>CM067077.1:927500-1527500 GCA_033980235.1 Diadema setosum | reverse complement strand
ATTGAGAGCTTCCTATATTCCAAATGTCTGTCCAAAAAATCTCGTTACATGTAGTGTCAAAACGCACCTCCCTTGAAAAAAAAGGCTGGTGACGCCCCTGAATTTGCAACTGATTGTGACAAAATGAACTTTTAACCGGCCACATTGTATTCTATCTCTTCAGAGTTGACAGATTCATAGGCCCGAATTCACGAAGGTAGTACAATATTGTCCAAAGTTTAAAGGGATGGTACATCGATTTCCGTTGAGATGAAGCCTAATTTTTCGAACGTTTTTCAATGCCTCCGCCAACGAAGCGGCCGGAGGTATTACATTTTCGGGTCATCCGTCCGTCCGTACGTCCGTCCGTCCGTAGGTACGTACGTCCGTATGTATACATACGTCCGTCCCGTTTTGTTTTTGTCGATATCTCAAGAACCGTGTGGTGGTTTTAAATCAAACTTGGTATGAGGGTATATCCTCGGGGGATAATACTTTGTTTGCATTTTAGGGTCACGGGGTCAAAGGTCAAAGGTCACAGGTTATTTTGTGAAAAAAAGGTTGAAAATTCATGTTTTTCTCCATATCTCGCAAATGGTTCAAGGTATCTTCATGGAACTTAGTATATGTGCTTGTTCCAATGGGCAGTGATTGTCTAGGGAAATTGGGAGTCATGGTTCAAAGGTCAGGGTCAAAGGTCAAGGTCAATTCCTCAAAATATCAGTACTTTCTTTATATTTATGCAATACCTGAATGTTTTTTTTTCTTAACTTGATGTATACATGTATTACCCAATATATGTTCTGTGGGAAGTTTCTTGCCAAAAAGTCAAATGTCAAAAGGTCAAAGGTCAAGTGAAAGTGCTGAATTGCACTTTTTCCTCCATATCTCAAAAGTAACTCAAGGTATCATCATGAAACTTACATATTTATGCATGTTCAACCTAACAGTGATTCTCTTTGGAACTGTGAGGTCAAAGGTGAAAGGCCAGGTTTAGATAATGCTATTTTCCCATGTGATACTGAAATTATACTTTTTCTCAATACCTTGAAAATAGCTCAATGCATAAACTTATAAAAGGGTCAAATGTCAAGTAAAAATCATCAGTTCCCCAAATACCTGCACTGTGACATTTTAATCATTCATCTAATTGAACCTAGTTCTAGGAAAGTGAACATTCAGCACATTTGTGTCAAACCTGTTATCTAAATATTTTGCCAAATGTGTGAAACTGTCATCACACATTGTCAAGACATTGTACTACAGACCTATTAGGAGAACCATGCATTATGGCGGAGGCATATCAATCGCCGTAGCGATATATCTAGTTGTTGTTTTTTTTTTTTATGATGATCCTCTTATGAAATGTGAAAGAGTTTATAATTTTGAGAGGAATTCAAGGTTTATAGGATGAAAATGTCTTTTAAAATGGCTGAGATATCCAAAACAAGTTGATTCTAATGAATGGTGGGACCCGCCTTTTATTAGAATCCCTTTGATTTACATTGTCTTTCAATATCTCAGCAATGTCATAACCAACTGCCGTCAAATAAACTTTGGATCCCTCTTAGAATAATACTCTCTTTCACATTTCATGAAGTGGTTCCTAAGTATCTTGCAGAAAGTAAAAAGCTGAACCCTCTTCACCTTAACTAATACTATACGCTGCCTTTAAACCACGGACAAAAACCTTAGTTTGTTTGTTTTGGGGTGCATGTAACGAGACCGACACCAACGAGTCATACAGCCCACAAGTCATACAGCTCACAAGTCATACAGCCAACGAGTCATACAGCTCACAAGTCAAACAACTCACTAGTTATTCAGCCCACGAGTATGACACTGAGTGAATAAAGTCCATGCGTTCGACATCGAGTAAAATAAGCCTTCGAGTTATACAGCCCATGAGTTCGACACTACGCACAAAAGGCTCACGAGATCGACACTATGCAAGCAAAGCCCATGAGACCGACACTACGCTTGAAAGGCTCACGAGACCGACACTAGGCAAAGAAGATCCACGAAACCGACACTATAGGCAAAGAAGGTCCACGAGACCGACAGGGTGAACAGCGCCACTTATAGACCAATTTGTTGTATAGGGTGTCCAGAATGACACAAGAAGATATAAAAGATGGAAATGGAGAGCTGCTAGGGTATTACCCTGTCAATTGCCCTCCCTTACCACAGAACGGTTCAAGATCTTTGGTTGTGTTTGCTTATGTGAGTGTTTGCGAAAAATAAACAAATTTCAATAGAAGTGCATAAAATGTTTCAACATTAATGTTGAAAATTCTAAGACACCCTCGTTCCCTTTCCGCAAAGCCCATACCGGTATACACCTATTTAGAAAAAAAAAATAGTAAAATGATGTGGACATACAGATCAACAAACTAAAAAAATACCCTGGTATGAAATGAAATTCGCTACAAGCAAAATATTCACAAAATGGTCAATGTTGCAGTACACTCCTGCTTGACATGATATGGGGGGGGGGGGGGGTGGGGGGTGGGGGGTGGGGGAGGTTAAGCATCTGTAAAAGTGTTCATCTAATATAAATTCACAGAAAATAATGTAATCGTCTAATATTTGGTAGCCTTAAGAATTCGGAAAAAGAAGCAACAACAATGAAAACAACTATCCAATTTCTTGAAAAATGCACCTTCTTGAGAAGAATTTTACAAACACAAAGTACGATTCAAGGTGAATCGCTGCGATACACAATTTTTTCTTTCGTTGATTTTCATACTTTATTGTTATAGTGAAAATTACAACTTCAACATTGGGCAGGCGGGTATAAGCAGGCGGATAGGATATGTAATACGGTTTACTTTTGAAGCGAGAAGGAAAAGGGCGAAAAAAAAATCTTAGATCCTGTGTATTGTCTCGCTACAAATGTAAGAAAAGCCTACCCAAAACAGCACGATGCAATCTAAAATTAAACGCATACGTGTTTCTTGTCCTCAAATGATTTTTAATACATTTTTTTTTGGGGGGGGTTTATTTGGAGGGGGTCCTATGCAGAGGACAATTTTATAAAAAAAAAGGAATATTGGGAACAATGTCGCTCCCCGTACCGTGACACAACAGAACTGCCCCCTAAAAGCCATACATGTGGAAATACATACTTACTGTCGTTGATATGTAGATGGTGTTGTTCAAATTAATCATAATCTCTCGCTCGACAGCGTGATGAAATTGCACCCGCCATTACATAATATTTTTTTCTCCTGAATGGAACACCCTGTACAGATAGATATATGGTCAATTCCAGCGTAACGGACATGACATTCAGACCACTTTTTTTTTTTGTGATTCAAACCATCACTTAATGAAATTGGGAGTCTCCAAAAGATTGTAATTTAGTTTATCAGACACATTTAAGTATATGTAATGTACACAGAAAATTTCATGGAAATTTATCAAGTGGTTGTTAAGAAATTGCATTTTTAGCGAGCGTAACGGACATGACACTAAATGGACAAGGTATTTTGATCTACTTACCATTATGAAAATTCCTGTGAATTTTTGGATAAGATGCAGCTGGTTTTGGTCTTGATTAAACCTTTAGGTCATGCTTTACTCATAAAGTTCTAATTTAGAGTAGTTTTACTGTTCATTCTTTTTTAATAGTTTAAAATATTGCGTAACGGACATTATACTTCGAGTGTAACGGACATGACAGTTTTGTCCACTTTTTTAAGCTAGGAGAATTTTTTTATTACAAGGTATAGCAGATATTTAATTGTTTGCATAGTAAGGTTAGAACATAGGGACACACATCATAACTGCAATCACGTAATATTTCTTATATTTATATCATTTTAGGGGGGTTAGTCTTTGTATATATTTACAAAAACAAAGAAATATAAAACAAATTCGCTCCTGCACCAGCTAGCTACAACTAGTGACAAATTTCCAGTTACTACCACCTACCATAGCTAAATAGGATATATTACTATCTTATACTATGGTTATTTTTCTCTTAGTGGCCTAATATTTGATACTTAGTATTATACACTAGCGTAACGGACATGACACCCTTGTAAGGTGAACCATATTTTCACTTCTTTGTTTCAAAATAAAAAGATTAAAATAACTGCACACTGCTAACTACATTATGTTTTTGAACAAAACATCAAAAAGTCCTTTTATTGCAGGTTTCAGTGATCTAACAGCTACTCTAAAGCACATGGAGTACAATGCCCAGAGTACCACAATGGCATACATGTACAACATAGAAGACCATGTCTCCATATCTGCGGATAGGCAAAGAAAACAGAACGAACCAAATCTGTATGAAATAAAAAGTTTGAATACAACATCATTAAAATGCACTCAGGATTGCATCAACTTTTATGCAATGAAACAGGACCACAAAACTGTTTGGTACCATTATCAAATTAGTGTTATCATCAGAAAGGAATGAGGTATGACAATTTCATTTCTGCAAAGTTCTTTCATTTGGCATTAATGTCATCCTCTGTTATCCAATCTTGGATAGACTACTTGCGTATTGTAAAAATTCCACTGCTAGTACCAGTACTTTATCATTGTCAACAAATGCTTTCTTTTCTTGGCTAGAAGTGAATGATCAAACCCCCTTTTTCTGAGAATTTTCACAACATATAATCCATTTCCATGTAGAGTGGTCACCTGGGCAACAAAGTATTTCTTGTTTTCTTCACGACAAATTCAACTCGTTCAAATTGTATCATCAACTTATTGCTTGCTTAGGCACTTCTTAAGGCTTGCCAGAGTGGTGTACTGGTTACATTATTCTCACCAGCTTGTGAAGTTAGGACTTTTTGAAATGCTGGATGCTTTCCGTACCAACTGAATGATTATACTGCATGGGCGTCACCAGGGTTTGCGTTGGGTGCGAACGCACCCCCCTTCAGACCCTTAAAAAAAAAAAAAAAAAAAAAAAAAAAAAACTTCACTCTGCGAGCGACCTCAACGCCGGACCGTAAATAATTATCATTTTTTATCTTTTTTTTATTTTTTTATTTACATTTTGCATCGGGGACAAAAAAAGTTAGAAAAGAAAACCGTGGGCGAAAACAATTCGCACCCCTGGTTCTGTCAGCACTGATTTTATACATATCTACGAGTACAAGTGTATTCTATACAGTGTTTACTATTTAGATAGATTTTGGACATCCTTCCCATGCTTGGTCACTTCGACACCACCTCGCTGGTCATACCTCCCCCAGTCATGAACATAAACCGACACCCTTGGCTACCAGTGGCGGATCCAGGGGGAGGGGCGCACCGGGCGTCCCCCCCCCCCCCCCCCCCGCCACCTCTTAATTTCCAAAGCGAAAAAGTATAGCTACAAACGGCAGTTTTTGGACTGTAAAATGTCAAAATTTTCAAGCTCGCTCGCTCCGCTCGCTGGCATTTAGTCATAATGCCATTCTCCTGAAGTTGCTGCCAGTAACTGCCAGTAATTGCCGGCAGTTCCACCCGGGGAAAAAAAAAAGCTACAAACGGCAGTTTTTGGACTGTAAAATGTCACAATTTTCAAGCACGCTCGCTCCGCTCGCTCGCATTCAAATTTTCCTGATATTGCTGCAAGTAATTGCCAGCAGTTGCGCCCGGTGCGCCCCCTTATTTTCGAAAGCAACGGCTGTTTTGGGACTGTAAAATGTCAAAATTTTCAAGCTCGCTCACATTTAATCTTTATGCAATTCCCCTGATGTTACTGCCAGTAATTGTCTGCAATTGCGCCCGGTGCGCCTCCCCCCTGAATTTCCAAAGCGAAAAAATATAGCTACAAACGGCAGTTTTTCTACTGTAAAATGTCAAAATTTTCAAGCTCGTCTCTTCGCTCGCTGGCATTGAATCGTTATGCAATTCACCTGATGTTGCTGCCAGTAATTGCCCGCAGTTGCGCCCGGTGGCATGCGCTCCACCCCCTTAATTTCTAAAGCGAAAAAATATGGCTAAGAACGGCAGTTTTTGGACTGTAAAATGTAAATATTTCAAGCTCGCTCGCATTTAATCGTTATGCAATTCACCTGATGTTGC
This sequence comes from Diadema setosum, assembly GCA_033980235.1. Lineage (NCBI taxonomy): Eukaryota > Metazoa > Echinodermata > Echinoidea > Diadematoida > Diadematidae > Diadema > Diadema setosum. The sequence continues at coordinate 1,521,488 of CM067077.1, read as the reverse complement.
TGCCAATAATTGCCAGCAGTTCCGCCCGGTGCTCCCCCTACCTTAATTTCCAAAGCGAAAAAATATGGCTTAGAACGGCAGTTTTTGGACTGTAAAATGGAAAAAATTTCAAGCTCGCTCTCTTCGCTCGCCTGCATGTAATCGTCATGCAATTCACCTGATGTTGCTGCTAGTAATTGCCAGCAGTTCCGCACGGTGCGCCCCCCCCCCCTCCCTTGATTTCCAAAGCGAAAAAATATGGCTAAGAACGGCAGTTTTTGGACTGTAAAATGTTAAATTTTCAAGCTCGCTCGCATTTAATCGTTATGCAATTCACCTGATGTTGCTGCCAGTAATTGCCAGCAGTTCCGCCAGTGCGCCCCCCTCCCTTAATTTCCAAAGCGAAAAAATATGGCTAAGAACGGCAGTTTTTGGACTGTAAAATGTCAAAATTTTAAGCTCGCTCTCTTCGCTCGCTCGCATTTAATCGTTATGCAATTCACCTGATGTTGCTGCCAGTAATTGCCAGCAGTTCCGCCCGGTGCGCCCCCCCCCCCCCTCCCTTGATTTCCAAAGCGAAAAAATATGGCCAAGAACGGCAGCTTTTGGACTGTAAATTGTACAATTTTCAGGCTCGCTCGCTCCGCTCGCTCGCATGTAATCGTTATGCTCTCTATGATATTGCTGCCAGTAATTGCTAGGAGTTGCGCCCGATGCGCCCCTCTTAAATTCCAAAGCGAAAAAATATAGCAACAAACGGCAGGGTTTGTTTTTTACTGTAAAATGTCAAAATATTCAAGCTCGCTTTATTTGAATTATACCATTTATAGGCAAATTGTTCAATAAGAATTTACTTCAAAATGTACTGTTACCTTAAACAAGTGGGACTGTTTCAAGTCGATAAAACAAGCAAAATACCTGCATCAAATTGCACCACTTACAACATCAAAATGCAAAAAGTGCTTACCGTGGGAGGGGGACACTCCCTCCCACATCCTCCCCCTCGCTCACTCCTTTCGCTCTTGCTTGGCCGCGTTCATGATATTCAGTGTAAATGTTAAACCAGGAAGTTTATTTGGATGATACTATTTTATAGGCAAATTGTTCGATAATAATCAAAATATACTGCTTTACTTTAAACAAGTGGGACTGTTTCAAGTCGATAAAACAAGCAAAACATGCATCAAATCCCCTCGCTCTCTCCGCTTGCTCGGGCTCGGTCGCGTTCATGACATCAGTGTAAGAATCAATACAAGAAGTTTATTGAAATGATATAGTTTACAGGCACATTGTTCAACAACAAATTCCATCAAAATGTACTGCTACCTTAAAACAAGTGGGACTGTTTTAAGTCGATAAAACACGCAAAAAGCCTGCATCAAATTGCACCATTTACATCATCAAAAAGCAAAAAGTTCTCACCGTGGGGGGGGGGGGGGAACAACAGGCACTTCCACACCCCCCCCCCTTGCTCGCTCCCTCGCATACTAACCCCCCCCCCCCCCAAAAAAAAAAAAAAAAAAAAAAAAAATCAAATCCTACCTACGCCGGTGCTCTTTCCCCGCTTGGTTTCCCTCAAAAACAGTAAAAGTTTAGGGATTGAGAGCTTCCTATATTCCTTAATGTCTGTCCAACAACAACAACAACAAAAAAAGAAATCTAGTTACATTAGGGTCAAAACGCACCCCCCTTGAAAAAAAGCTGGTGACGCCCCTGTACTGTGTACCTTTCAGTGGATAAACATCTTCTCATAGCATGTCAAAATTGTGCTTTTTGTACGATGCTGTGTGCTGTCATCACGATACCAGTATATCCCTTGGCATAGAGGTACATCTACAGTAGTTTAGTTGTATTGATGAAATGGATAGCCAGCATTCAGACCGACTTTCTCTGACGATAGAGCTACATGTACTGTCAACACGCTTAATAAAGCAAACATTTCCATTCTCAGCCCTCTTGGCAAGTGATATCTCATTAACGTGCCACTGAAGGTGTGGATTTATATAGTCATAGAGATGAAAGAGGTATGTATGGATGCAGCACAAACTTTTTTCCAAAAAAAAATTATGAGGCAACACCATCATTGAAGACATTGATGCTGGTGACATTTGGATTCTTTGTTGTTGTATCGTCATGTTCATTGGATGCACGAGGATCCATTGGTGCAGGAGTTCCTGGCTGTTGTGTTGACTTCATGGTGGATGTGTGTTAAATGTGGTCTACAATGTACTTATATGTAGAAAGTGCTCATTTTAAGTTTTGAAGGGAAGGCCAACAATGAAAACTCCATTTTCTAAATACTCCTTGGAATGACAGCTGCTGTTTGTCAGTCAGGATTACAAGAGGTGGGAATGGATCAAACCGGTGTAACAGGGTAGCAAGATCATCTAAAATCAACAGTCTTCCAGTGGAAGAAAGCAAAGTCTGCTTGTTTTTGTTCTATTGAGTGATGTGCGGACTTAATTATTTACTGAAGTACAGAAATGTCCTACTATCCTCAAGCAATTAAAACTAATCACCATCCTGTTTCACTGGGCCACAGTGTTATTTTTGCCACTTGTCTAATATGAGGTGTCATGTCCGTTACGCAAAGTGTCATGTCCGTTACGCCATTTACAGGAAAACTAGAAGTGGTATAGAAAACTGGTTTTCACACATGCAAGGGGATTCAATCCTTACATAGAAAATGAATTTACAGCAACTTTACACTAATTTCCTCTTGGCTATGAAAACTTATAGTGAAAAACGTAACGGACATGACGCTTCAAATGTTCTGGAAATCACACAACTTTGAGGATCAATGGGTCAAAAACTGATGAATGCTAAGGAAGTTGGTTGTGATTTTCCGTTGATATATTCACTGGACTATAATTTAAAAGCTGAGCAAGGCCTCTAGGACATATTTGGCCTTCTTTAGAGACAAGAACACTAAACTCTTTAAAAATAGCAAAATTTTTTGCGTCATTGCAACACATCATACAGTATTTTCATTGACTGAGAAAAATACAAAATTTTGTAATGACAAAGATGCGACTAGTGAAAAATGAAATATGATACTTTCTTAGAATATTTGAGAACTTAAGTGAAACTCAAAACTTCATTTTTTCACCAAAGTGAACATTTCTCATGGAATTGCCTATTTGTAATTGGCATTTAGATGGCGCTGATCATCCTGTCAATCTCGTGAGCCTTCTTTGTCTAGTGTCGGTCTCGTGGGCTTTCTTTGCATAGTGTCGGTCTGGTGAGCTAATTTATGATGTCGGCATCGTGGACCGTATGACTCGTGGGTGTCGGTCTCGGGGGGAAAAACGCGTTTTTTATTGGGCGCCAAGTGTGCCATGGTCTATTTCATTACGAAATCAGTCATTTCTTCGACTAAATGACCATTTTTGTTAACGAAATTATTATTTCGTCTACGAAGTGTTCATTTCGTTACGAAATGGTCGTTTCATCGACGTAATAGGCCATGCGACACTTGGCGCCCCATACAAAACTATGGTCTTTGTCAATGGTTTGAACCATGGACAAGAGTGTACCACCTTCGTGAATTCGGGCCATAGTACACGTATTGCTCTCTATATTTGATAGGTTAGCTTTGAAACGTTCACGTGAAATGCCAAAAACTCCATAAAAATGTATATTTCGTAAAATGATAGTGTGTTCATAGAGTGACGAATACTTTGCCTAATAGGTCCATGAACACACCGATGACATGTTTTTGTTCAGCTAAGGCAGCGACGCTCTATCAAACGGTTAGGCTATCAGCATTAGTGCCACATCTGTAGAATGAAATTTCCTGAAACAGTGTTGGTCTTGGTTCAGTATATCATTTTGTAACAAAAAAAAAAACATACAGTCTGTCTAAACAAGCTTTTCTATTATTAAGAAAGATTACGAAGAATAGAGACAGCAAGGTAATTCGACACAAGATAAGATTCATCTTTTTGCATAATGTAACAACTTTTGCAATTTTACATTTGTTGGAAAATATATCAGTTGAGAGCGACACATTATGATATTAACTGTTTATTGAATAAGAGATGTGCTCATTTCATTATGACTACACTCTTAGAAAAAAAAGTTCTTTTGAGCACCATTAAATGGTTCTCAGCACTGTCACAATAGCGACACCCTTTTAGGTGCTCGTGAGAACCTTTTTTAAATGGTGCTTGTCGGCACCTTTTGCAAAAGGTGCCCATTAGAACCTTTATCCCGATGAAATGGTGCTCGTTAGTACCATTTAAAAGGTGCCCATGGGCACCTTTTTGACTCTTTTTCAAAAGGTGCTCATGGGAACCATTTCATTGGAAAAGGTTCTAATGGGCACCAATGTTAAAAGGTGCTGACAGGCACCATTTAAAAAAAGGTTCTCACAGGCTCCACAAAAGGTGTCGCTATTGTGACAGTGCTGAGAACCATTTAATGGTGCTCAAAAGAACCTTTTCTTTTATCTTAGAATGTAGTATATGAATTGATATCTGTGTAATTTTGGTGTGTTTCACATGCAGTGCTGGTAAGGTGCTTCACTGGCACCATTCTTAAGGGTACATTACCTATTTGCATTAAAACTGTGCATCACAAACTCATTTGAAATGAAATGAATTCATCTGAATTTCATCTCATCAGTCAAATTTACGTTCAAAACATGTATATTAGCAATACATTAGCATGTCATACATTATCATTGACACTGGAAAAAAAGAGCAAGGATAACACACCCATGCACACACAGTTTCACAAGTTTAAATACATGTACATGACATTCACCAGCCTGTTTTTCATGAAACATTACTCAATAACTGAAAACCATAGAAAATTGCTCTTTCACAAATTCGCAGAAATGTATTTATTCACCTTCACTTTTACAATCTAAAGGTGAGGTTTGTATTTGTCATGTTATAATCTGTCAAATATTCTTAACAAAATATTTTCACTTGTTCACTAATTTTTTTTCCACAATATTTGTCATTTGTGTACCGAGCAGTTCTTGAAACACCATCACACATCTCTGTACAGATGATATGAAATAGCAAGAGGTGGATCAGGCTTTTGAAATACATAACAAAATTTCTAATTTTCTGTGAAATAATTCCTGCATGGATGAGATACAGTAATTGTGTCAGTCATAAGATAGGCAGAAGTCAAGTACATTACTTAAGTAGTATGAGGAACTTTTTCCACATATTTGCTGGTTTGTTCGGTGTTGTTTTTTTCTTTTAAAGCATATTTGTCCTAAAAGCAACTACAAAGGGCAGGAAAACAAGTCCATTAAACAGGACCTTTGGTATTGTCACAGAAAACATACATTATATTGCTGGTATGATACTTGGGATAGGATAAGCTGTACACTTCTTCACATTCATAACGTCGAGTACTTGGATTAACTTATCTTTGTTTGTATACGAGTGACCTTTTTTGTTGTCGTTGTTCTGCAATTTGAAAGCACCATAGACACATCTATACAACTGCAAATACAAGAAGAGTACCACAATTCAGGTTAATCATGACTTCTGACAATTTACAGCATGTCCTACGAAAACACACACACACACACAAAGAAAAGAACATATTGTTTTATAATGTGAAGGATAATACGAATCCCAAGGGGAAAAGTGCTAGGATACCACACCCACACAGTTTCACAAGCATGAATGAACAAAATTCCTCAACCATGATCTAAAATATATAACATTGGGAATCAATAAAAATTTACACTTTTTTTTTTAAGCAGAGCAACAAATTCATTAGAGTACTATACAATGCAGGCCTAAAGCTGAGGTTTGAATTTGCTGTCCTATAACCTGCCTATGACAATAATGTTGTGAGCATTTGTCATTTTGTTCACCACATTTGCCAACAGTCTTTTAAACACCACCACCACGTACATGTACACTTTGTATTTCTGCAAAAGCAATATAAACTGGTGACAAGAGGTGGATCAGTGCTTTGAAATAAATTACATAATCCTCTACACATAATCCTCTACACAATACGTAATTCCTGCGTGGGTATAAATGCAATAAGTTTTACCAGTCTAGGTGCAAACTTTAAAAGTGTGCAGAAATCGACCACACAATGACTGGAGAAGTATAAAGAGCATTTTCCGTTTGTGCTTTTAAAGTTTAGAACTATGAATGACTCAACTTCTCAGCTTGGCATCTGGTCTGATCTCATTATGTCTACCCCCCCCCCCCCCCCCCCCCCGATACAGTTGATTCAAAGCTGTTAAATGCAAATTATAGTGAAACATTACCACTGATACATTGTAAGTTGCAAATACTGTATTGGGATCATAACAAAATTATATGTGACCCTCCATCACACAAACCAACAAAAAGTCGCCTGACATGAATATTTGGTTGACGGCAGATTCTGAAAGAGCAGCTATAATATAGACTATGTATAAGTCAATGCAAATGGACTTACCTACCCTATCTACATATTTCTCAAAGGTTTTCTATGGCAGCTAAACAGTGTTTTTTTCTTTGAATCAGCTCATTCTTGGCTAGCGTAGGTTTCTGTGTGATGCTGTCAACGGGCTATCACGGGCTGTCATTCTGATCGATACATAACGTCTTAAGCCACACAGCTCATTCTCGACTAGCCCAGGGTTCTGGCTGATGCTGTAAATAGGCTATCTCGGGCTCTTATTCTGATCGATGTATTCTTTTGGTCACCAAGCTCATTCTTGACTAGCCCAGGGTTCTGTTTGATGCTGTCAACGGGCTATCACGGGCTGTCATTCTGATCGATGTATCGTCCTAAGCCACACAGCTCATTCTCGACTAGCCCAGGGTTCTGGCTGATGCTGTAAATGGGCTATCTCGGGCTCTTATTCTGATCGATGTATTCTTTTGGTCACCAAGCTCATTCTTGACTAGCCCAGGGTTCTGTTTGATGCTGTCAACGGGCTATCACGGGCTGTCATTCTGATCGATGTATCGTCATAAGCCACACAGCTCATTCTCGACTAGCCCAGGGTTCTGACTGATGCTGTAAATGGGCTATCCCGGGCTCTTATTCTGATCGATGAATTCTTGTGGCCGCCCAGCTCATTCTTGGCTAGTGTTAAGCCTACGGTTCTGGCCGATGTTGTCAACGGTCTGTCACGGGCTGCCTCTCTGATCAATGTAGAATCTACCCTTTTCCCTAACCGCACCAGCGACCCAAACACGTATGTTCTGCTTCATCGTCCCGGCCGGAGTTACTTGTTCCCTGGTTTCTGTGCATGTTGGTGTGTCCACTTCCCTGACATATGAATTGAAAGATACAACAATAGACCTACACCGCGTTAATAAAACAAAGTCATTGCTATAATTCGATAAACAGAACACGGCATTACATGACGTGACTCCTTACTTAGAACAAGCCTGAAAACATACTGAAGAGATTTTGACCTAACAGTTAGGCCTAACAAGTTACTGGGCTGTAGACAGATCTCTATTGGCTCTAACGTTAACACTGAGAGTTATAACTCATACTTTTATAGAACAAATTTCCTTATTGCATGCACCGGTATAGACCTTCCCCGGGGCACTCCTCGAGTCCTTGTACACAGTTATCTTTGCGTTCGGCGTTCGGGCTGTGTTTCAGAGTTAGTAGACTCTATTTTTGATAGGCATAAACGTTACATGCAGGCCTAGCTAAGTAACTTAGCCCGGCCCAGTCGCTGTAAAAACGTGACAGCCATGGCCATGCTCCGGCCCCGCACTGTTTTTGTTCGGGCTAGCCCATACATGGGCCATTGCTATGCCAAATTTCTAATTGTAAGTGTGTTAGGCCTAACGTGTTATTGTTAGATCTGGATCTACTGTACCTGGTAAACATTACACAAGATAGCAGCTTCGATCAAATTAGATCTAACATTAGGATCTAGATAACCGTTAACGTAGAGCCTACTGAAAACGAAAACTGAGTGATGAATCTAACTTGATTTTGTACCAACGAGATAAAAACACATTAAAACTAAAAATCTTACCTATTCTCCTAAATTGTGATGACTGCCATGGCGAAAATGGAATTGACAGTGACACGTTTCCAGTCCACTTTGACAAAATTAATGTCTAGTTAACGTTACCGGGTGCCGTTCGTTTATGGGTGTGATACTATACAAATGATGCACAGGATAGAGTGCGTTAGTGGATCCACTAACGCCACGAAATAATCCTGTGCATCATTTGTTTTATAAAATGGGTCGAAAATTCGAAAACTAACAGCATTTTTCAGCTTTTTTCACGTACCTTTGTGGGTCAAGACGTCCGAAGATGTTCGTCCCAAACATTTACGCATGTCGCACTCGGAAATCCAGCACATACAGTATAAGTATACGATGGGGGGTTGGGTTTCCGGACACTTAAGTTCCCGCATGAGAACTTATTTATTTTACAAAGAATAAGCATCCTTTACCTTAAAGACTTGATATAGACTCCTCATATAGGCCTACTAGACAACATACTCTGAAAACGGCGTGAGAATTAACCTGCTAAATCGTTGGATTTGCCCTTCAAAGTGACTCCATGTAAGCGTCCGGTCCCACAACGCTTGGTCTACTGTACTGTACAAAGTGTACGTATAAGAGTATACGTACGCCACACATGTTATTCACAAGGGAAGAAAGGCCGGCCGGCCGGCCGGCAGCCCGAACTACATTGTAAAAGTTGTTTTCAGGATTGACAACGCGTACTGTATGCATGCAATTCAAAGGAGCCGCCGCGCGCACAGACGATCGACAATAGGATTTAACACGCAGTGCGATGGGACTAGAATAACCAAAGCACACGTGACTCATTTCAGCGCTTCCTATTGGCTACATTCTTGAACCCATTTTATAAAATTGGATGGTGGCAGCTGTCAGTTGGCACGCAGCCAAGAGAAGTCATTAGTCTACGATAAAAACAATACGTACTTTTTATTATCACAGCAGTAGAAACACATACAATATTTTTGTACCACTACCACAGTTTTGATGATTCTTACATCTGGCATTCGAATATACAGCAAGGGGGAAAATGAAAGTGTACCTAAAGATATTGTTTGACCTGCAAGAGTACCACAAATTAACACTCAGGGACTTGGTCGCATACTAGCAAATGGTGACGAACGGAACCATTTCGATTGGGAACCATTTATAGGTGCTCATCGGAACCATTTTGCGAGAACCATCTGATGAGAATCATTTTGGAGCCGACGAGAACCATTTGAGAACCTTTTTTCTTAGAGTGTAATTGTATTATTTGATTTTAATGATTTTACAATATCAAGGACCGCAGTATAATTTGTTGAATTTAAAAAAAAAGTGAATTATGGCTTGGCATGACTAAATACTGCGCGAAATCTGTTAATGTAGGATCGATTTGAAGCAGCTGCTTGAATATGAGCTACATAAAAAAAAAAAAATCATCATTAAAACCGCGTGAATTATAACACGTTCGTCCGTCATGTGTAATTTGAAATGTTGACTCCTTCTTTTGCATACCAATGACCTCATTAATAACTCTTCAAGTGGCTTACGTATTTCCAGTAGTATTTTTCGAGGCTTCCGTATATTACAATCTGCAGGAAATCCTGATAATTTGTGTCAATTCAAGTCTATAATATAATTTTATCACTTAATATCAGCATCATCATGTATATTGTTAGTTATCCACATTTCTATTGATTGAAAGAAAAATGTCCTCTGTTAGCCACAAATTGTTATTTCTCATATTTGTATTTTTCTTTTCATTCGTATGATAATGTTTGAAAGAATAAGAAAAAATATTTTTCAGAACGTATCATATGTATTTCGGTCTGGGCAAAGTAATACATCATCCCATGTTTTTGTGATTAAATCGCTATTGAGTAATGACATATTTTCTGATGTAAATTTGCGCCTCTTGTTACAATTGTTTTTGCTTAACTTTGGAATATTGCGTGTTTTCACTAAATGAAAAATATAGGTAAGTGATCAAAAATATAACTATATTTATATTAAATGCATTTCATAGAAATATTGTTATTTTTATGAAATGCTTTTAATGATATGGAATTATGAATACTATTTTTGTATTCTGTTATATAACTACGGATTCATTGATGACATAGTCACTATAGACTCAAGGTAGTTAGATTTATATTGTTACGAGTGTGGCCATACGAGTGAGTCAGTTTTGTATCATTACAGCCCTGTTGAAGGTCCTAACAGGATCGAAAGCTCGGCAATATATACAAACGTTGAGCATTTGCTACTTCCACGAATGCTCTTCTCCTCGCACTATATATATATATATATATATATATGTATATATATATATATATATATATGTATATATATATATATATGTATATATATATATATATGTATATATATATATATATATGGCGCTAAATCCATTGAAAAATGATGGATTTAGCGCCTTTTGGAAGCAAGCTCTTCGTATATTTCACAAATCAAGAGCAAAGAAACACTTCAAAATAGATGATGGCCATTTAGATGAAGTGAAGATTTTACCATATCCTTTTATAGCGGGTACGTTTTGTCTTGAATAGAAAGTTCTTTTTCCTTGTATTTCTTGCTTTCGTGTTTTGTTGTACAAGGTATGTTATATTCTTAATATGAAGTGCTGCAGGAACTGTTCAGACTTTTGGGTCAGAAAGCAGATAAAATGCGGAAGGAGAATAAAGTCTAAAAGTCGTAATCTTCTTGCCACGGCGAACGGTACAGGCATCATTAGATGATAAGCTTGCTTAAATATTTATTACAGGAGGGCTGCAGAACATTCAGGTGAAATGGATACCCTTCTGAGGGTCATTGCTAGAGAAATCCCAGACGACGAAGCCATCGAGGACCTTGGGAAAGAGTTGGGCTTCACCGCGGGAGAACTCCAGAACTTCATACGAGTTAACAGTCGTTACAATGAAGTAACTAGCTATGGAACTCTTTGCATGCTTCGTATATGGAGTGAGAGGGTGAGCCCGTCGTCACTTCGATCAGACCTGAGAGAAGCTCTGATGAGAGCCAAGCTTGTCCGGATTGTTGAGACACATCTATTATCGGGTATGTGTAGATTATAGCGCTAAGCTACTGATTTTCAACTGAATCATCCTCACCGTAAGGAAAAAAAAAACAGAACAAACATCCACCGTACGTTTGTTATGAATAGTGATGAATAGAACGATATAATCATGAGTCTTATATAAAAAAAAAACCCACAAGGAACTGTGAAAGGACGGAATTTGATATAGGCTCACGAAGAGAAATACCAGCCATTATATCCCTAATGGTCAAACGTTAATACACAAAAGTGCATGACACTGCATTGTAAAAAAGACAGACATTTATATTGTTTCCATGGCAACAACAAATCTTAATCGTACGACGGGACGGATTAAAAGATCTCTATTTTTTTTTAAGTAAGGAGAATCATATCAGAGTTGATGAGCAAGACTTAGATGTCATGCAGTATTTGCTTGCTACTGTCCCTACATTGATTCACCAAAATGGCTATCGCTTCACAATAAATACTGAATGGTCACGATGCTATGGTACAAGATTTCGCACGAGGTTCAAGATAGAGGTGCTCTATTCAATGAAGTGAAGCCGAGTTGAATAGTGCACCTCATCTTTCGTCGAGTGCGAAATCTTGTTCCATTGCACGATTAAGGACCATACATTATTTTGTTTTATGCAGCTCCTCGAACGTCAACAGATGTTTTCCTCACACAGCTAGATGATTTGGACTCCGTTCTGAGAGCCATTGCTGGAGATATCCCAGACGACGAAGCCATCGAGGACCTTGGGAAAGAGTTGGGCTTCACCGCGGGAGAACTCCAGAACTTCATACGAATGAACAGTCGTTACAATGAAGTAACAAGTGATGGAACTCTTTGCATGCTTCGTATATGGAGTGAGAGGGTGAGCCCGTCGTCACTTCGATCAGACCTGAGAGAAGCTCTGATGAGAGCCCAAGCTTGTCCGGATTGTTGAGACACATCTATTATCGGGTATGTGTAGATTATAGCGCTAAGCTACTGATTTTCAACTGAATCATCCTCACCGTAAGGAAAAAAAAAACAGAACAAACATCCACCGTACGTTTGTTATGGATAGTGATGAATAGAACGATATAATCATGAGTCTTATATAAAAAAAACCCCACAAGGAACTGTGAAAGGACGGAATTTGATATAGGCTCACGAAGAGAAATACCAGCCATTATATCCCTAATGGTCAAACGTTAATACACAAAAGTGCATGACACTGCATTGTAAAAAAGACAGACATTTATATTGTTTCCATGGCAACAACAAATCTTAATCGTACGACGGGACGGATTAAAAGATCTCTATTTTTTTTTAAGTAAGGAGAATCATATCAGAGTTGATGAGCAAGACTTAGATGTCATGCAGTATTTGCTTGCTACTGTCCCTACATTGATTCACCAAAATGGCTATCGCTTCACAATAAATACTGAATGGTCACGATGCTATGGTACAAGATTTCGCACGAGGTTCAAGATAGAGGTGCTCTATTCAATGAAGTGAAGCCGAGTTGAATAGTGCACCTCATCTTTCGTCGAGTGCGAAATCTTGTTCCATTGCACGATTAAGGACCATACATTATTTTGTTTTATGCAGCTCCTCGAACGTCAACAGATGTTTTCCTCACACAGCTAGATGATTTGGACTCCGTTCTGAGAGCCATTGCTGGAGATATCCCAGACGACGAAGCCATCGAGGACCTTGGGAAAGAGTTGGGCTTCACCGCGGGAGAACTCCAGAACTTCATACGAATGAACAGTCGTTACCATGAAGTAACTAGCTATGGAGCTCTTTGCATGCTTCGTAAATGGAGTGAGAGGGTGAGCCCGTCGTCACTTCGATCAGACTTGAGGGAAGCTCTGATGAGAGCCAAGCTTGTCCGGATTGCTGAGACGTATCTACAATTGGGTATGTGTAAATTATTGCGCTAAGCAACTGATTTTTAACTGGATCATCCTCACTGTAGGGATATAGCAAAGCAAACATCTACCCTATTGTGATGAACAGTGACTAATGGAACGATATAATTATTGGTCTGATCCAAAAATCTACAACGGCGGGAGGACGGAATTTGATGGATTTGTTTGTTTGTTTGTTTACTTTTTGTTCGCAAAAAGAAATGTTAACATCATACCAGCCATTATATCCATACACATCAACGGCGTAAATCCGTACTAAGGAGTGGGGGGGGGGGGGGGGGGGGTGATCGGCGATAGCCGCCATCACCACGATTACAAGCCCATAACCGGACCGGCGCAGCCCTTGGGGGGAGGGGGGGGGGGGGGAGAAGCTTGCCCCCCCCCCCCCACACACACACACACATACACACTTTACAGGGATCAAATGTCCCACTCTTTTCCATGCAAAGTGGGAGGGAAGTGGCAGCAAAAATATGAAGACTTTTTGTTCTTGTTTTGATATTGTTTGTTTGTTTGTTTGTTTTTTGCTTGTCAGCCGACTTTCGGTGGCAAATCAGACATTAAAAGTATGAAGACTTTTTTGTTGTTGTTTCTCTTGTCTTTTGATGTTCTTTCTTCTTGACTGACAGGCGATTTTGACCCCCCCCCCCTTTCAAAAACGTAGCGCAGCCCTGAATAATGCTCAGATAAATTCAATAAAATGCTAATATGGATATCCATTTTTTTTATGTAATAACGTAGTAGATATTTTTCCTGTAGCTATTAATTGTGTTCTTCAATTTTCTTGATTTAAGTCAGTAAAGCAATCATCCCAGGGGCATCGTTCCGTTTTAATGATGGGGGGTAGAGGAGGGACTTGGAGTTTGAATATCTGTGCGAGGGAGCGGAGCGGCCTAGTGGGGGGAGGAAAATTTGGCATTTTCAGACCTGAAATTCAGCGATCTGGTGCACACTTTTGGTGAAATTTGGCATTTTTTCCTATAAAAAAGTAAGAAAAAAATATTCATAGATAATTGAATGACTACATCGTGGTATTCAGCTCTTGCTCCGCCTGTGGGACATCACTGTGAAGGCCTACTAAATAGTGGGGGCCTATCACCGGCGTGGCCAGGATTTGATCTTAGGGAGAGCGGTTAGATGCGAGGGAGCGATGCGAGCGAGGGGGAGGGTGTGGGAGAACTTTTTGCATATTGATGTTGTAAATGGTGCAATTTGATGCATTTCTTTTTGCGTGTTTTATCGACTTGATACAGTCCAACATGTTTAAGGTAGCAGTACATTTTATGTAGATTATTATTGAACAATTTTGCTTATAAAATGGTATCATTTCGAGAAACTTCTTGTATTAATTCTTACACTGAAGATCATGGACGCGATCATGAATTTTGACACTGTACAGTCCAAAAACGGCCGTTTATAGCTATATCTATTTCGCTTAGGAAATTAAGGGGGCCGCACCGGGCGCAACTGCTAGCAGTTACTAGCAGCAACATCGGGAGAATGACATAACGATTAAATGCGAGCGAGCGAAGCGAGCGAGCTTGAAAATTTTGATATTGTACAGTTCAAAAATGGCCGCTTGTAGCTATATTTTTTCGCATTGAAAATTACGGGGGGGGGGGGGGGCGCACCGGGCGCAACTGCTGGCAATTACCCGGCAGCAACATCAAGAGAATGGCATAGCGATTAAATGCGAGCGAGCGAAGCAAGCGAGCTTCAACATTTTGATATTGTATAGTCCAAAAACGGCCGCTTGTAGCTATATTTTTTCGCTTTGAAATTTAAGGGGGGGGGGTCGCACCGGGCGCAACTGCTGGCAATTACCCGGCAACAACATCAGGAGAATGGCATGACGATTAAATGCGAGCGAGCTTGAAAATTTTGATATTGTACAGTCCCAAAACGGCCGCTTGTAGCTGTATTTTTCGCTTTGAAAATTAAGGGGGGGGGGGGTTCATACCGGGCGCAACTGCTGGCAATTACCCGACAGCAACATCAGGAGAATGGCGTGACGATTAAATGCTAGCGAGCGAAGCGAGAGAGCTTGAAAATTTTGATATTGTACAGTCCAAAAACGGCAGCTTGTAGCTATATTTTTTCGCTTTGAAAATTAAGGCGGGCGGGGGGGGGGGGGGCGCACCGGGCGCAACTGCTGGCAATTACCCGGCAGCAACATCAGGAAAATGGCATAGCGATTAAATGCTAGCGAGCGAAGCAAGCGAACTTGAAAATTTAGATATTTTACAGTCCAAAAACGGCCGCTTGTAGTTAAATTTTTTCGCTTAGGAAATCAAGTGGGTGGGGGCGCACCGGGAGCAACTGCTGGCAATTGCTGACAGCAACATCAGGAGAATGTCATAACGATTGAATGCGAGCGAGCGAGAAAATTTGATATTTTACAGTCCAAAAACTGCCGTTTGTAACTGTAATTTTTTCGCTTAGGAAATTAAGGGGGGTGGGCGCGCACCGGGCGCAACTGCTGGCAATTACTGGCAGAATATCGTAAACACATTTATGATGTAATCTGGGGAATTTTCAATCCCAGAAGTGTATACTATTTTTTTAGGGGGGGGGGGGGAACCCTCCGTTAATTGAAAGTATCCTAAATCTCCTCCCACCCAAGGAACATTTGCATTTCTTTAAACTGAAGTAACAGACCTGGTGCACACTTTTGATGAAACATTTTGAAATCTGTCGATCTAAAGTGTATTATGTAGAAATGACTGAACGGGGACGGTATGGGAGGGGTTAGGCTATCCCCCTCTTACGCGAGGGAGATTTTGTATTTTCAAAATTGAAATTCAGCCATCTTTGGGTGAAATAGTTAGACAGGTTTCTATCAAAAAAGTAAGAGCATTTCCACATCTCGGGAGTTGCGAGCTGGAGCAAAATGATCTAATTGTCCCCAGTACTTTTATGGGGGAACCATCCCCCTCCATCGACGCCTCTGCATATGAGGGAGCTTTTGTAAGTGAAAGATCCGCTGCACACTCTTTGATAAATATAAGGAAATAAAACGTCAATCTCAAAAGTGTACAAAGTCTATCGAAAGGGACCCAGTAGCTTTTGGATATTTATGATTGCAATATACAGCGATCCGGTGCATAATTCTGGCGGTAGTTGTCCAATTTTCCATAAAGAAAGTTCGAGATTTGTCCTCATCTCGGGGAATTGCTTGGAGGACAAATGATTTGTCTGCCCCCAACATTTCCGTAGGGGCGGGGCAAATGCCCCTTTGCCCCTTTGCCCCCCCCCCCCCCCCCCCCCTCCGAGATAGATTCGACGCCCCTGATCATCCCTGGGTATGCCCATAGATGTATCAGAGTCATCATCGTTTCAGGAATGATGTAGGAAATGGGGGGGGGGGTTCAATTATGGCGGTAAATTTTTTGTTATTGTTGTTGTTTTTTCGTACATAATTTGCAGATGGTCCCGAGTTGCTCGCTTCATAGCATGTTTACATGTAAGCCTATGCTACTTGACGTTGTCAACGTCTGGACCATACCTTATGTCGATATTACTTTCTTAGCGAGCGAGCGAAGCGAGCGAGCGCTTGAGAAAATTATGTATACATTATCCTACAAGATAGAATTCAGCTCTGTTCAGCTCTGTTCAGCTCTGTTACCTGTCTGAAGGCGGGCGTACGAACGTCATGCAATATGACAGAAATGATACAATCACATTTCTGCTTCCTCCATTTTTTTCTCAAATTTCAGGGGGGGGGGGGGTGATTGTACAGGCCATCCCCCCCCCCTCCTCCATTTCAGGGGATATATCCCTCCCATCCCCCCCCCCCCCCCAGGATTTACGCCCATGATACACATGTGTCAAACTTAGTCACACGAGAGCGCACGAAACTGCACTATAAACAGGGCAGACATGTCTTTTGTTTCTATGGCTACAACAAATCCATTTGTACGACGGGACGTAATGAAAAAAAAAAATATCTGGGTTTTGAAAGTAAGGAGAATCATATCAGAGTAAATGAGCAAGACTTAAATGTCATGTGGTGTTTGTTTGCTACTGTTCCCTACATTACTTCAACAAAAAAGCTAGCATGCCGATCTAAAAGATCTCATTGTTTTTAGACGATAAAACTTTCTCGAAAGCTGTTGAATTCCGTCCCATATTCCTCGTGCTTTAGGCAGGAGCTTCACACAGGGTGAAGATTCATAAGTCTATTGTCATGATAATGAGTTTGAGTCTTCGAGTGTACATAAAGGAGGTGGATATTCCACGTCTCTCATCTTTTCGAAGTGTGAACAAAGGACATTTCCAACATCACGACTACGTGAAAACAAAGACACCACAGTCATTCAATTCAACAGGCACATGCACACTGTGTATTATGTTCGGTAAACTGGCACCTCGTCTACAACCACACTGTCCGCTGTTCACCTAGTCTAATGCCATCTCGTCTAAACTCACTTCGTCTATTACCAACTCGTCTACCAACCATTTTGTCTAAATGCCAATTAGTCTAATTGCCATTTCGTCTTCTAACCATTTGATCTAATCTCTAATTTGTCTAAGTCACATTTCGTCTAATACCCATTATGTCTATTGACCATTTCATTAGGTCTATAAATGAAATAGTCTACAACTCATTTTGTCTAATAGCCAATTGGTCTACAGCCAACTCGTCTACTCCCAACTGGTCTACTCCCAACTCGTCTACTCCCAACTGGTCTACTCCCAACTGGTCTACTCCCAACTGGTGTACACCCAACTGGTCTACTCCCAACTGGTCTACTCCCAACTGGTCTACTTGTTATATATAATATATATTTTTGGCAAAAAAAAAACTGCTGAAAACTGCTTATCCAATAAGGCGAGCCAATGGAGTAAAATGGAGTCAAAAGGGGCCTGAGCTATCGATCCTAGCAGAATCTTCGTCAGAGGCAAAATGACAAACAAGCAGGGAAAGCACTCACATATAAGGACTTCACACAAGAACAGACAGGTGCAGGCTGGGTACACAGAACAAAGAAAACAAAGGAGAGGGTGGGAGTTCATGGGCAAGGAGCCCAACAGGTAAAGAGAGGGGGGATTAGAGCAGGAGGGTGGACAGACAAAGGGCAGAGGAGAGTGGACAGACAAAAGGCAGAGGAGGGTCAGTGCTCATCAAGAGGATCAAGGGGGCAACCAATGTAGGAAAAGGATGAAAAGGGAGGCAACATCAAAGAAGATAAGGAACACCAGAGGGATAAAGAAAGGGAAAGAGTGAAAAGGACAACAGCAAGGGGAAGGGGAGGGGGGCTGAGCAAACAGTGAACTCTGAAAGGAGTACTAGGAGGAGGCAGCAAAAGGAAGTAATCAAATTAAAGTATATATACACACAGTAATGACAATTGAAGTAACAATAATGAAAAAGATATTGATAAAAGAAATGAAATAAAACACATATGAAAAAACTGGGGGAAAGAAAATTGTAGACAATGTATGTAGATAAGCAGGCAAGGCATAGTAAGCACAAGTATGTATAAACCAACAAAACCAAGTGTGTGTATGTTTAGGTAGAAAAGGGCTGTATAAAAAAGACTCGGACTGGAAGAAGGGATTAATTTGGAATAAACAGGTCTGCAAATGGAAAAAGTGCAAAGAGAGAACAAAATGAAATTCAGAAATGAAAAAGAGAATAACAATGGTGATAATAAAATGTGGTTAGTCATTTCCCTCCTGGATGTTGAGGCCATGGGGTTGGATAGTGTGAAGACGTCTCATCCAGAGCTTCTCTCTGCTGGTTCTGACTGTGTCTGGACGAGTGCCTAAAGATTCAATGCCCTGTAGAGTCATATCAGTGATGGAATGATCGGGTAGATTGAAATGGTGGCCCACTGGAGTGTCGAGCTTGGCTGTGTTGACAGTAGATCTGTGTCCATAGAAGCGTCTTTTGAGTGTTGTCTTGGTTTCCCCAACATACTGGATTCTGCAAACTCTGCAAGTGATGAGATACACAACATTAGTGGTGGTACAAGTGATGTTTCCCTTCGTGTGGTGAGAGAGGCCGGTAGAGTTGCTGCTGAAAGAGTCACTCTCGTGGATGTGTATGCTACAAATGATGCACCTACTGGCTGAACATTTGAATGTGCCATGCTGTAAAGGAGAAGAATTGTCATTGAGGGAGGGTACTTCAGCACGGACGATGAGATCCTTGAGGTTGTGGGGGCGTCGGTATGCCAGGATGGGAGTATCTGGGATGGCCTGTAAGAGACGATCAGAGGTATGAAGGATATGGTGGTTATCACGAAGGATATTGTGGAGAGAGGGTAGATTGGGATGGAAAGTGGTCACGAGGGGTATTCTGTCAGTGATGTCCTGCTTGTTGGTTTTCGGCTTGAGAACTTCAGATCTGGGGAGAGAACGAACTTTGTTGATGGCTTGTTGAAGTCTCCTGGTACCGTAGCCCCTGGCTGCGAGATGTCTCTTCAGGTTCCTGGCATGGAAAGAAAACTCAGAATCCTCAGAGCAGATACGGCGAAGTCTGAGGGCTTGGCTGTAGGGGATACTGGTTTTGCAGTGGCGGGGATGGCAGCTGGCTGAGTGAAGGTACTGATGGGTATCTGTGGGTTTAGTGTAGAGAGTGGTGGTGACATGGTTAGACTCCTTCCTAACGGTGACATCAAGGAAGTTGGTCTCTTCTTGGGAGAAATCAGAAGTGAATTTGATGGTTCTGTGGAAAGAATTGATGTGGTCAATGAAAGTATGGAGGCTTTCTTCCTCCCTGGTCCAGATGAAGAAGATGTCATCGATGTAGCGCCACCAAATCCATGGACGACAGGGGGCTGAATCTAACATCTGCTGCTCTAGCTTGGTCATGAAGAGACAGGCGAAGGAGGGAGCCATCCTGGTACCCATAGCTGTGCCAGATACCTGTAGGTAGTGCTTGTCCATGAATGTGAAGTTGTTTTTCGTCAGTACATGTGGCATGAGGGATTTGATGTGAGATATGGGGGGGGGGGTTGGAATGGCCGCTGTAAGTCAAAGCCTCACAGGAGGCTAGAATACCTTTCGTGGAGAATGTTGGTGTAGAGAGAGGAGACGTCGAAAGTACCGATGATTGCTGTCTCGGGTATCTGGTCCTTGATGTCATCGAGTTTCCTGAGAAAGTCTGGTGTGTCATGAATGTAGGAGGGTGCGAGTGAGACAAGGGGTTTAATGTGGTGATCAACAAAGAGGGAGATGTTCTCTGTTGGGGAACCATTTCCAGAGAGGATGGGACGACCTGGATTTCCAGGTTTGTGGATCTTGGGGAGGAGATAGAATCGGGCAGGTTTGGCATTAACAAGGGAAAGAAATTTGTGAGCCTTCTTGGTGAGGTGTTTATGTTCCTTCATGTCATCGAGTGTCGACTGGATCTGTTGGGAGAAATTATTGGTGGGATCAAAGTCAAGAAGTGTGTAGTGGGAAGGATTGCGGAGATGTTTCATGGCTTCATCGATGTACTGCTGGCGGTCCATTACTACAACAGCTGATCCTTTGTCTGCGGGCTTGATGATGATGTCAGAGTCTTTTTTATACAGCCCTTTTCTACCTAAACACACACACACTTGGTTTTGTTGGTTTATACATACTTGTGCTTACTATGCCTTGCCTGCTTATCTACATACATTGTATACAATTTTCTTTCCCCCAGTTTTTTCATATGTGTTTTATTTCATTTCTTTTATCAATATCGTTTTCATTATTGTTACTTCAATTGTCATTACTGTGTGTATATATACTTTTATTTGATTACTTCCTTTTGCTGCCTCCTCCTAGTACTCCTTTCAGAGTTCACTGTTTGCTCAGCCCCCCCCCCCCCCCCTTCCCCTTGCTGTTGTCCTTTTCACTCTTTCCCTTTCTTTATCCCTCTGGTGTTCCTTATCTTCTTTGATGTTGCCTCCCTATTCATCCTTTTCCTACATTGCGTAGCGGCCGTGATAAGGCAAAGGAACGTAACTCAAAATTTGGGCATTTTGAGTTATGAGCATATGGCTCCTAAATAAAATGCGCTCTTTTTAATGGTGAATGTCTCAATTCTCAAATGTTTACCATTTTAGAGATAAAAAGCGTATCTTACACACCTTTTTCACAATTTTGCCGTTTCCAGCTAGGCAAAACAACGTAACCTGAGATACGTATAGAAATGACAAAGAAAGCATTTTCGCTGTTACGGCAAATGAACGTAATCTTCACATACACTGTTTTTTCATGGTGGTTTCTCAAGAAAAAAGAAGGAAATTGCGACGCCAAAAGAACGTATGTCATCATACAGCGCTTTGCTGTGTAAAATCAGGGCCATGCGCGCTACAGTCAGCACGGCAAAACAACGTATCAACATCGTGGCCATCACAACACACGCTACACTGCATAACTCCATGTGTAAGACCTACGGCTACGTGCTGCAATTCCATTTTAGCCGCGGCAGTGAGTGTATTGTAGTGCCGCCGCTGCTGCCGCGCCGCTTTCTCGCTTGCGACAACAGCTTAAGCAGAGTTACACCGACTGGTTGACTGGCAGGCAAGCTTTGCTGCAGTGTGAACCATGAAGTCATGCCCATTGTTCTGTTTTGCAGTCATGGAATGGATATTCTCCTGACCAGCTAATTATACCACAAAGAAAATCAGCGGTATAACACCGGTAAGTTTTATGGGTTTTTTGTCAGGTCTAAGTTTGATCTAGCCCGACCAGACGCCGTGCGAAGTACGGCGATTGGGCTGTACAGACTGGACGACAGTACGCTTAGGGTCCAGTACTTTCGATAATAGTTTTCACTAAGATTTAAGAACTCGATGAGTAAAAAAACAAAACGAAAAACAAAAAACACAGCAAGCTATGAAAATAAAGAGCAAACTTAGAGCTATGAGTATGACAGCCTTTCCTTTCGGTAGGCTTGCCAAAACGTGGCTCATTGGTGTGGTTGTGGTTGTGGTTCTACTAATGTAATAATGACTATGTAAATGTAGGATACTTGTAGTAGTACTACTACTAGTGGTCTAGTAGAAGTAGTGACTCTCAAAAGAAATTTACCTACAAATTGTATGCGCAAATAAATTGAGTGGACCGTAATATACTGTTATGATCATCGACTTGACGTCTTCTACCTCAAATTCAGTTTTCGTCTAAAAGTCTAAAAAAGTAACAGCTTTATAGTAAACAGTAGACTCGACTTCAAGCTAATGACAATAAAGCTTGATACTGATGAATTCCATTTAGTCTTCAGTGGGAACATGAACTGATGGAAGACGATATGTTCTAATGATGACATTAACATCATTACTTTGGCAAGAAAAGTAAGGACAACAAATAATGATTGGTCTACATCTTTGGTTAAACACAAGTACTGAAGTAGTCTTAGATTTGCTTGTTATTTCTTGAAAGGATGAAGAATGTGATTGTGGTGTTTTCATACATACGGGAATTTATCCACTTAAATTAAGCCTTGAAATATAAAGTCATATTAAATGGTACTCTGTACCTGCTAACTATGGAAGCCTGATTTATCTTTTTTTTTTGTATTCTTGGTGCAATTTTAGTCAGCTGTACATATTCTTTAAAACATTTATTTTTTTTTTCATTTCGATACAAAAAAATGCATTGTAGCCATGGTAGATCCTATACATGTTACACGTTCCACCCCTCCCCATAACAATGTTGAGGGCAAAAGCTCATGGAATTCAAATATCTATTTTTAAGTTAAGTGACACTATGGAAAGTTCAAATATTCAGACCCAATCGTCTACTTTAGATGATATTAACATTCGTGTTGAAATACATATTTGCATGTCTCTCTTTTCAGTGTCCACACCAACCGCCAGCCTAGACCAGCTCAGAAAAGGAATGCAGTGTATCAAGTACAATAAAAGGTACAAGTTGAATAATCACTTATTAATTCATACAACAAAAGTAGAAGAAGGGGGAAGAAATGAATCTTACCTTTGTCATTATCACTGGCGACACAAACCGGCATTTGGAAAAATTATAAAAGAAAAAAAAATAAAAGAAGGCAGAATCCATGATGATGACTCTCTGATAATTTGAGAATACCACATTTCACAGTTCATTCCTTAGCAATGAAAAAAAAATAATATTAAATGAAAACTGACGAAATAGTCACCATTCTCTCTCAAAAATAAACACACAGCCTTGTATATCCTCAAGGGGTATTTGTATGATGTTGAATAATATATATTGTGAGTGTATTTCGATATTGAATACTCATTCTCATTTCCTTTGCTTTTTTGGGGGAGGGGAAGGGGGTCTGTGAGAGAGGATTTGTTACACACAACCATGTCTAATGAAGAATTCAATCACATGATATGACTAAAGCAGAGTTGAAATTCACTAGCTGTCTTTTATGGAAAGAGTGCCTTATTTTGTATTAATTATTCTCTTCCGTTACTTTTACATTTTCCTGCAGTGGTCTACCGAGCAGTTCGAAAGCAGAGAAAAGACCAACTATACAGATTTTAGAACAGCTGTGCACGCCCGTCAGAATCTCATCAAGATGGAGTGGATTGTGCATTAGATCAGTCAACTATAGAAGAAAAATAATAACACTCGGATTGTTTATATAGGATCAGGTAAATCTTTCACAGTTAAATTAAGAACTCGCAAAACTCAACTGTGAAGTGTTAATGACTATTCTCACGTTATGAAGGCACAAGATTTTTTTATATATATTGATATGAAACTAAAGGTTTTATTTCGAAAAAAAAAATATGATGAGGGCTTATTGCCCTTTGAAATGATGGCTATCAACTTTAGGTAAAACTATCACTTGTTCATATCAAATATTGTTGTAAATGCTTGCCCTCAAAATCAATATCATGTCGATTGAAACATGTCAACTTATTTCAGAAAACCAGGGAAATAGTAACCTTATTTCCTGCAAAATTTTCATATTTTATTTTGAGCCTAATCCCTCCGGGAGCTCTCAGACAACGCAAATGTAAATTGCAGCACAGCAAATCGCTGTTGTGTTAAGACGTTTATTGAAATGTGTTTAAAGTGAATACTGTTGCAAATTTTCCCTTCGTTTAAGCTGCCTAATAATTGTTCTTTACCCAAGTATTTACTTCTTACTACATTTGATCTTCAACAACAGTAAGGATTAAAAATGTTATGTGTGCTATTTACAATTTGTAATTTGTAGATGTTCTGATCTTCTAAGGTAAAAATTGATGCGATGGTCTGATATGGTAATAGTATAACTAATCTCCAGAAAACAACAACAACAACAATTATGTTCTGTTGAGAATTTTGTTCCCAGGATTTTGTTCAACTGTGGTACGTATGTAAGCTACTTTACTCGGGAAGTAAATGGCATTTTTTTTTTCTATTTCTAATTAACCATCATGATAATGTTTAGTAACTGCTGATTTGCTTTCAATGTGATAAAAGCATGATAGCATATCAAACTCTCTCTTAAAGTTTAAGAAGAAAGCGTAGATATCTATGTCATATTTTTAAAACTTGCAAATAATCGAATGATTTTTGTAATGCTGTTACATGAGAAACAGATGTACACACATTTTTCCCTATAAACCTTTCAGAAAATGTAAATCAGTCTCTGCATCTACATTTCTGTCATGTCTTTCTCAAAGTTATTCTACTGAGAGAATGTTTGCAACTCTGACAAGTCTGATGTGTGTGTGTGTGTGTTTTGTGTGTTTTTGTACTTGCTTGGTTACGTGTGTGCGTGTGTGTGTGTGTGTGTGTGTGAGTGGTCAAGTTACACCTAAAAACATCAAAACCTGGATTCATGATTACCTGGTAAAGCATTGTTATTATTGTTGTTGTTCAAAGAATTGAGGCATATTATCATTAGAAGTTTTAACCTTACGGATACAATTCGTGCAATCAACCAAACATTAACAACTTATAACGATAAACAAAGTACACAATATCATTCTTTCTGTTCAAATCCTTTCATCTCAATGGAAATCGTTAAATAAATCAAAGAAAAGATAGAAATTAAAATAGGAGTCTCAATATTAACACATTAAATGCGTGTATGTGTCTTTGAAACGAAGTGTATGTACAGATGTCTATACAATTTTTTAATACCCATTTTATTTTATTTTTTTGCCAGTTCTCAAACAGTCCATTTTACAGACTTTACCCAAACTCGTACTTTAGTTGTCGATATTAATCCAAATCCATGTTTTTGTTAAAACAACATGAATGATAAACCATATATAATTATGTTCCCAATGAAAAATCTTACATCAAGGGATAAAAAACATACACTTAAAGATAATAAAAAAGAATGGACATCTCAATAAACTATAAACTGTATATGCAAATGAAGAAAAACAAAAATTTAAGTTAATTGGTAGATAACAACTAATTACATTTCAGCTAATACTCGGTAAGTTTTCAGGAAAAAAAAATGAAAATATTCTCTTGCATCGATAATTTTGCAAGCTACTGTGTTTTACTATTCTTAATATATATTTAAACACATATAACAGGACTTTTATTATCCAGTTAACAAAATTGTCAAAAAAATAAATGATAGAGATTGTTGCCATTGAGTCGGGATACGTCATTCTGCCTAATTACATTGATAAAAGGGTTAAGGCGCAGATATTTGTAAGTCAAGATACGTTCTTTTGGCATACTGAAGTGGCTTCGCGGGAGAATGCTTATGCGCCGTAAGTCAGGATACGTTCTTTTGCCTAATTGATATGTTGCCGCGTGAGGATTCTCGCACAACGTAAGTAAGGATACGCTCTTTTGGCAAACTAGAATTACTCATCAGCACAGTGCTGTGATTCGCTAAAATGCTCTATCTATTCTAAACATGGCAATTACTCTAAAACGGGAAGTCCTATTTTACTGAAATTTTATCGAGATATTCTTTATTAATGCCTAAGAAACTTCCCTGCTTCAAAAGTGCTTTACTCCTATGACGGAAAAATGGGAACCAATTGAATTTTCAAACTCGTTTTTCTCAGAACATGATATTCTGAGTTACGTTGTTTTGCCTTATTACGGCCGTGGTTGCCCCCTTGATCCTCTTGATGAGCACTGACCCTCCTCTGCCTTTTGTCTGTCCACTCTCCTCTGCCCTTTGTCTGTCCACCCTCCTGCTCTAATCCCCCCTCTCTTTACCTGTTGGGCTCCTTGCCCATGAACTCCCACCCTCTCCTTTGTTTTCTTTGTTCTGTGTACCCAGCCTGTACCTGTCTGTTCTTGTGTGAAGTCCTTATATGTGAGTGCTTTCCCTGCTTGTTTGTCATTTTGCCTCTGACGAAGATTCTGCTAGGATCGATAGCTCAGGCCCCTTTTGACTCCATATATATTTTTTTTTGTCTACTCCAAACTCCTTACCTAAGTCTACGTCATCCAGTTTCCTTTCCTATTGAAATAGGTTGAACACTCTTGGTGCCCCATTTGGTTGAAATTTTTGTTCTAATTAATTTATAACAATTTGATTACTTTTTATTAAAAAAAAATAATGTCACAGTGTGAAAAACTTGCTGTGTTACATTTGTGTACCAAACGCGATGAAATATTACTCGATAATTCCTCATTCAGGATCCCGCCAAGATCGCTGCATGCATGGACCGAGGTGAACGGGGTGGGCACTCGAAGTGTAATTCTGTTTCGTATGACTAACAATTCGTTTGTGATGGAGGATTGTAACTGAGCTAGTTTATTATTATTTAGTTATTTTACGATCAGGATGTTGACTGGATAGTCGTGTCTCACCATTAATATGTCTTTATATTCAGCATGTGCTGAATAATTAACAACTTTAAAGAATAGACTATCATTGATTTCTGTACCAGGGCAGGGTTATGAATAGTTCGTGACAGTGCGACGGACTGGACACTAGACAAAGTGGTATATTCATTATTAGCATGACCAGATATGGGAATGATCAGTTTGGGTAAATTGTTGAGAGTATATCAGTTGGGAGTAGACCAATATTGGATATAGACGAGTTGGGAGTAGACCAGATGGGAGTACATGTAGATGAGTTGGGAGTAGACGAGTTGGGAGTAGACCAGATGGTAGTAGACCAGTTGGGAGTAGACCAATTGGGTATAGACCAGTTGGGTGTAGACCAGTTGGGAGTAGACCAGTTGGGTGAAGACCAGTTGAGTGTAGACCAGTTGGGTGTAGACCAGATGGGTATAGACCATGTTGGGTATAGACGAACTAAGGGTTGGACGATATAATAACTAGACAAAGTGAATGTAGACGAGATGACTTGTAGACGAGGTGGGAGTAGACAAAGTGGCAGTAGCGAAATGGATATTAGACAACATGACAAGTAGACATTGTGAGTATAGACGACTTGGCTATTAGATCAATTGCTCAGTAGACGAAGTGCTCCTTAGACGAGTTGGGTATTAGACAGTACGGGTAGTGGGCAAAGTGACTAATGGACAATATGTGTACTAAACAAAACAAGTTGTAGACCAAATGGGTATTAGACGAATCGGTAATAGACGATTTGCCAGGAGACCAATTGGAAAATAGACAGAGTGGCTGTAGACGAGGTCACTATAAACCTTATGTTCGCCCTAAAGGGGCCTTGCGTTTACCTATGCCATTATCACTCATCAATCGCAATCTCATCAGAATGATAAAATAGTTTCCGTGCGGAACAAGAGGAGGGGAGGGACTAAGACCTGTTGTTGTCAATGCTGTATGTATGCAGCGTGTGGGCGGGACCCTCCTTATCTTGTACGTCATTATTACCGATAGAATTCCAATTATACTGCAGTTATTCGCATAATTTAGGAATTCTATCACGTAATACTTCGTACAAGCTTCAGAGGGTTGCATAACAATTCAAAGATCATCGCGGGAACTCTTTTGTATGTCATAATAGTACAGATGGCAACTATCAAAGAAAACACAGCTGGCAAAATAGCATTCTTGTGTATTTCTGAGCAGTTTTAATACTCGCACTTCGTTCAGTGAGAACCACGACCAAAAATAATAACATCAGCTGACAAGTTGAATGGCAAAGCGGCAATACAAGGCTGTTACGATAATCTTGGTAATAACATAAAGTCGCTGTATATATGTCAGAGGTTATACATGAAGGCACTGTTGTATACAATGTTAAACAAAACACATATCGTTACATTTAAGTTTATACACAAACATCATTCACGATTGTCTAGGTCCCAAGATTTAGAATAGTGGACGCAAAATTTTGTTCCGTAGAACTCTCTAAAGGTTCTGGAGTTTGACCAGTTTGTTCTAGCCATTATTTCATGGATCGAAACACCGTGGCAAATGCAGCTAAACTGGCCGCACTACGACAGCTGTAGGCCGAGTTGATTGATGCATCTATTTTTGCTTTGACTAGAACATTCTTTAACCATCTTGCTATTGTGGCGTTCGACGCCTTATTGTGTGGCGTCCTCGTCGAAAGAAAAAGATTTGTCTCCTTTAATATAAGCCTGACGAGCCACTTCCGCTCATTTGAGATATTCCTTTAGAGTAGACGAAACGCATTTTTTTTTTTCATTTGGAGTGTAAGCTGGTAATTCAACCGACTGGGAAGCGATATTCGCCTTGGGTGACGTTGTCTTTAGCAAACCCATAATTTGAATACTTGCACATTCACCGTTTACAGTCATGTACGATGTATCAAGAAGACCTAACGTCTGAACTCTTTGAGCTGAAACAAGTGCAGTAAGAGAAATAAGCTTTTCACTCAACTGGAGTAAATTGAGATGTTCATTAACATCTAAGGAACGTAAATAGTCCAAAACCTTGTAAACTTCCCAAGTGCTCGTGAACCTCGGTTTCGGAGGTTTCTCATTAAATATTCCCTTCATCAATCGTATGATAAGCGGATGCTTTCCTACAGAATAACCATTGATAGGTGGTAGCGCAGATGATAGCGCTGATCGATAACACTTCACTGTAGAATAGCTCTTCCCCAAACTTTGGGAAGACAAACAATTAACAACATGAACTATAGTTGGGTTAAACGGATCAAACGATCGTCTATTACACCAATGTAGCCACTGGGACCAAGCAGACTCGTACTGTTTGTTGGTATTTTCCCTCCATGAGCGGGAGAGAAGACGTCTAGCGTCCTCCGAAAAGCCTTCTGCTTCCCACTGTTCGCCGAGGTGGTCCAGGCGACTAGCCTGATGTCTGGCAACGTCGTGGGGAGGGGCTCTACACACCCCCGTGGGTAGTCTAGCTTCTGGACTCTTTTCACCCGTAGCCTTTTTACGCGACAAACCGTATGAGGGCGTGACACCCGAGGATTGCGATACGCCGAGAACTGCGATACTTTCGATGGGCGCGCAGTCTTTCGATTATCGCAATCAGAAAAATTTGCGCCCTCTCTTGGTTTATCGCACGAAGGAAAAGGGGACGGAGCCCAGACTATCTGAACACTACGGAAGCTTAAAAGTGCCAACCAGATGACGAGATAAGAAGACGAGAAGACAGGTTAAATACCGAGAAGCCGAGTTACTGCAACTCGGCAAGTCGACTTGCTCGGATCAAGAAGACAAGATGACAAGTTGTTGAAACTCGGTAAGTCGACTCGTTTGGGACAAGAAGACATGATAACGAGTTGTTGAAACTCGGAAAGTCGACTTGCTTTGGACAAGAAGTCAAGATGACAAGTTGTTGAAACTCGGCAAGTCGACTCGTTTGGGATAAGAAGTCAAGATGACAAGTTGATGAAACTCGGCAAGTCGACTCGTTAGGGACAAGAAGTCAAGATGACAAATTGATGAAACTCGGCAAGTCGACTTGCTTGGGACAAGAAGACATGATGACAAGTTGTTGAAACTCGGAAAGTCGACTTGCTTGGGACAAGAAGTCAAGATAACAAGTTGAAACTCGGCAAGTCGACTTGCTTTGGACAAGAAGTCAAGATGACAAGTTGTTGAAACTCGGCAAGTCGACTCGTTTGGGACAAGAAGTCAAGATGACAAGTTGTTGAAACTCGGCAAGTCGACTCGTTTGGGACAAGAAGTCAAGATGACAAGTTGTTGAAACTCGGAAAGTCGAGTTGCTTGGGACAAGAAGTCAAGATGACAAGTTGTTGAAACTCGGCAAGTCGACTTACTTGGGACAAGAAGCCAAGATGACAAGTTATTGAAACTCGGCAAGTCGACTCGTTAGGGACAAGAAATCAAGATGACAAGTTGTTGAAACTCGGCAAGTCGACTTGCTTGGGACAAGAAGTCAAGATGACAAGTTATTGAAACTCGGCAAGTCGACTCGTTTGGGACAAGAAGACATGATGACAAGTTGTTGAAACTCGGCAAGTCGACTTGCTTGGGACAAGAAGTCAAGATGACAAGATGTTGAAACTCGGCAAGTCGACTTGCTTGGGGCAAGAAGTCAAGATGACAAGTTGTTGAAACTCGGCAAGTCGACTCGTTTGGGACAAGAGGTCAAGATGACAAGTTGTTGAAACTCGGAAAGTCGACTTGCTTGGGACAAGAAGTCAAGATGACAAGTTGTTGAAACTCGGCAAGTCGACTTGCTTGGGACAAGAAGTCAAGATGACAAGCTGTTGAAACTCGGCAAGTCGACTCGTTAGGGACAAGAAGTCAAGATGACAAGTTGTTGAAACTCGGCAAGTCGACTTGCTTGGGACAAGAAGTCAAGATGACAAGATATTGGAACTCTGCAAGTCGACTCGTTTGGGACAAGAAGACATGATAACGAGTTGTTGAAACTCGGCAAGTCGACTTGCTTTGGACTAGAAGTCAAGATGACAAGTTGTTGAAACTCGTCAAGTCAACTCGTTTGGAACAAGAAGACAATGTTCAGTTATTGGTTTTCAGAATCATATATGTTAAGTAAATTCGATCATTAATGATGTTATGTCCATATCGGTCCTGTCTCTATCACCTGTATACTTCATCAAAAACAGCCCGTAACTTATGTGTGATAGTCGATCACGAAATCTCATATCGAAGTCATATAGCTCAAGTTCAGCGGAATGTTAGATATCAATTGGGTTATTTAAGTTTCAAATATACGATTCCTCTTTTTGAGGTTGTTGTTGTTGTTCGATCAAAATCTGCAGCTGATATCAACGGCATAAATCCTTGGGGGGGGGGGGATGATCGGCGATAGTCACTATTACCACGGTTACAAGTCAATAACCTGACCGGCGCACCCTTTTGTTTTTTGTTTTTTGTTTGTTTTTTTTTTGGAGGGGGAGAAGCTTGGTGACCCCCCCCCCCCCCCGACACACACACACACACACACACACACTTTACAGGGAGCGAATGTCCCATTCTTTTGCATGAATTATAAAGTGGGAGGGAAGTGGCAGCAAAAATATGTAGTCTTTTTGTTCTTGTTTTTGTTTGTTTGTTTTTGCTTGTCAGTATGAAGACTTTTTTGTTGTTGTTTCTCTTGTCTTTTGATTTCCTTTCTTCTTCACTGAAAGATCATTTTGACCCCTCCCCCCAACCTTTCACAAATGTGGCGCGGCCCTGAATAGTGCCCAAATAAATTCAATAAAATCGTAACATTTCTTTTATGTAATAAAATTATGTACAAACCACCCCCCCCCCCCCGCCTCCATTACAGGGGGAATTTACGCCCATGGCTGCTATGCTTAATCATTCTTTGCCTTCTTCTCGGTTGGGTTTTTCGAATTCGCTATTGTGTAATATTCCAAAAAAAAATGTCACAAAAACTTATTAGTACATCATTCGGTTCATACCCTTTTCCCCGTATACCAACTCTATTACTGTCATCTATAAAATGTTGAAATCCAAACTTAAAACGTGTCTGTTCCCCTCACAATGAGGACTATAACTGCAATATGTATTGTTCGGAACGATTGCAATCTTTATCTGGTATATGTGGTTGTTTGTTGCTTGTCCTTTTCTTCTGTGTTTTCTTGTTTGAACATGTATGATATTTAAATTCATTTTTATTTCTTGAAACGCCTTCGAAAAAAGTAGACCTGCGCCCTGTGCAAGTATAGACACCATTATTAGTATTTATTTATTTATTTATTTCGTTATTATTATTATCATTATCATTATTAATATCATCATTATTCACATAATCATCATTATCATATGTGAAGCAAGCAAGCTTTTCACGATTACATTCCTAGACAGAATGCAGAAATGGAGATCTCTGAGCGTTAGCCTTGGATGACCAGCACGACCGCAAACTAAGCAAGCAAACAAGCAAGTAAACAAAGTGACAAGACAAAAAAACAAAACAAAACAGATGGTTAATGTATTATCGGCTCTGAGCGGCTCGGGAATACCGAGATCATTACAAAGAAACGAATTATTAATCACTGTGATTTCGAAGACTTCGTTGATACCCGTTATTTTTCGCTGTTCACAGAATGTGAGTTTTTTCCGACTGAAATAACAAACGATGTTAGAAAATTTAAATGGGAGTGGTAATTTTCTTGTGTCAAATTAATTGGAGGAGAGGTGATTGTTTTGGGTCTAATTTTAGAAAAGGGTAATTTTAAATGGAAATAATGTTCTGTGTTACCTATAATGTAGTGGTTACTGCAAACTATGATGCAGCAGGGCAATACTGAAATACTAAAATGCTATAGTCCGGCAGCCGAGGGGGCTAAGTACTTTTTCTCTGATATATATATATTTTTTTCTTTGTTGATTATTCATCTTTGGGATCTCTACAATGATATTCAGGTGGGTGTGGAGCTCTCACCATTGGGCAATTTTAATTATTCAAAGTGGCGTCCAAAATGGCCGCCATGAAGCCTATACAAGAGTCAGAAAAATGTCACTAAAACACCAGTATTTCAATTAGAACACTTATCTAAACGGCCAGTAATATTAGTACAATGTCTCTAGTCGAACAGAATCTGGTTGCCATGGTAACCATCAAATAATTGGAACAAACCTCAAAAAAGTTAGCAAAGTATGCAAAATACACAAAAATGTCTGTTATTTGTGCGACGTCAACGAAATATCAAATACCTGCATACCTCTTACAAAGAAAGCCTTAATGAAGTTACCATTAATCTAGCCTTAATTTATATTCATAGTTTCCATAGCAACCTAAACTTGAATTTAATTGTGAATAAATGCCGAAGGATTGAATTGCAGTATAGCAATGATGTGAAAATGTGAAATACCATATTTCAGGTCTTTACTCCACATATGCCTATATTGGTTACACAAATCCAGTTCCTCCCTCTGTTATGATTATGAAGTTGATATGTCCTGGTTGCCATGGTAACTGCTCAATGTCACTTTCAAGGACAGTCCCACAACATGCATACATACACATTCTAACATAATTGCTTGACACTATTAAAATTAGATGGCAAGAGACTAACATCTTTGTGTAATACTTATTGGATGGATAAACCGACTGTTACCTCGGATATGCATGTTTTCATTTGTTTCCAAGTTGTAATATAAAAATAAAATCATACAATGTGAAATATTTTCATGGTTTTGTCAAAATATTGGAACATACATTGCAATATTACAGCCTGCATAAATTTCCTTAAAAAATCGTTCATTAAGTGTTTACGTGAAAACAACATTTCAAAAATGAGAATTCCTAGTATGTGGTACAAGGTGAAGAGTATAATGAAATAACTTTCACATTCATGACATTGACATCAATACATACATTGTTCGTAATAAACTACAGTCCTTGAGGATGAAATAATCAAGTTTGTTTCATGATTTCCTGTTAATTATCTCACTATACTTACCTGTAGTTTTTATTCATGAGTCATGCATATTAATTTAACCGAAGTTGATATTATACAAGTGTAAAAGGCAAAAACACTCTGAAAAAGAAAATATGTGCTTGTTATAATTTTCTGTAAAAAAAAAAAAAACAAAAACAAACAAAAAAACATATTATGACTTACTTTTCTTGTTTCATTTCTGTAGTATATGTAGGTTTCTAAATTAGGTCATGTAAGTTTTTTAAGATTCAGGTTCCAGTTCTGATGAGTAGCTTATTTTCACTTTGCTTCATTATGCGAGGGACTATAGTATCGAATATAAACTGGGCCGCCTCACTTTTAAAAAACATAGCGCCAGCCCCGATATGAGTGGTTCTTATATTAAGGGATGTTTAAGAATAAAGTGCCTTATGAGTGTTTGAACTTCTTAAATTTTCATATCTTTCTATGCTTGAATTTAGGATAAAACCGATTTTGTTAAGCTAAGATTTATTTCTGGATACTGGCTACTTGTAAGCCGATTTTGTAATCTAATCTTTATGGTTTGACATCGTGGTTTAACTCTCAAACAAGTAGCACATGTCTTCTAAAGGTGGCCCAACTCACGGCTTAACTCTCCTTGCTCTGCAAAGTGTTGACATTAATTTTTCTGAAGAAAGTTCTTTTTTTTTATTGGGCAATATCCTAGAAGAGTAGAAGAAATTTTCATAGCTATAACAAGACAGGTTTATAGTTGTTCTTCAATTTGGTAACAAACACTTGTTGTGAGCAAGAATTGATTAGGAAACATATCCAAAAATGGAAAAAGTGGTTGAACTCTCCTGCATCTCCTCTACTTGATATCATAGGATTTTCTTTAATGTACATAATTTTATGATGCTTCAAGACATTGTAGGCAATTATCTCTTCAGATGATACTGACATGGTAACATGTATAACACCAACAAAAAGGCAAATTCGGAAGACAACGATGTAGTCAGTTTCTTTTACAGATTGATAAGCTTCCTATATATATATATATATATATATATATATATATATATATATATTTATACAGCTTACTTACACATTTTGAAACATCCCAGGACTATACATTCGTATGTAAAATATCATGTCTGGAACCAGCCAAAGAGCAAGTATCCATGGCAACCATCTACTCAGGTCCTTTAGGTAAAATAGTTTCTACGAATTTCTGCCAAACATTCTGGTCAACACGTCCCTCACCACACACACAAACCCGATTCCATATCATTTTGTATTTATATTGTGCATTTTAGGGATTTTAAGCTAATTCAATGTTTACCGTGGCAACTGTCCTGCAACAAAAAAGTCAAAAATATCTTGTTCAAGTTATTGGACCTTTGGACAAATGCTCCAATCCAAACGTTGATATAGTAGCATTTACAACACATGATTACATACATTTTCCTATATTGAGGGCTGTGTGGCGGCTATGTTGGAAGCCATTTTGAATAATCAAAATTGCCCAAGGGTGAGAGCTCCACAACCACCTGAACACCTTTGAAAAGACCCAAAAGATGAATAATCATCAGAGAAAAAAAATGTATCAGAGAAAAAGTATTTCGGCCAAAAAAAAAAAAGAAAAAGAAAAAAAAAATGGCTTTTGGCTGCCGGACTTCTAAATACGGTATAAACAGAAAATAGCATCGAAATTCTCCTAGACACATCTGGAGGCGGTGATAAGAATTTTCAAAATAGATGCCGTAATGTACTCATTAATTTATGAAATAAAGGTAAAATATGTGGGCCCATAAGTAGACATATTCATGGGGTACTCCATGACATTTCATCCCTGCCTGCCTCTGAGTAGTTGTCGTGGGCCGTGGGTTCGGGGGATGCCCGATGGGGAATTATTGTTCTGGTGAATTGGCCTGGAGGTTAAGAAGTTTGATATCCAGAGGTAATAGTTGTAGGCTATCGGGATTGGTGGGAAAGCCCTAGAGGGAGTAATCAACCGGGTGATATTTATCTGGTGGGTAATTGCCCTGCGAAAATTGTCCTGGTGGTATTTATCCGGGGATGGGGGATGTTTTCGGGGGAGGGGTGAGTTGCAGGGCCGTCACCAGCTTTTTTTTTCAAAGGGGGGGGGGGGTGCGTTTTGACAGTAAATGTAAACTGTGAGATTTTTTTTTTAAATTTGATTATTGGATCCTGTGTCATCATGTACATTTACACATACTCTATATATGTACATACATGTGATTGTATACATACACGAATCTTTCGCTATGAAGGACTATACGGGGGTACATTAGGTGACGGTGTGAGATCCTCGACGATGATCAATTTCGCTCCTTCAGTGCGGAGGATGTGGGAGGGGGATACCCCCTCCCACGGTGGGAACTTTTTGTAAAAACAAAAGTGTAAAAGTCGCGTTTCGTAGAGCATAGTGAAAATGAAAATGATATGAAGGACTATTACGGGGATACATTATGTGACGATGTGAGATCCTCGGCGAGGGAGCGAAGCAACCGAGCGGGTTAGGGTGTAGGAGGGGGATACCCCTTCCACGGAGGGACTTTTTGTAAAAAGAAAAAAAAAAGGAGAATTGCATAACAATTGAGTATATGAATATAAGAACGACCCAAGTCCAATTTTTGGCCAAATTCAGTTTGACATGGGAAATTGTAGCTTATGCATGGACTCATCTTGTGTATAAATGATAAATCCTAATTACCCCCGGAAGTGCCTGAAATAAATGAGTTAAATCTTATATGAATGTAAGAATGAAGGACTTGGGTCATTCTTACATTCATATTATAGCGCCCTCTCTCGTCCTTCTCTCATCTCTATAGCAGAATATCATGTATATGAATCAAAGAACGACCCAAGTCCATATGAATCAAAGAACGACCCAAGTCCATCACACAAAATGGCCTCTCCACAATTAATGTTAATGTTAATTGTCATAATAATATCTGTTCTAATTTGTATATACAATGTTGCCTTCCCATCACAGTTAAATAGAATATTATTGGACAAACCAAAAAGATATGAAGTTTTTTTTAGTTTACTCGAAATGGTCTTCCATGGACTTGGGTCGTTCTTATATTCATATACTCAATTAAATGCGAGCGAGCGAGCTTGAAATTTTTGATATTTTGCAATCCCAAACTGCGGTTTGTAGCTATATTTTTTCGCTTTGGAAATGAAGGGGGGCGCACCGGGCGCAACTGCTGGCAATTACTGGCATCAGCATGAGGATAATGGCATAACGATTGAATGCGAGCAAGCGGAGCGAGAGAGCTTGAAAATTTTGACAAATTTACAGTCCAAAAACTTCCGTTTGTACCTATATTTCTTCGCTTTGAAAATTAAGGGGGGCGCACAGGGCGCAACTGCTGGCAATATTACTGGCAGTAACATCAGGAGAATGGCATAACAATTAAATGCGAGCGAGCAGAACGAGTGAGCTTGAAAATTTTGACACCGTCAAAAAACTGCCTTTTGTATCTATATTTTTTCGTTTTCGAAATTAAGGGGGGGGGGGGCTTACCGGGTGCAACTGCGGGCAATTACTGGCAGCAACGTCAGGAGAACGGCACAACGATTAAATGCAAGCGAGAGAAGCGAGCGAGCTCGAAAATGTTGGCATTTCACAGTTTAAAAAAAATGCCGTTTTTAGCTACGCATCTTTTCGCTTTGAAAATTAAGAGGGGGCACCGGGCGCAATTGCTGGCAATTACTGGCAGTAACATCAGGAGAATGGCAAGGCGATTAAATGCGAGCGAGCTTGAAAATGTTGACATTTTACAGTCAAAAAATTACCGTTTGTAGCTGTATTTGTTCGCTTTGGAAATTAAGCAGGACGCACCGGGCGCAACTGCTGGCAATTACTGGCAGCAACATCAGGAGAATGGGATAACGATTAAATGCGAGCTAGCGGAGCGAGCGACCTTGAAAAATTTGACAATTTACTGTCAAAAAAACTTCCGTTTGTAGGTATATTTCTTCGCTTTGGAAATTAAGGGGGTCGCACAGGGCGCAACTGCTGGCAATTACTGGCAGCAACATCAGGAGAATGGCATAACGATTACATCGTCTGTATCACTTCAGTCAATCAATTTTCCTTACAACGTTTCTGTTACCCCAAGGTTCCACAATTATGTTTTCTCAATTTACTTTGTTTTGATTATGCAACCGTATTCTATGTTACCAAAGGAAGTGAAATGTTTATGTTCTTTTCGAAAAAAAGAAATAAAGTTTGAATTGAATTGAATTGATTAAAATGCGAGCGAGCTTGAAAATCTTGACATTTTACAGTCTAAAAACTGCCGTTTGTAGCTATCCTTTTCGCTTTGGAAATTAAGGGGGCGCACCGGGTGCAACTGCTGGCAATTTGATACTGGCAGCAACATCAGGAGAATAGCAGAGCGATTAAATACGAGCGAGCGGAGCGAGTGAGAGTAAAAATTCTGACAGTTTACAGTCCAAAAACTGCCGTTTTTAGCTATAAATATGTTGTTTTCGCTTTGGAAATTAAGGGGGGGGCGGTGCGCCACTGGTAGTCAAGGATGTTGGTTTATTGTTCATGATTGGGGGAGGTATGACCAGCGAGGGGGCGTCGAAGTGACCAAGCGGGGGAAGGATGTCCAAAATCTGCACTTTAGAGCATCCCCTAATTGTTTGTGTTTGTGTGTGTTTGTGTGTGTTTGTGTCTGTTTGTGTGTCTTGGGAAAGTTGGGAAATAGCCCGTCAAGTCTTATTATAGGCAATGCAAGGCATTTTAATATAGACTATAGTATGTAAAGCAACAATCAGTGATCTAGCTTTGACATAACGAAGTGTAAGGTACAGAGATGTAATTCTACATCACATTGCGCAACATTACAGCGACTCTTTGCCGTTCGGATGTTCTGAGTACACTGCTCCATCCTGCCGATCATTCAGAAAGCCAACCAGGAATCACGATGAATCACAATCTTTTGTCGGCTCCGGGCTTTTTGAACAATGTTTCAGACAATTGATGCCTCTTTAATTATGGTTAAAAGAAATCTTAGAGAAAAAAAAAATAATTTCTTGCTCACCCTTTCATGTCAATTTCAAAAGCAGTTTATTAACCTGTGAATTACCATTTTGATATTTTTTTTTTTACCAGCGGATTGGGGGGTTCACGTGCCCCCCCCCCCCCCCCCATCCCACCCCCGTTACGCCACTGATTGGAGACCTATAACGGGGGAGGGGGCGGGCGGGGTATCTTCCTCCCATGCGATGGAGCTTTTGCTTTTTCTGAATTGATAATCCGTTGCACAATGAATGAAATATTCCGTATACAGTACGGTCGATAGATAGCAAACACTGTATGTATAATTCATCAGTGCTGCCAGATCCGGGGTGCGATTGTTTTTGTTTTTTGTTTTTGTTTTTGTTTTGTTTTTGTTTTGTTTTATTTTTTGTTTTGTTTTTTCCCCCCTGGTGCAAAATAAAAATATAAATTGAATAAGAAAAACAAAACAATTATTTAGCGTCCGGCGTTGAGGTCACTCGCAGACTGAAGCATTTTTTTTTTGATAAACAATTTTTTTTAAGGTTCTGAAGGGGGTGCGTTCGCACCGGCGCACCCCCCCCCCCCCCCCGTGACGCCCATGAGTTGCCCTATCGGGAATAGCCCTGGAGGTAAGTTGTTCGGGGCTAGCCCTGCGATTGCCCTGGAGGGTAACTGCGCTGGGAAAGTAGAAGATTGCAGTGGTAAATCCCTAGGGTATCTATCGGGTTGTAGTTGTTATACCAGAGATACTAATGCGGGAAGTAGTTATCCCGATTGTAGTGCAACCTTTGTCATTTGTCGGTGTTAGACACTGTGTTGTCACGGAAACAGTATTTTCAGGAAAAAAATACCAGTGTTTTGCTCCATTGGTCAGGTTTATGCATTGAGATTTTGGTGAGGAAAATCATTTCTAAATAAACTGAACATATCTTTGATCATCGTAGGGCAATGTGTTGCCGTTGGGTGGTACTATAATGACAAGTTTTTTTTTTCTGAAAGAACATAAATTTAATTACTAGTTTTGCTGGATGAGCTAACACCATCGGGTCAGGGTGGGGCATCGGAAATATTCAGTGATTGTTTAAGTTGCGTTTGTCTTTGAATTCACTGCTTTGTTGTTGTGATGATGTTTTATTTGATAGTGCTATCTGGGGGTAGTCATCTGTGGGATAGTTATCCAGAAGTAGTTATCCCGGGGGTAATTATACGGGGGTAGTTATCCGGGGGTAGTTATCCAGATCCAAGGGGTAGTAATTATGGGGTAGTTTTCCAGGAAGTAGTGTTCCCAGACCCCAAATATCGATAAACAACTTGTCACCTTGATTTCTTGTCCTAAACAAATTCCGACCACTCGTTGACTTGTCTTTTTGTCCGCAACAAGTCGACTTTTCTGTTCCACTAACTAACCAATTTGTTTTCTTTTCCAAAACAAGTCGACTTGTCGTGTTTTGTCAACTCGGCATTTTGTCTACTCGTCCAAAACAAGTCGACATTCCTAGTTTCAACAAGTCGTTATCATGTCTTCTTTTCCCAAACAAGTCGACTTCCCGAGTTTCAACAACTCATTTTCATGTAGTTTTGTCCAAAACGAGTCGACTTGCTGAGTTTCAACAACTCGTTATCATGTCTTTGTGTCCCAAACAAGTCGACTTGCCGAGTTTCAACAACTTGTCATCTTGACTTCTTGTCCCAAGCAAGTCGACTTGCCGAGTTTCAACAACTTGTCATCTTGACTTCTTGTCCCTAACGAGTCGACTTGCCGAGTTTCAACAGCTTGTCATCTTGACTTCTTGTCCCAAGCAAGTCGACTTGCCGAGTTTCAACAACTTGTCATCTTGATTTCTTGTCCCTAACGAGTCGACTTGCCGAGTTTCAGCAACTTGTCATCTTGACTTCTTGTCCAAAGCAAGTCGACTTGCCGAGTTTCAACAACTCGTTATCATGTCTTCTTGTCCCAAACGAGTCGACTTGCCGAGTTTCAATAACTTGTCATCTTGACTTCTTGTCCCAAGCAAGTCGACTTGCCGAGTTTCAACAACTTGTCATCTTGACTTCTTGTCCCAAGCAAGTCGACTTTCCGAGTTTCAACAACTGGTTATCATGTCTTCTTGTTCCAAACGAGTCGACTTACTGAGTTTCAATAACTTGTCATCTTGACTTCTTGTCCCAAACGAGTCGACTTCCTGAGTTTCAACAACTTGTCATCTTGACTTCTTGTCCCAAACGAGTCGACTTGCCGAGTTTCAACAACTTGTCATCTTGACTTTTTGTCCCAAGCAAGTCGACTTTCCGAGTTTCAACAACCCGTTATCATGTCTTCTTGTTCCAAGCAAGTCGACTTGCCGAGTTTCAATAACTT
The DNA here is from genome assembly GCA_033980235.1 of Diadema setosum. NCBI lineage: Eukaryota > Metazoa > Echinodermata > Echinoidea > Diadematoida > Diadematidae > Diadema > Diadema setosum. Next base: position 1,480,551 of record CM067077.1, on the reverse strand, counting down.
GTCTTCTTGACTTCTTGTCCCTGACGAGTCGACTTGCCGAGTTTCAGCAACTTGTCATCTTGACTTCTTGTCCCTAACGAGTCGACTTGCCGAGTTTCAACAACTTGTCATCTTGACTTCTTGTCCCAAGCAAGTCGACTTTCCGAGTTTCAACAACTGGTTATCATGTCTTCTTGTTCCAAACGAGTCGACTTGCTGAGTTTCAACAACTTGTCATCTTGACTTCTTGTCCCAAACGAGTCGACTTGCCGAGTTTCAACAACTTGTCATCTTGACTTCATGTCCCAAGCAAGTCGACTTTCCGAGTTTCAACAACCCGTTATCATGTCTTCTTGTTCCAAGCAAGTCGACTTGCCGAGTTTCAACAACTTGTCATCTTGACTTCTTGTCCCAAACGAGTCGACTTGCCGAGTTTCAACAACTCGTTATCATGTCTTCTTGTCCCAAACGAGTCGACTTGCCGAGTTTCAATAACTTGTCATTTTGACTTCTTGTCCCAAGCAAGTCGACTTGCCGAGTTTCAACAACTTGTCATCTTGACTTCTTGTCCCAAACGAGTCGACTTGCCGAGTTTCAACAACTCGTTATCATGTCTTCTTGTTCCAAACGAGTCGACTTGCCGAGTTTCAACAACTCGTTATCATGTCTTCTTGTCCCAAACGAGTCGACTTGCCGAGTTTCAATAACTTGTCATCTTGACTTCTTGTCCCAAGCAAGTCAACTTGCCGAGTTTCAACAACTTGTCATCATGTCTTCTTGTCCCAAACGAGTCGACTTGCCGAGTTTCAACAACTTGTCATCTCTACTTCTTGTCCAAAGCAAGTCGACTTTCCGAGTTTCAACAACTCGTTATCATGTCTTCTTGTCCCAAACAAGTCGACTTACCGAGTTTCAACAACTTGTCATCTTGTCTTCTTGATCCAAGCAAGTCGAGTTGCCGAGTTGCAATAACTCGGCTTCTCGGTATTTAACCTGTCTTCTCGTCAATTCTTATCTCGTTATCTGGTTGGCACTTTTAAGCTTCCGTAGAACACAGCTTGTGTGTCGGCCTCAATGTTATGAATGCCTGGTATGTAAGAGGCCGACAGCCAAACATTCTTACTAATAGTCCATGGGCCAAGACCCGAAAAAATGGGTTATTGGTACCACCTGAGGAGGCAAAACCTTTTTGGTGTCATTTTGTTTGTCGGGCATAGATATTCTTATCAAGCTATGATAGCATTTCCAAATGAGTAGCTTAGTCATATGAATTTTTAGCCAATTTGGCCTCGTTTGTATATCTCTGTACTTCTGAATCGAAACTAACCACTATATAAAGAAGAGCACTGTCTTCTGTATGTCCTCAGGTGTTCTGTTGTAAAGCGCGGTGCTCTTGGTCTTTATTCAAGGCAGCAAACGGAATATCCAAAGGATTATGATGTCCATAGCTGTCACGCGGTGCGCTTAGTCTTTATCTAGACCAATGTACCCTTCAATATCTAAAGTTCCTAATAAAAGGGATTATATATACTGTTTTTATATTACCCTCTCAACAAATACATCAGATTTAAACAAAAATCACTCTGTTCATTTACAATGTTATTTATCATAATGTATTGTAGTGTACCGGTACATTGTTTTTGCATTATCTCTCATTGTCGGATGGAAATAAAGCGACATTGGCGTGGTATTTGTATTTTCATCGTAGCGTTTTCACCGGAAAATGATAAATAATTGAAAAAATACGGTAAAATTCACGAGGAATTGCTTTTCTTTAAAGGTTGTTTTTAGATAAAGGGATATACACTGTATCATAAGCTTTGGATATTCCCTTCGCCGTCTGGAATAAAGACTAAGCGCTGTGGACATCGTAACCTTTGGATATTCCCTTCGCTGCCTTGAATAAAGACTAAGCGCACCACGTTTACAACAGAACACCTGTGAACATACAGAAGACAGTGCTCTTCTTTGTATAGCGGTTAGTCTCGATTCAGAAGAATAGGGATATAACAACGAGACCAAATTGGTTAAATTCATTTATTATGACGAAGCTACTCATTTGGAAATGCTATCATAGCTTGATAAGCATATCTATGTCTGACAAACAAAATGACATCAAAAAGGTTTTGCCACCTCTGGTGGTACCAATATCTGGCCTGGCCCATGGACTATAAGGCATCACGACCAAATTTCCCTTGCGATGCAGTCTAGATTTGGGGTATTTCCTCCCGTCTTGTTCACGTAAACCACTGTTGTGTTACTATCAGATTTCACGTGAATGTGTGTATTGGTAGTTACATCGTAGAGCGCTTGGATTCCTCGATATACTGCGAGGAGTTCAAGCTCATTAATATGCAAAAGTGATTCGTTTTGCGACCAACTAGTTTGAACAAAGGAGCCGTCATTCTCACAAAAGGCTCCCCAGCCTGAATTACTTTCATCAGTGCTCACTGTCATGGATATGTCGGGCAAAACTAAGCCTGTCTGAAAACTTTCAATAGGCTGAGAAACCACCAGGCTTTCACCCGGAGCAGCTCCTTTTTCCCCAGCTGGACATGAGTGTTGAAATTTCCGTTTGATTTCTTAAGCTCCTTTGTCTTGAACCATTCTAATGTGCGAAAATGCAGCCGCCCCGTAGGGACCGCATCAAAAGTGGAAATAATCAAACCAATAAACTTTGCCAGGTCCCTGATAGTAACTCGGTTTGACGATAACAGAATTTGACCGCAACTCTTTAATTTCACCACTTTTTCGAGAGGTAGACTAACTGTCATTTCAACCGAATTTAGCTGGAGACCCAAATAAATCAGAGCCGTCTTAGGTGTAGTACTTGATTTCTCGAAGTTGACTAGGAACCCTAATTTTGTCAACAATTCGACGGCACATGAAGTATTTTGTGCACTCTCTTCTTAGGAACGTGCAAAAATGAGAATGTCATCCAAATAGATAACTGCACAAATTCCTTTACATCGAAGGGACGAAATGACAGGTTTCATGACTTTAGTAAAAAACTCGTGGGGCCGAGCATAGACCGAAAGGTAAACAATTAAAACAGTAGAATTTTCCATTCCACGAAAAACATGGAAACTTTCGATGCTCATCAGCCATTGGAATTGTGAAATAAGCGTCTTTCAAATCAATTGTCGTTAAAAAATCGAATGGCGATAACAGTTGCTTAACATCTCTGAACGTTTGCATTTTAAAATGTTCATGTTCGCAAGTTTTACGGCCTCTTTTCATTTCATTAAAAAAGGAGCAATCTACATACTATTCACTTCCATCTCTAACTGATGGCCTCTGATATTACGCGGAGTAGGCCTACAGCTTGGCAAGGATTAAACACTTTGATAGACTCTTAACTGCAAAGGTTCTCCTCTGAGTACACACATTAATTTTTCCACAATATGTTCTTTATATCCATTATCTAGATAGGTTCAATAGGTTAATTCATATGTATCGACTTATACAGCGTGTCCCAGAAAAAAACGAAACCGAGTTTCATTGGAAGTACTTGCGATCATAATCACGTATTTGTTTTATGAGTTGTACATGGATTGAAAGATACATTTCTCTTCTTTCATTTGATGCACAACTCATTGTTCAAACTTCGTGCATGACTGAGCTAGAACAATAGACAGTAGTGCTACTATATTTTTATTTGCACAAGGAAATGTCGACTTTGAATGAGTGTCTCAGACTTTTTCAGCAATCTTTTGCCAAAAAAAAAAATATAATCATTTAGTCTTAATATCCATTCTCTGTCCTTTCATATGATATCCCATGCGTCAGAAATCGCTGGTGTTTTCACGAACCGGCACAGCCGGCCCCGGAGCCGCGAAAGTAAGTTTCGAGATAATCGCGTTTGAAGTTTTTGCCTTTGCAAAATCCATATATTTCACGTCCAGTTACCTAAATATCACACTGCACGACAGATTAGGAGTTGTTCGTGTGTTTCATGTTCTTGGTTCATCGTGAAAAACAAAAGTTTCGTTGAAATATCGGGCAAAGTCCGTCGTGCCGGTTCGTGAAAACACAAAAACACGTAAACAACGCTTCCAATATTTTCACGAACCGGCACCGTCGGCCGTGCCGCTTCGATTCTTCGCGCATGGTGCGGATTTCATTTTTCACGAAGTGACACCATCGGTGCGCAAGCGCTGCGCGTTAGGTTATCTTCATCATTTCTCATAGCTGCGCGCGCACATAATCGAGCGCGCGCATTAGCGATGCTCCTTTGTATACTAGTGATATGAATTGGGTATCAAGATTTTGTTTGATACTTTTTTTTTCTTTCCCCCTTCTAAATCTCTCATCCATTCGCAGAAAGGCATTATTATTGAGTTGTTCTTCATTATATTACACATTGATCTTTGCTCTCAGCTCATTGCATCGGTCTTTCTGCACATTATTTCGAATCATAATTTTCAAGATTCACTCTCTTCCTCGGAGCATTACTGTATCTCGTGCTATGTTGTTTTCGAATATGAAATGTAATCAGTTTGCTCTATTGCTTTGTGAATGTGTCATTCTTGTAAAGAAAATAATTCTGTGCTGGTAATACTCTCTTTCACTCTCTTTTCCACCCTTTCTTTCGCTTTCTTTCTCTCTCTCCCTCACACACACGCAAACACACACATACACACAAACAAACACACAATCCCTCTCTCTATTTATTTCCTACACGTGACACCTTACAAAACTTTTTAAATTACATAAAAACTAAATGAGCTTTACTTGGGTATCTTTTCTCATTCATAGATTTATTACCACGTGTGTACACGAGTTTTAAATATGGCTTTTCAATAAACTATACGTGGATCATACTACTCATATAATGCAGATTCCAACTTGAATGAAGTTAGGTACAGTACATTACCTTTCATTTATTTTTCAGATGTAACGAAGGTTTCTGTTATGTTCTAACATTTATACCAAGCTCTGTATGTATCATCCACCTTGATGATATCTTTATTTCATGGCATTAGGGGTACTACAATATTTCATTTTTTTTTGTAGATTCAAAAATGTTATTCAGACGTATGAGACTAGACTGACTCTTGCCTTTAAAGCCCCAAAATCTTACACAATAATGACCAAAATGTTCCACCTCCTTCCATATCCCATCACCTAACTTCAACCTGGTCAAATGCTGTTTACCAAACATTGACTTTATAATCAAACTAGAATTTGATGATATGAATACAAGTACATAATTACAAAGACACTAGCTGATTTGGTATGGATAACCTTCTTCATATTAAAGGCAATACAATCTCGTAGACAGTGACTGATCTAATTGATGTTTAAATTGCTGTGACAATTCACAAAGTGTATTATAAATCTTCTGCAAACAGTCTTGATCTTCCCTCATTTTGTAAAAGTTTGTAAGCACTCATATTATGCACAGTATGTGCCTGAAATTTTATTCATTACCATTCCATGTTATTTTGCAAGATATAAAAATCCTCATGTTTCCCTTTCTTTTCTCTCACTGCTAGAGGATACCATATACAAAGTTCCTTATCTAAGCTCAGTAAGAAGTGGCTATCAGATCTGCATTTACTCATTATTGTTTCAAAAGTAAAACCCACAAAAATATACAATATAAGAAGACATAGATAATGATGTCTAGGCCATAATTTCTGATGTGGACACAGACTGCAATAATATGGCTATGTATTGCAGTACATCTATCATCCAAGAAAACATTTTCTGTCAAAGTTTATTAGGCATTTTTTAGTTGCAGAGAGAGAGCAAGCAGAGGAAATGTAAGCATCCGATTTTTTATATCCCTCTTACAGTCTACTAATACCTTTCTAACTTGCACAAATTGACTTGACTTGGTCCTGACTTTAGTTTATGTCTGCTGTGGGTGTCACAGGTGCTGGGGTAGGCATAATTCAAAAATACTGAAAATTGTTTATGGGTTTGGCCTAATGGTGGCTGGGCTAAGGGAGACAAAATGAATAGTGTGATGGTAGAGCTGGTTCATAAACAAAGTAAAAGAAGAGACATCAATATGGTATTTGACATTGCTATGGTTTTGTTGTGAAAAGCACTGTTTAAAGTCAGAGAGGGGAAGCATAATACAGTGGAAATTGAGGATGGCATCATTGTGACAAAGCAGTACAGAGAGACCCGTGGATTGATGGTTATCAAGAGTAATGTCAGTGAATAAGGTGACAGTGAGAGATACAGTATGTAGGATTAATGTCCCTTAATATCTCCTTGATTCTTTCACATACAATATTTTGAAAATTTGAGACTTTACTGATAAACGCACAACAGTACTTCATGGTTTCTTAATGTGACATGTTGATCTTGTCATTAATTACTTTGTGGATTGTCAGTCAAACAGATACAGAGATTACAAGCTATTCCAAACTCTGCTGCAAGAGTAGTGTCCAAATTAAAAAAAAAAAACAAAAATTTCACCAGTGCTAAGAAGCTTGCACTAGCTTCCAGTCAAAATTCATACACAGATCAAAATGTTGATATTAACTTTTGAATCCACACTATTTGAAAGAACTACTTTAAATAGAAAATACACCAGAGAGAAACCTTCGTTCAAAAGGTAGTGACTTATTTGTTATCCTGAATAAAAAAACAATGGCATACATTTGCTTGTAATGTTTCTACCATTACAGTCTAAACGTGAAAAAAGGTATCATTGTAATTGCAATTGTATGTTTTTGTTCAATCATTTCTATCCTTGAGCACAAATGGCATAATACAGAATGTTTCCATATGCTATATATTAAAGCACTGTTGATTATTATAATTATTACTATTTTTATTGTTATGATTATGATTATGATGATGATTATTATCATTATTATTACTATTATTATTATTATCATTATTAAAAATGATGTCCTACTTTATGACACCACTACCCCCCCCCCCATTTCTGCACACATACAAATCCAAAGTCATTAAATAGAAAATCAAAAAGAACATCGAAATAATGTTCTGCTAGAACCTGCCTGTCCATTCATAGAGCACACACTCTTGTGAAAAGTTTGATGCTGCTGTGTGGAGCAACTCTGTGATTGTGGTGAAATATTGCTATGATCTCCTTCCACAATGATCCCATGGCTTGGATTTTAGTGCAGATGTTCAGCTCAGCCACCCTAGTCATTTGTAGCTGTTTCGGGTTTCTCTTGGCTTTCTCCAGTAGACAGTTGTTATCTGCTTCTCTCCCTATGCAAAGAGGAACAATTGTTTTTCACAGACAATGTTACTTCTCCATTGCAGAGGAGAATGATGACATTTGATACAACAGTCATAATATACTTCTTAATTAATTTCACACATTTCTAAAACTACACCGATTTCCCTAAGAAAATAATTGTATGATAATGTTCCTTTCATATCAACACTTTGGTAATGTTTTACTCAAAAGTGCTAATACATCTTTTTTTTTATCATAAAGTTTAAATCAATGTGATAATGTGCATAACAAGACTGTAGTAGGATTACACCTAATTGTCCATTGACACTGGATTTTCTTAGTAATTGTCTATGACAAAATAAAACCAAATACTACATGAAAAGGTGTTACGCTGTTTATTGATCTTGCTCACCTTTAGCATGGTGCACAATGTAACCTTTGAGTGCAGTAAGAAGAGGATGCTACGCCAGACGAAATGGTGAATGAACATATTGTTGACTAGAATCAGGAGCAGAACTAAAGTAAAGAATAAAGAAAGCAGGACATCACAAGTGAAAATCAGTGACACAGTCAATTCCATGGAAGTAATGTCTCAGACATTTGACTTCTGAGTGAACAAAGAAAAAAAAACACATTGACATGAGTAAAACTATAAATGTATATTGAGACAGTTCATTTTCATCTTCTCTGCCAAGAATGTGTCATACAGTATGTGCCATTGACTTTTGCAAAGTTGATGGTACAATCTCATATCAGTACAGAGTGTGTAACTGTTCTTCCTCATCTCCCTTGCCCCCCCCCCCCCCATAAAAAAATAAAAACACAACAATAATCAAACTAACAATAAAAAACTACAGTTACAACAGTCCTGAAAGATACATGACACTGAAGAAATGCACACTGCTACCACATCAAAATCAGACTGAGGGACAACATTGCCTTTATACCAAAATGCAACATGACTACAGATAATTAGATGTCAAAATGTTGGATTCCATGTTATGTCAGTGCTTCACATTCATAAAACTACAAATACAGTTGTAATTAAAGAAAGAGTAAGACAAAACAATTATTTCAGTATGTGGCAAATCATATTAGGAATATTATTATTACTAGTAGTGTACCTGCACTGTCTATTACACACTGGTCTGTCTAATTTACTCTAAGTCCTTGACAGATAGCAATGTAACTTACGGTTCTTGTTCAAGCTTGAGATGATAGGAGAAATCTGCAGGAATGTGGTATGGAGTACAATACTGTAAAGTAGCCCATCATCGAAGGACAGCACTCATTTCATTCCAGTCTGCAAGTTGTTGGGTTGTCCACACAAATGCCTCAATATCTGTTTGTAATGGAAGATGAATAAAAGATGTCAGTCACATGAAACTCCATCACTACCAGTTCTGTAAGATCATAACATTGATGCACAGATTTGCAAAACATCACACTGCCCCCCATCCCTTTCAGGTCTATATTCTACAGCTTACCAGAATCTGAAGTTTATGAACATCTCTCTGGTTTAATTTTACAATTTGCCTAGGGTCCCTAGAATCCCTAGCCTCCATCCCCCCCCCCCAAAAAAAAAAAACCTCTGTGTTTCAAAGAACCATAGATTGTAGAAAATCAAAACAAACAAAATGAAAAATCGCAACCTAAGGCAAAAGTACTTGCCACGTATAGGCCAATTACGTCTACATTGAGGCTTTTAGGCTCATAATATAGCATGATAGAACAATTTATGAATTCATGTGCTGAGCATAAACGTTGCACAGGAGTTTTTTTTTTGTTTTGTTTTTTCTTGTTGTCTATCCATTATTGCAACTCAAATTTGCTGGTACGGTATTCTTGACAACATTATCAAACTCTTCATTGTTGTTGGTAACGCCTCAATTAGACAGGGAGGTGGGAAGAGGACCTCCCTGATTTAACGTTAGACTTTTAGCAGAAGTAACTATAAAATCATTTTTTTTTTTTCATGGAGAATTCAAAGGTAATCAAAACAATTATTTTAGTATGTGGCAAATCATATTAGTGTGGCAAATCATATTAGTAATATTATTATTACCAGTAGTGTGCCTGCACTGTTTATTACACACTGGTCTGTCTAATTTACTCTAAATCCTTGACAGATAGCAATGTAACTTACGGGTCTTGTTCAAGCTTGAGATGATAGGAGAAATCTGCAGGAATGCGGTATGGAGTACAATACTGTAAAGTAGCCCATCATCGAAGGACAGCACTCATTTCATTCCAGTCTGCAAGTTGTTGGGTTGTCCACACAAAGGCCTCAATATCTGTTTGTAATGGAAGATGAATGAAAGATGTCAGTCACATGAAACTCCATCACTACCAGTTCTGTGAGATCATAAAATTGATGCACAGATTTGCAAAACATCACACTGCCCCCCCCCCCCCATCCCTTTCAGGTCTATATTCTCCGGCTTACCAGAATCTGAAGTTTATGAACAATGAACATCTCTTTGGTTTAATTTTACAATTTGCCCAGCTCCGAATCCCCAGCCTCCACCCCCCCCCCCCGAAAAAAACCCTAGTGTTTCAAAGAACCATAGATTGTAGAAAATCAAAACAAACAAAACGAAAAATTGCAAACTAAGGCAAAAGTACGTGCCACGTATAGGCCCATTACGACCACATTGAGGCTTTTAGGCTCATAATATAGCATGATAGAACAATTTATGAATTCAGGTGCTGAGCATAAACGTTGCATTTTGCTTGTTGTCTATCCAAATCAAATTTGCTGTTACGGTATTCTCGACAACATTATCAAAGTCTCCATTGTTGTTGGTAACGCCTGAATTTAGACAGGGAGATGGGAAGAGGACCTCCCTGATTTAACGTTAGACTTTTAGCAGAAGTAACTCTAAAATCATTTTTTTTTTTCATTGAGAATTCAAAGGTAGTCAGTGAAATAACATCACTTTTAGAGTAACCTAGACAGGTAACCTGTAAAGGTCAAGAACACTATTAACATTGTAACACTGTTAACTATCTTAATTAGATGTTGAAGTTGTAGGCCTAGATATAGACTCCCTTAAATGGATCTAAATTCCTGGAAGATTCAGACATAATCAAGTAAGATAAGACTAGAAAGAGAGTTAAATCAGTCTACCTGCCACCTGGGAAGTAGGTCGTTGCATTACGTATTTGGGCTCGTAATACAGGAAACAATAAAACTTCACAATATATCACCAGTTAGTGCGTTTAAGATTCGATGCAAATGTGAGACGTGTTCATTTGACTTTAGTTCGAATCACTTTCCCTGCCTATTCTCCACTTACACCGAATAATAGATGTGGGACTGCACACGTAGATAACGAACCTAGGACAGCGCCAAACGAAGTCAATGTGACCTGCAAGAATACATATTTACGCTGTTTTGATATTCTAATTCCTCATTCATAAATCTACATTCAAGAATGTGAAAAATGAACAATTAAAGTGTCAATACAAAGCGAAATGTAACTTTATCGATTTCATCTGTCTAGCTTCCGTTGCTCTGGGCGCAGCCATTTTAGACGCGCGCGTACGAGGACGTTTGGCAGATGAATGATTTATGATGACGTCCGGCGTATACGCACCGTCAACCCGCGATCGTGCCACTTCGTGAAAATCGTAGACCGACCAGTCGAAGTTTTCACGAAGTGACACGGTCGTTATTATTACGTAATTATTTGAGATTGAGGTTCACAAATTTGTCAGGTTGTAGATCTCGGTATTTACTATCATAATATGCAAAAATCTTAAAATCGAAAATTTACTCGATTTTGGCCGGTCGTGCCACTTCGTGAAAACACCGACGAAATGATCAACGCCTGCTCAAGAAAACTTAATTTGAAAATATGCTTCCACTTCCAGATAGATAATGAATAGGGAGCCAGTTAGCTTTCCCGACATGCCCAACTTGGCAGATGACAATGGCCTTCATGCTTCAATGAATTTACACAAAAATTAAGGGAGGGGGTAAAAGAGATTGTTACCGACGGTTCGGTTGTGAATAGGGTCTTAAATTAGCACATGATCATGAGCCTGTCAGACCATGCAGCTAACTACAGAGCAAAGAGCGTTCATTAGCGGAATGTTTGGGACGGTGGGGCGGGAGAAAAAAAAAAAAAAAACCCTTCCCAGCCCCTGCCCTCCCCCCCCCCCCCTCACCCCCCAAAAGAGGACTTTCTGCCCCTCACTTGCACCGTTGAAATGTTAGAAGCGCAACTTCAGTGATAGATAAAGTGATGTACGCTTTCTTTCTACTTCACCTCTCCCTTCAAAAACTTCAAACCCATGTCAGTAATAAAGAACTAACCACGCGTAAGGGAAATGAGATAGAGAGGAATGAAAACAGTGAAAATGGTTTGAGGTACAAAATCATCAAAATGTGTATCGTTGTTACAATTTTGATTTCCCATAGCCATTGGACTGCGTGCAGCCTGAGCATACTCATGATATAAGTCTTTAATAATTTTGCTTATGTCTCATAGCTAATTCTAAATAAATGACGATAAAGGATTTTCCGTCTCATACAGCATTTTCCGTAAATACCTCCCCCCCCCCCCCGAACAACATTCACTGTAGCACTGCTGTTGTTTTGTGTGAGTTCAATGGTGCAGATGAGCCCACTGTCTTATGCTAAGTCGGAAGAGCTGAATGCTTGTTTTTCGACTTACCGTAGAATTGGTAGAAAACAAATGAAGCATGTTTTCATGCAAATTTTTCTCAAGCATGCGTTATTCGCATTTGACGCGTTAGGTCTCATATGAAAAACAAAATATGAATATATGGCTAATGAACTTTGTTTTTCGAAAAAGTAATAGTCTGAAAAATTTACTGAAAGTCAACATTTGCGAGTGCAAATGAAAATTTTGTAGCACCACTGTTCATTGTTCTAACTCAGTCATGCATGAACGATTATCATTAAGTTGTACATTAAATGAAAGAAGAAAAGTTTATCTTTTCATTGATGTATGTCCAATAAAGAAAATGTATAATTTCGATAGTAAAGAGTTGCATGGAAGTCGGGTTTCGTTTTTTGTGGGACACGCTGTACATCATTTTGAAGCTTAGTGTCTGCTCTTTCAAAATCTGTCCTTGACTGAAAATCCATGTATTGCGACCTTTTGTTGGTTTGGTGAGGCAGGGTCACATTTGCAAACTATCTGGATGGTATCTCATACAGAATTTTACTAATTATTACTACATGGTCTTTCAAGGAGACATAACACATTTTACAGTTTTCTAAACATGAATAAAACAACGACACATGACTTTGATTGTCACGCTCAGTTTCATATAGTGCAAATAGTGCAACAAAAGTGATACCATGCACTTTTAAAGCCCTCGAAACGAAATAAGTGCCCTAGTTTTGAATCTGTGATAATTTCACATCACCTCTTTCTCGCAGAATCTTCAAAAGACTATTTTGCTGTAGGTTATTCAACTATGGAATCGGATAGATCAATGAGTATATATAAATACGTTCAGGATACGTTCAATACAAGACGTTTCACATTAACTTTATGCTATATGTTATTTTACAGAATTCCGGTTTAAACAAGATCTTGTAAATGGAATAACCATTTTACTTTTCCTGTTTCTATTTCTCTATATCCAACAATCTCTCCTTTTTTTTTCTTTTTTTTTTTCATTTTACTATTGCTGTTCCTATTTCTCTATATCCAACAATCTCTCTTTTTTCCCTTTTTTTAGCAGAGTCCAGCAGCGAAACCTTTTTCACAAAATGAACTATATCGAGGAAGCCATATTTCTCGTGCGATATTGGCGTGATAACAATTATAATTTTGACATTACCAACCCCACCTCATAACAAGCGATGTGTTGGCTCAGTAAGTAGAGCGGCTGTCTCACAATCGGGAGGTCGTGGGTTCAAACCCCGGCCGCATCATACCAAAAGACGTTAAAAGATGGGAGTTGCTGCTACCTTGTCTGCCGTTCAACAGTTGTAAAGGTTAGAGCAACGTCGATCTGGCGCTGCTCAGTGGCTGCCGGGCCCACGATCAATTGGGCAAAAAGAATTTTCATTCTCGGAAAATAAAATTTGCAGTTTATGTCCAATTATTATTAACAGCTTATCGTCCCTTACTGTCGATGATTTAACTCCACAAGAAAGCGATCTCATGAATCTCATCCTTGCTCCCCTACATCACACCGAGGAAAATTAGTGTCTATACGTGAGCAATCAAAATAAATGAGGAGTCTGCAGGCAGAGATAAAGCTAACAGGCGTCTGTGTTTCTTGATTAAACCGGTCCGACAGGGTAACGAGGTGAAGAAGCTAACTAACAGTACCATAAACACAGTAATATTTTCGATAGCATACACACTCGAGTCTATCCCTTGGTTCAGGGAAAACAATCATAGTTTTTACCGTTGACGATGTACTGATCATGGAAGTGCATGACGTATTCGTATTGTCTCAATCTTTAATCAACAACACCACAATAACGATGGAAGGAAAACAAAGCAAGAAATATCACTTACAAATACAATGTATGTCTAAAAGGAAGATTCTTGAAGAGTATTTCTTCATTTCACATTTTTTACAAATGTCTTTTTTCATTTGAACTTGCTTTAAACAGTGATTATTCCCATCCGTTTCCAGATTGGAATATGATGACCGGAAGAGGTTAATACCCGCCAAACAATTCTGAGCCTGTAATCCAATTTGTGCTCCGGAATGTCGTTAGAACACAATGTCAGAACGACTTTGTAATATAATGGACAAATATTGGAACTTATTACCCTCTCTCAACACTCTGTCAGAAAGCTAGAGTAAACATTCAAAGAAGAATCGAGAACAATATTTACGCATTTCTATTTTTTCTACGCCCTTCAACGATCGTTTGAATAAGAAATCAGTCATTATTAGGTACAGTAAAAAAGTGTCGCTATGCCACCCGAAAGGTGTAATTGCTTGCCATGCTTGACTTTTCAAATTTTATTTCTTTTTGTGGTGTCGCATTCACAGATACTGGTGGAGAATGGAAGGACAACATTGAAAGGACAGGCTCTGCCCGTCTAGCTGTGGAATCCTCCGAATACTATGTCGGTGTACCGCTGGAAATTCTTGCTCGTGGGCCGAGAGCACTAAAGGCCTACGCCAAAACAGCACGAGACAAAACACGCAAGGTTTACCACACGCGGTTAATGCTTGTCGGCCAAGAGCGAGTTGGGAAAACCAGCCTTAAGAAAGCGCTTACAGGCCAAGAGTAAGAAACCCTTCAATTTAGCGATGCTTTATGTGTTTATAGGTGGAAATGTTTTAGCCCGTCGAAGATGAGTCACGAAAATGCTCGGGCTGGTGTTTATGGGGAATGTGTGCTATAGCAAAATCAGTCAGTCCAAAATTCAACGAAGAACTTTCACAATAGATTCAGAAGGAAACTGACCTTTTTTTTCCTCCCTCCCCCTTTCTCTCCCTCTCTCTCTCTCTCTCTCTCTCAGTCTCTCTCTTATCTTATCTCCATCCCTCTCCCTCTCTCTCATCGTCGATTAGAACAGGAGATTGGCGTTTATTAACTCTTCACTTCTGTCAGACATTTGGGGGCCGGGAGGTTATCACGTACGTCCACGTGTCATTTAGGAACCTTACATAAATTAGTGTGAAATTAAATCACATAACAATCTACTTGAAATCTTCGGTAAAAAAAAATATATATATAATAATAAGGATGTGAGGTGACAAGATACTGATAACACATTAGTGTCATCCCCTTGAAAAGCTTCTGTTTGTCTTTGTTGACGAAATAACAAAATATAAGGTGATTTAATTTCCTTTTTGTTATTCCCTTCATCAGATTTAACAAAGATGAAAAAGTCACGGATGGAGTTGAGACCAGAAGTGGGTGTAAAATCAGTATTGACCTTGCCAAGGCTGGTGAGAAGTGGAACATTAACCAGACAAACAATACGACGCGTATTAAGCCTAGTGGTGAGCAGCATTCACAATAATTCCAAACCTCTAGGACGGCGAAGCTAGTGGCTCAGTCGTAGTGTATATGCCTTGTAATTGAATGACTCGAATTCTAGCGAGTCTTGTTTAGCAATATTGTGTGTTATCATGTCGTTCCCTCCAGACTCAAATTTCCTGTCCCTATAAGATAGGACGTAACAGGGAGGATCCGTTTGTGAAAGAGTCAAGACATATTGTACATAGACGTGAAAGATCCTGCTCCATTCATTCATTCACTCTGTGTCTGCAAAGAGCAGGTTGCACAACCCAGTGGTCCGTCTATAACTGTTGGTTCCCGTGGAAGACAAGCAGCAGTCCTTGAGCAGCAGTACGATCGTGCAAATAAGTATGGGCTAACCAGCTATCTTGTGTTGTAAAGACTGATGAAAAATTTAAAAAAGGCCAGCAAACCTATGATGATATAAATTTTCGCTCTTGACGACAGTGTCAAGTGTTGGAATTTATTGCATTTTTTCAGTAATGACATCGGGCAAATCACACACACACTCACACACACAGACACACACACACACACACACACACACACACATACACACAAATGCACACATTAACCTCACCCTAAACAAGATAAGTCTGCTGAGACTTTATTCAAGTGGTGCTTTTTATATCTATTACAGGGGATTCTTACTGGCAGGTCATGATGGACGATTATGTGGAACACCATCGTACTGGTTCACAAGAGGTATTTTTTCCCAGAAATACTGTAATACCATTTCTTCCCCCTCACTTTTTGATAATTCGGGTTGGAAGCTGATTGTCAAGCAAACTCCTAGAAAGCTCCGGAAAATTTATTCATTTCAATTCACTGAACCGCCTTGTATTCATTTGTGTGAACTTAACCGTAACACTACACCAGAGATGTTCCTTGATATCTAGAATATTTTTTGTAACAATTCTCGAGCAGTTTCTTTTTTTCTTTATCAGCATAATACCCCTGTTCTCATCGTTGAAAGCAAAGAACATTATCAATGTCTTACTTTTCCGCAACAATTAGGAAAACCTAGAATCAAATGTACATGTGCTGCAATTGACAAGAATAATTAATAGTTTGAACTCCAGATCTTATATTCCTTTAATTCTCTGCATGAATGCCTATGAATTTAAACATATGTGTTTTTGGTGATTGCATTGTACGATATTCATTGTTATGGTGAAATGCGTGATTTATACAGCAGTTGAAAATACTAGTATATCTTATCAATTAACAGTTACTGACAGGAACTTGTATGTGGATCTTTATCTCCACTCAGACGAACCAGCCGGACAGTGAAGGAAATGACAAGACTGACGTATTCGGCCTCTACCCGTCTGAGGGTGAGTGTGTTTTTATGCTTCCTCCATGAAGTGTCCCGTGAGGCATAATATTATGTTTTCGGGTCGTCCGTCCGTCCGTCCGAAATCAATATTGTGGACAGCGTAACTATAAAGTATTGTTTGAGGAAACCAAATGAAATTTGGCATATTATATGTATACATGAGTGCACGAAGTTGTGCCTCTCCTATCAACTTGTGGGTGCACATGCTTAAATTCGTAAAATTTCATTATTCCCCCACATATCTGCAATGCCTGAAGGTATTTTCTTGAAACTCAGTGTATGAATATGTTACCAAGTACAGATTCTCCTTATAATAGGACATTTTCGGATCATAATGTCCAAGGTCAATTGAAGGTGCTAACATCTAACCTTTTTCCTCCATATCTCGGGAATGGCTCAAAGTATGTATCTTCATGGATCGTAGTATATCTTTTTACAAAAATCCATCTATTACAAGCTCAAAAGGGATGGCTAGTAAGTAACTGATCAGTGGGAATCAGTGGGGATGCTTGGGGATTATTGTTCCAATCCTTGCGGGGTTCATTTAAGAATACATTATATATCTATTGTTGTGTGAAAATTATTTGCTTCAGAATGGTCTCATATTCAAGTAATATGCAGTTCAATGTTTCCAGGTTAGCATGCTTGTACAGTGACGGGGCGATCATTAACAATCCACGCCCGCAGAATTGACCAGCTACGCGGATGTTTTTCACTGTCGACCATTCCTTGCCATTAAACCACCCGTGTTATGCTCACAGGATGCCCGCAGATGACGAGCGGATCCGGTGGATAGGCACAGATTAACGGGCAACCTACATGTATGTACTTCCCTGCGACACCTACGGGCCTCCTAGTCAGTGCTAGTGGTATTCTCCGTAGACCTCTGCTGGCAATACCCACGACTCACAAGGAGCAATTTTTGAGAATGCTCAAATCTTTGCCGGTGCGTGCCATCTGCGCGGGGGGGGGGGGGGGGGGGGGGGGATAGGTCTACACAGAACACCAGTAGGAGGTTCGTAGCGGCCGCACCTCACAGGCAAGTACCGTAACACCGTAACTAGAATGCAAGTAGAACATAAGTAGCACGCGTCCAGCAGGTAAGAGACAAGTGAAAATAGCCCAAATCTTTCTCTGCACGTAGAAATTCATCCTGCGTTCTGCAAAATCCCTACAGGCAACAAGCTCGCTTAGCTTGCCCGCAAAGGTGTAGCAGGGTCTTCAAACAGGCATATCAACCCTATAAAGCCCAAGGGGGACACATTCCCCCCCCCCCCCCCACCACCACCACGTTTTCTTTTGCCACTCCTACACCCTTCATCAGAGGCCCGTTTCATAAAACTTGTCACAGTGACAATAGTAGAGCGGTTAAGCCCTCAAAAACACACGAATGATGCAAAATTTGACTAAAGCATGAAACTTTCACCAGTGTTAGTACATACCATAAGATTTATTTTAAGATCGGGAGGTAAGTCTGATTTGACCTCTGATGACCTCCAGGGGTCAATGAACTTTAAATATAAGAATATTGATGTTTGGAGACGTTTGTGAATGATAGATGTGATTATGTTGCACTTAACATGCATTACAGAAACCATTTTCTGATTAAACCGAGCACTGACAGGTTCTTACCTTTGACCTCTGATGACCTCCAGAGGTCAATGAACTTTGGATATAAGAAAATTGATGTTTGAAGACGTTTGTGAATGATAGATGTGATTATGTTGCACTTTACATGAATCTATACTTCAGGGAAACCATTTTCTGATTCCACAGAGCATTGACAGTTTTTTTTTTTTTACCTTTGACCTCTGATGACCTTTAGAGGTCAATGACCTCAAAACATCATAGTGTTGATCTGTGATGTTATTGCTTATTGGTGAACATTGTTAAGATGTACAAAACAAGCATATCTGTCTTACAATGAAATTAGCTTCATATTCTAAAGAGCAGACAGGTTTCTACCATTGACATCTGATGACCTTGAGAGGTCAATGACCTCAAAATATCAGAATATTGAACTATGACATCATTGGTTGATGATAAACATGGTAAAGATGTACAAAACAAGCATATATGTTTTACAATGACATTGTCTTCATATTCCAAAACCACAGACGAGTTTCTGCATTTGACCTCTGATGATCTCGAGAGGTCAATGACCTCAAAGTATCAGGATAGTTTGGCATCATTAATGGTAAACATGATGATGTTCTAGAGAGCACTCGTACACCTTGTATGCCCTGCTTAATAACGAGCCAATACCTCTTGCCCTCCAAGATGAACACTCGTGCATATATAGGAAAGCCTTTTCATCTTTAGAATTTAAATTAGAATATCTCTTAAAAACATTTTTCATAGAATTAGGGAAACTATCAATCCCCAATGTTATATATGTGGATGGAACCAAGCAGGGGGAAGGAGTTTATTGGAAGGAGATATCCCCTCTCACAGAAGGGAGATTTTGCATTTCAGAATCAAATTTCAACAATCTGATGCACACTTAAAGTGAAAAACTTGGGCAGTTTTTTGTCTAAAAAGCAAAAAGCAAAAACAAAACAAAGTCCACATCTCACAATTTATTGCGGTGGGGGTCAACTATCCCTGCCACCACCCCACCCCTCCTCCAAACTGATGCCCCGGTATGTGCATGTGTTTTATTCCACTTGTTGAAAAGAAGAGAGAATTGTAAGAAACAATATTGTTCAGTGGTCGCTATGAAAATTGTTTATCAATAAGGCGATTTCCTTCACCTGTATACCTTAAGATGATGTAGGCCTGGTATATTTCAAGTTTCAAGTTTATTTCATATTTCCACTTTTTCAGTGATGGGATTACATAATGATTGACAATAAAACAAAAGTACAAAATATATACAACCATATCTCATGTTTGAAAAAAAAGACAAACAAACATTACACACAAATATAAATGGTCGTTATCATCTGAGGATATTACAAATAAATGTCAGAAATATGATGGGGCCTACATAAAAGCAATGATGCTTGTAAAAACTGTAGATTCCCGAATTTATAGGCGTGAAATTATACGGAGAACGGACATGTTTATCTCGACCAACTTAAATTGTACCAGTGCAAAATCAGTATTAAAAACGAACTATCGAACATGAATACTTCAGTATCGCTTAAACGAGACTGTACATATTTCGCCGTGTTTACACACACACACACACACACACACACACACAAAGTGCTATAACAGTATCGTTAAATAACTTGGAGCTGCAGACAAAGACAAAAGACTGGGGGTATTAAAAAAAAATAATGTTGCTAAGAGCCGGGTAGTGTGTATCCACTAAGTAATAGCCGTTTTAGTTTGCGTTTGAAGGTGAATAAGGATAAGGAAGAAGTAATATCTTGAGGGAGGTCATTCCAGTATCTGGGTCCAGTAAACATAATTGTTTTCTTTGCAAAAATAGTGCGAGTACGGGGAAGGTGATAAGCGTCACTCTGTCGAGTGGGGTAGCAATGAATAGAGCGATTTCTTTTGAACATGTAAATAAAAACAGATGGTAATTCATTAGTTGTTAGTTTATACATGAAAATTCCAAGAATATGATAAAATAGGTCTGGAATTTTCAGAGTATTCTGTTTTGATGAAAAAAAAAAAGTTGGTATGAGCAAAATATCCGGCGTGGTTTATGATTCTTATTGCACGCTTTTGAATACGAAGAAGGGAATCTAATAGTAAATTGATTGCATTTCCCCACGCCAAAATTCCATAATTAAAGTGTGGAGATATTAAAGAAGAATATATACTCTGCAAAATATAAACAGGGAACAAATGTTTAAGCTTGTTTAAAATTCCAATATTTCTGGACAAAATTTTACTTACAAAATGAATATGAGTTTTCCAGGATAATTCTCGGTCAATCCAAAGCCCTAAAAACCTTGCGTTATTGACCTGCGTTAAACATATATCATTTATTTTGATCTCATGTGGGACAACATTCAAAGAATTACTGAATACCATATAATAAGTTTTTTCTATATTTGCTTTGCATGCTATCACATTTATTTCTCTTTTAGTATTCTCCTTTAAATTTTGATGTGAAAGTTATTCACTTTGCAGTGATTTTATTTGTACACGTAGAAAAAAATAATCCAAGACTGCAAATGAAACTGATAAATTACTTAATGATTGACATGATGCTCATATTATGTATTTCTATAGTAATAAAAGTGAGCAACTCAAAAAGCGTGTACTCATTTCACATGAACATTAGCGATTATCCTCTGACCTCTGGAGGATATTGAAAGATATGGAAATGTAAGAATATTGATGTCTGGTCTCATTGGTTTGTAATGGCAAGCTGTTTATGAAGTAATATACTGAAAAAATGCATTTGTGTGTGTATTGTATGCAGAGTATTCCACACACTGTTCAATTTTGACTTCCATCTAGGACAATGAGAAGTTATTTTTTCTCAACTACACTGTAATATCAATATCTATTGAAAAAAAAAACACGGTGGTGGCTGGGTCTAACACATTTTTATTCTTTTGCGTTGGAGATCCATGTCGGATGGTCAAAACAAATATAAAAAACCCAGATATCTCAGACCTAATTATAGGTGATCCGAGTATTCTCTCGGATCACCTTCTGTTTTTGTACGGATTCTTTCTTCTTCTTTTTTCTTCTTATTCTCCTTCTTCTTCTTCTTCATCTTCTTCTTCTTATTTCTCCTCAAAAGTTGTGTAGAGGTTAGCTCAGAAAGTCCTCTGCCTATCAATTTCAAACTTATACCATATATGTATCATGTCCCAAAGACAACAGATCTAGTTGTTGTTACATATCCTCATAGACAGAACCCAACCCTCTATTCCCAGACAATGTAAAACACCCCAATACTAACTTGGAGCTTTAGAATATCCCTTGCCAACAGAGACATCCGAACCTTTGCAGTGCCGACTAGGATCTACCATAGAACTGAATGGTATTGGCTCTGCATTATTGACAGCAAATCTCTTTTCCTCTTCTCTTTCTTCTTCTACTACTACTACTACTACTACTACTTCTTCTTCTTCTTCACCATATTGTGTAATCTTGTAATATTTTGCCGCGGAGCCTTTTCTTAATTGGTTAACAAAGGTCTTCAAAGAGCTATATGCAACAACAACAACAACAAATCCCAACAACAACAACAGCAAACAACAAACAAAACCCAAACCAAAAAGACAGACATCTGTATCTTTAATAGCAGAGCTGAATATTGAGTATCTCTCTCCTGAAGTGTTTCAAAGAGATACAAGAGACAGTGGCTTAGGGTAGCGACTTAACCCCCCCCCCCCCCAAAAAAAAAAAAAAAAAAAAATCTTTGGGAGTAGGCCTTCTTTGTGTTTTTGCAAATGATGCCTGACATTTCTGGTCATTGGCCCTTTCTGAAGGATGCAGCAGTGGGGCCACAACTTCCTGCGGAGTGAACAGTGTGGAGTTCTTGATGCAGAACATCATCGCTGAATTTGCCTGTGCTGTACTTTCTTACAGGGATTTGCATTATAGGTTTTTTTTTTTTTTTTTTTTAGTGTGGCTGTAACACTGCTTGTTTTGCATGTGATGGTCATTGCAACTGAGGAGTGCATTATCTTGATCCCAGATGATGCATGCATATTCCAGGAGAGTCCTGAGCAGTATGTGTCGAGTAGCAAAGCACCTGAACTTTATGATATATTCGTGTGGAGAGAGTCTTTGGTCGAAGTAGGGGATAGCCTTTTTAAGCTCCTGTGGCGATGTGATTCCGGCTGAGCTTCCTATGGGATAAGACTCCAAAATAGTTTGCACAATCCGCTTTCTCCATGGTTTGCCATGAATGCTTATCTATTCCCTGGGTTGTTCTCGGAAGGCAATATCTAGTTCCAAAACACACGATTGCTTCATGTGGAATGCATGTTGGCCTCACAGCATGTCGAAGTTTTCAAGATGGTCCATGATGTCGCAGCTGTGGATTGTATACTCCAGGACCATGAGTCATACTGTAACAACCCACAAGCTTGACACTGGCCAATACAGGCCCACCAGCTGGAAACTATGCAAATATTGCCCATGAGCTGATGTTCTGATATTTTGAGGTCAATGATCTCATCACAGGTCATATAAGGTCATCAGAGGTCAAAGGTAGAAACCTGACTTGAAAGGCTCTGTGGAACATTGATTCCACTTACAAAAATTAGTTTTTAGTACATAATTATCGTGTTTCAGTTATGACTGACGCATTAGAATATCAATTCTCTGACATTTTGAGGTAATTGACCTCTTGAGGTTATCAGATATTTAAGTTAGAAACCAGTCAGGGCTCTGTGGAACATGAAAATAATTCCACTGTAACAAAAAAAAAAAATACTTCTAGTACACCATTACCATATTCATCATTAACCAATGACACAAAATATCAATTTTCTGACATTTTGAGGTGATTGACCTCTGAAGGTCGTCAGAGGTCAAAGGTAAAAACCTGTCAAGGCTCTATTGAACATGAAGACAATTTCACTGTGACAAAAATCAAGTTTTAGTACATCATTATACTGTGTTTATTATTAACCCATGGCTCAAAATATGAATTTTCTTAGATTTTGAGGTCATTGACTTCTGGAGGTCATCAGAGGTCAATTCAGACTTACCTCCCGATCTTGAAATTAATCTTATAGCATGTACTAACAGTGGTGAAAGTTTCATGCTTTAGTCAAATTTTGCACAATTCTTCGGTTTATCTGCTCTACTACAAGTTGTCATAGATGTGTCAAACTACTGAAATCCTTCCATCTGATTGACCGAGAGCAAATTTGTCATAGAAATGTGGCAGTTGTCACTAATGACAAGTTTTATGAAACGGGCCCCCGATTTGAACCAAATTTGGTGACTTTTCCTAGAATTGTATTAGAAACATTTTGGTATGTAATTTAGCAATATAAAGTATTGGTTGCAATGGCAACCATAAACTGACAACCATGTTCATCAAATTTTGCATGATTTTCTGTTCCAAGTTCAGTTAACAGTGTAATAATTGATGAAATGGGAGTTTTCTTGGCTGTAATTTCCTGAAGGACCAAATGTGAACTAATTATGGTTGTAAATTACGTTGAAATGGCATTCTTATTATTTCCTTTCTGTTTTATATGACATAGGCATCAAACAATAGATATAGTAGGAATAATAAAAATACAGCATTTTCCAAAGACTACCCTTTTATTTTGTGTTATATTCACACAAGCTTTGCTGGTAATACAATTTGTCTATCATTTTCATCAATATGCAAACTCAAAATTTCAATATTTTGGAAATATGAAATGTGATTCCAATATATGTACTCATTCCATGCGATACACGATAGGTTTTTCTTTATATTGTATTGAATAGCGCCCCCACATGTTGACCTTGATAAATTTCAACCATAAGAAATAGTGGAGGTTGACTTGCTTCTCCCTTATGGTGAAATATGAAAATGATAAAAAAAAACAATGGCAAATAATAAAAACATATACTGGAGATACAGAAATAAAGAGAAAGAACATAAGTTTAGCTTATTTCCTATGTATTTCTCTACATTTTGGTAAATAGCGCCCTCAGTGGATGATCTTGAGAAATTTCAAATGTTGGGTCATAAAGAGTATAAATTGGTTTACCCACGTGCAAAATATGACGGTCATACATCATAATAGCTTGGGCTTTATAGGGTGAAGGTCCCCGTAGATGATCCACACATGACAGTACCTAGCACGTATCTCACCCGTAGTCGTCCTGAAGTGCGCACGCAAACATCTTTACCCGCAACCATGTTTAGCCGTGTCACACCTTTCCGGGCAAGCTACGCGGGCTTGTTGCGTGTAGGGATTTTCCAGCATACCGAACAATAATTTTTTTGAGGGCGCACAAGGATTAGGGCGAGTTACTGCATGTGTCTTACTAGCTGGACGCGTTCTACTTGAATTCTACTTGCGGGTATACTGTGTGACCTGTGTACTAGTCGCCTGGGGGCTGACAACTCAGTGAAGAAATTCCTCTGAATGAATAGCAAAAGTCCCATGGAAATTCGTTATCTTGGCTGCATACGGGGACTGCGAAGTACCTGCGTGGGAGTTGTCTGCGAAGTGCTGCCGCTATAAGGGCCTCCTACAGGCGTTCTTCGTGGACCTCTCCGAGCATCCCCGCGACCCACCCGGAACAAGTTTTGGTCATGCTCGAAACTTGGTTGCGGTTAAATCGGACTTGCGCGCGCACCTCCAGGCAACTACACGCGAGATACGCAATAGGTACTGTCATGTGCGGACCAAGCGCGGTGAGCTCCGGATAGTAAATTAGTGAAAACTAAAATAGTTAATAGTAAAAACTTCCCCGTAAGTGAAGCCACAAAACTTCCCCAGATACGGTATGACAAGGCCTTGAGCATGCTCAAAATTTGTTCCCAGTGAATCATGGGGTTCGCTCGCAGAGGTACACGCAAAACACCAGTAGGAGACCCTTAAGGCCGTGTCACACCAGCCTTGCGTGCGACTTGCAAAGAACAATTTTTACTACTCGGAGGTCCCCGTAGATGGTCCGCACATGATAGTACCTAGCATGTATCTCAAAAGTAGTCGCCCGAAGGTGCACACGCATATTTTTCTACCCGCAACCATGTTTAGGCCCTGTCACACCTTTCCGGGCAAGCTACTCGGGTTTGTTACGTGTAGGGATTTTCTAGCATACCGGACATTCCTGAGGGTGGAAAAGGATTTGTGCGAGTCAGCGCATGTGTCTTACTTGCTGGACGCGTTATACTTGCGAGTATACTGTGTGACCTTTGTACCAGTCGCGTGGGGGCTGACAACTCAGTGAAGGAATTCCTCTAATGGAATGGCTGAAATCTAACAGAATTTCATTATCTAGGCTGCATACGGGACTGCGAAGTACCTGCGTGGTAATTGCCTGGGAAGTACTGCCGCTAAGGGTCTCCTACTGGCGTTCTGCGTGGACCTCTACGGGCTTTCCCGCGACTCACCCGGAAAAAGTTTTGGTCATGCTCAAAACTTGGCTACGGTTAAATCGGACTTGCGTGAGCACCTCCGGGCAACTACGCGCTAAATACTGTCAGGTGCGGACCAACTGCGGAGAGCTCCGGGGAGTAAATTTGTTTCCCCGCAAGTCAAGCCGCAGAAGTTCCCCCGTACGGTATGACAAGGCATGAATGAAAATTGAAAACATTCTTGTTCGCCCGCTGAAAATCTTCTACGTGAAATATCTCCTTGCAACAAGTCCGCGTAGCTTGCGCGGAATGGTGTGACACGGCCTTTACGGTCAGCAGCTCGCAGGTAATTTAACTCAGGTACTTCTCAGTACCCATAAGTCGCTCGTAACAGAAAACGGATCGGTTTCAAAGCACTCGCGCAGGTCACACGGAATGCACGCATTGTGTAAGAAACAAGTGCGAAACCTGCAAACATTCTTGTTCCCCCGCTGAAATCTCTTGCGTGCTTTGAAATACCTCCTCGCCACAAGCCCGCGTAGCTTGCCCGGAAAGGTGTGACACGGCCTTTACGTATAGCTATGGTTCTCTCAAACAAGCAAACAATATATATGCACTTGTGGCTATTTAACACCACAATAACGTTTGTATACAAATGACACTTGTATATTGAAGCACGGGTAGATTGGACTAGCACTCTGTACTTATTTCTACTATTCTGTACTTTAACAAGAAACTGTATAAGAAGTTGATTTTAATACATGTAGTTGCTAAATAGGCTCCTGACAGCTACTGTTAAGCACTTATCAAGCAACATTTTTTTATCCTATCATATAATATTATTCTAGTATATTGTTCGGAGTATTATATTAATATTTTATGCATACGGCATCCATATTAGACATGTACACTATTTTACCTTTAATACCTACCTCAGAGCCTTCTGTGGGATTCTCTGCCTCGTCGGCCGTCTTGTCACCTTCCGATACTAGTGACTCATCCATTAAAGAGGAGATGCTCAAGTACGTGGAGAAAAAGGAGAAGGGAGACAGTCTTAACTCGCCTCCAGCTGATGAGATGTCGTTGAGTATATGGGACTTTGCTGGGCATGATGTCTACTATACAACCCACCAGGTTGGTAATTCATAGTAGCCTACAGTATAGATTAGGTGTCATGTTGTGTCACATATAAGATGATAAATGGTTTATATTCACATGGTCATGACCTTATTCTCCATGTCATGTCATTATTCATGCCAATTGGGATTTTTGTTTTGTTTTGTTGTTGTTTTTTGAGGAGAAGGGGAATGGGCAATTGCCATGGACAAGAAGGAAAAGAACGGGTTTGAAAAGGGGGTCGATTTGAACTTACTTTTTCTATATTGTTTTTAGGGTGTTTGTTAAGTGACGCAAGTCATAGTATACAAATGATGCACAGGATAGAGTGTGTTAGTGAAGGTGCGGCGCGCTCGAAAGTACTGTATTGACAATGGTGCGACATTCACGAGGCGCAGCCGAGTGCATGTTTGCAACCGTTGTCAATACTAACGCCACCGTTGTCAATACTAACGCCACGAAATAATCCTGTGCATCATTTGTTTTATAAAATGGGTCGAAAACTAACAGCATTATTCACGTATCTTTGTGGGTCAATACCAGTCAGCTACATGTAGCACTCGCTCAAAAGTCAAGATGTCCGAAGATGTTCGTCCCAAACATTTACGCACGTTGCACTCGGAAATCCCGCACATAAGTACTGTACGTACGTATAAGAGTATACGTACGCCACGTGTTATGCACAAGAAAGGCCGCCGGCTGTTGTGGCAGCCCGCGGCCCGAACTAGAAGTTGTTTACAGGATTGACAGCGCGTATAGTAGCGCGTGACGCACTTGTAACAACTGATTAAGTGCGCACTGCTAGTGTAAACACTGTGACGTACGTCAGGCCAGGGAGGTGGAAGAGAGACTCTTCTTAGTGCATACCTGAAGAAATTAATGCACGCACACGTGACTCGTTTCAGCGCTTCCAATTGGCTACATTCTTGAACCCATTTTATAATATTTATCCTAAAACCAACAGCCAAAGAACAAGTGAATTCATAATGAGGCCGATAAGTTTTGGTTCAGTCAGAGCAAAATTTCAAATTTTCACATTATTGTACTTTCATGCTTACACTTGGGAACACATCTGTGCTCTTATTGGGGAGAACTTTAATGTGTCAGTCCCGCTTAATTCATGAAGTTATCATGATACAGAGGAAAATTGAACCGCTTGAATTAGAGTCGGACGATCGTCTCCCCTAACGATGCGTTATTTCGTAATCTCCCGAGCGACCGAGCAAGTGGGCGATGCCAGACTCGGTGCTATAGCCATAAACGTGTGGGACATTGCTGCCACTGAGACACGTGTGTGTGTACACATCATAAGCAAACATTGTTAACCGCGAGCTGCGGTGATTGGAGGAGAGAGGCCAGAAGACGCGTGGCTCTTTTGGCCTCTCTTCATGCGCATGCGCACTGAGAGTGTGCTTCCATTCGGAAGCTCTCGTGGCTCGGACAGCCATTTTGTGTTAGGAGATTTTTAGTCTAATGTGTTGTTCGCTGACCCATTAAGCCAGCGCTATTCCACGGGCGTCACCAGGGGAGGTGCGTTGGGTGCGAACGCACCCCCCATCAGACAAAAAAAAAAAAAAAAAAAAAAAAAAAAAATCAGTCTGCGAGCGACCTCAAAGCCGGACGCTAAATAACTTTCTTCTTTTTATTACCTTTCTTAAAATTTATTTTCTTTATATTTTGCACCAGGAACAACAGATTCGTGGGGGGAAAAAAATCGCACCCCGGGCTCTGGCAGCACTGATTTAAAGGACAAGTCCACCTTCATGTACATAAGGATTGAGAGAATGCAGCAATATTAGTAGAACACATCAGTGAAAGTTTGAGGAAAATTGGACAATCCGTTCAAAAGTTACGAATATTTTAAGTATCTGCGCAGTCACTGCTGGAAGAGAAGACTACTACAGTGTATGATGTCACATGCGTAAAACTATTTAAGGAAAATAAAAAGAGAATTTCACAAAACTTTTTGAATAAAGTACACATTTCTTCGACTTGCTACTGACCTATGTTAAGGGTAAATTATTATTCCCCCTGCCTTCTGAAAGAGAGAAGTCGAGTGTTCTTTTGTTATGCGAGAAAAATGGAAATATGTTGAATTTTCTTTATTCTTTCTATATATTGCTGTACTCGTGTGACATCACAAGCTATAGTAGTCTTTTCATCCAGCCGTGACTGAGCAGAAACTTAAAAAAATTCATAACTTTTGAACGGATTGTCCGATTTTGCTCAAACTCTCACTGATGTGTTCTACTAATATTGCTGCATTCACTCAACCCACATGTCTATGAAGGTGAATTTGTCCTTTAATACATATCTATTTTGCAGTGTTCACTATCGACTGTACAGAGCACGTGCACGTTTGCGTGCACGTGTACGTGTGCTGCAAGGATGTAGGGTCTACGTACAGCACTTTATTTCTGACCAACCCAAATTGAAAATGCGAGACCAAGTGCGAGCCTTAGCCTTATAAAAATTTTGGAGGGGCAACGCCTCCCCCCCCCCCCATTTTATGATTCCCGAGATGAGAAGATTTTCTTGCTTTTTTACTGAAAAAAAGAAGTTCCCCCATTAAAATATTGCAAGAGTAAGCATATCATTTGCGCCTCCCCCCCCCCCCCCATACACACATAATCCTAATTCCCGAGATGAGAAGATTTTCTTGCTTTTTTTGATAGAAATCTGTCCAAATATTTCACCTAAAGTGTGAACCAGGTTGCTGAATTTCAATTCTAAGAATGAAAAGTCTCTCTCGTGTTGGAGGGGGACACCCCTTCCCACACCCTCTCCGGTTTGGTCTATTTTTCATGGACTTAATACACCTTTAGATTGATAGATTTACCAATGTTTTATCGCAAGTGTGCACCAGATCTGTCACTTCACTTTGAAAAAAAAAAACAACAACAACAAAAGTTCCGCCGGGTCCGGGGGGATAATTATCTCCTTTCAATTAACCCTTGGCCCGCTTGGTTTCCCTTCGTTTTATTATCAGTGCACTAAAAGTCTTGGGGGATTGAGAGCTTCCTAAATTCCAAATATCTTTATGAGCTATTTTCATTTGAATTCTAAAAATGCAACAGCTTTCTCGTATGCAAGAGCATCGATCCCGGAGGACAAAGGGGCAAACGTTACCCTTAATTCTCGAAATGAGGAAAATTTCCTTCCTTTTTTAAATTGAAAACCGTCCAAATATTTCATTCTGCAACGGATTGTTGAATTTCAATTCTGAAAATGCAAAATCTCTGTCGCGTTGGAGCGGCTACCCCTCCAACATCCTCCCCTATACTGTTCATTTTAGTCTTTCAATAATTGATCAATTATTGTCACAGCAGTGGGCATGGGGGGTGGCACAAAAAAAAAAAAACAAAAAAAAAACATGTTTTGCCCCTGATGGACATTTCTAAGAAATACTCCGAAGAATGTCAGTCCCCAAATGTTGAATCTGTGGGTAGGAACCGGGCGGGGGAAACATAAATCAAAGAGGATGAGGGAACTTTTGAAAATATTTGAATTCAAGTGACAGATATATCACACATACTTTTCGATGAAATATTCTGAAATTTGTCAATCCCCCAAGTTTTCTATGTGTATGGTTGGAGACCTAAAGGCACTTTCTCGTCTAAAAGTTGTCAATTTGATAACCGAAAATGCGAAATTTTCTCCCCTAATGGGGCGAAACACAGTGCACTCACAATTTACATTAATATATCTATACACTAATACTTCCTTATGAGTAAATTCAATGTATAGATAGATGGTAAACTCGCGTCCTCGAGTGTGCACCTGGAAACATAAATTTAGTAAACCTTAATTTTTTTTTCTGTTCTTCTATGCTTTTATGGTAATATAAAATTGTATTGCTCGAACAATGCGATCACTTTTAAGCTTTTAATTAATACATTTCAGACTCCCTCTGCCCGTATATACTTGTAGTGAAATGAATGGCTTTAATAAGTTATGAATACAGTCCTTCCCAGTGTTTTTTTTTTTTTACTTTGTTTGATACCCTAGACATTTGTTTTTGAAATGCTCTACAAACGCGACTTTTGTACTCTGCTTTTACAAAAAGCATTACCGTTGGACGGGGGTATCCCCTGAAACACCCTCTCCCGCTAGGCCGCTTCGCTCCCTCGTCGAGAATATCACACCGTCACAGAATGTACCCCCGTAAGTTGAAATCAAAGTCCTTTACAGTGAATTTTCTACTATGTGTAAGTCCAAGAAATTTGCCTTTAGATGCTCTACAAACGCGACTTTTATATTCTGCTTTTACAAAAAGTCCCTACCATGGGAGGGAGTGTCGCCTTCCCACACCCTCCCCCGCTCGGTCGCTTCGCTCCCTCGCCGAGGATCTCACACCGTCACATAATGCACCCCCCGCATGTTAAAATCATAGTTTTTTACAGTGATTTTTTACGATGTTTAATTCCTTAAAATTTTGATTGAAAATGCCCTTTAAACGCGACTTTTATACTCTGTTTTTAGAAAAAGTCCCTACCGTGGGAGGGGGTACCCCCCTCCCACACCCTCACCCGCTCGGCCGCTTCGCTCCCCCGCCGAGGATCTCACACCGTCACATAATGTACCCCTGTATGTTGTGATCATAGTCCTTTACAGTTAATTTTCTACTATGTTTCATTCCAAATTTTGTTTTATTCAATTCAATTCATTTTATTTTCATACTTCTCATTTATGAACATTCCAACAGAAATCAGACAAGTTCTTTTATCTTGTGAACAATGTGCAGAAAACAAACAATATACATGGTGATAACACAGTAATTACATGTAATGATAACTGCTCAAAATCGAAATCGAAATCAAAATGAGGTTGATCAAAGAGAAGTATGACGGGACCTACATGAAAGCTTGCTTGTTTGGCTGTAAGCCCCGAGTAATCAGTGTTTGTGAAAAAGAAACGGAGAACGGATAGAAGATAAGACCAGAATGATGATGTAAGGTTGCCAAATTTTATGTGATAAAAAAGAAGAAGAAAACGAAGAAGAAGAAAAAAAATAACTATACTTTAATGTGAACCATTACTGTGACCGAGCTATCATTACTATAAAGCCTACTTTGGTAACTCATATACTATAGACTATCACCAGGATATGATCAGTAAGACACAAAAAGTAACATGTATAGCTATTAAGCCATTTGGTGCCTGCCGTCAAGCTCTGCAGAGAGAGGTAGAGGGAAAGAGGAAGAGAGGGAAACGAAGTAGAGTGTGGAATTGCTAATGATGAATTCAGAGAGCCTGATGGCAAGACCCTAAATGGAATCTGCATCGTGTTGACAAAATGTTTGATTGGACAATAACATACGACAGTATTACATAAGACATTACGACTATTCAGTGTCTGCAAAATATGCACTCAATAAAGACTCTTTTAATTTGCGTTTAAAAGAATATAGAGACGAGCAGCTTCTTATTTCGGGGGAGAGGTCATTCCAGTATCTAGGGCCCGTATACATTATCGGGTTTTTTTTAGCGAAAATTGTTCGAGTACGTGGAAGGTGAAATGCGTCACTTTGGCGGGTAGGATAATTATGAACCAAATAGTTTTTCGTGAACATGCGAGGAAAAACATCCGGTAACTCCTTGGCGGAAAATTTATACATAAATATGCCGACGTTGTAACTGAACAGACCTGATGTTTTCAATATTTTATTTGTCAAAAATAAATCATTCGTGTGGGACAAATATCCAACATGGTTGATATTTCTGATGGCGCGTTTTTGAATACGGAACAGTATATCAGGAAGATTTCAAGTTGCATTCCCCCACACAAGAATACCATAATTAAGGTACGGAGTAATCAAAGTAGAATAAAGATCAAGCAGAATTTGACTTAGAAAAACACTCTTAAGTTTATTAAGAACACTCGTATTTTTAGAAAGAATATTACTTAACTAACTCACTATCAATAAAATCACTATCAATAAAAAGCCCTAAAAATTTATTACTACTAACTTGATTTAATTCAATTTCATTAAACTTAATATGAAAAGGAAGGGTTTTAAGACTGTTGCCAAAAAGCATACAATGGGTTTTATCAATATTAAGTGACAATTTATTGGCGTATATCCAAGATTGCACAGATTTAAGTTCTTTGTTCACTGTGTTAACAAGAGTATAAGGATGTCTGTATGTAAAAAACAGATTGGAGTCGTCAGCAAAACATATAAAGGAAAGAATTGGCGAGGAACTAGGAAGATCGTTAATGTACAAAATGAACAATAGTGGGCCTAGTAAGGAGCCCTGTTGAACACCACATGAAATTAACTTTAACTGAGAATCACGGCCATTTATACTCACAAATTGTTTTCTGTTTGATAAATAATCTCGAAACCATGCAGTCCAAAGCCTTCCCACGTATACCATAATGTTGTTGCTTGTAAATCAAAATATCGTGGTGAATTGTATCGAAGGCCTTCGAAAAATCAAGAAAAACTCCAATAGTGTGGGAGACATCATCTATAGCATGAGCAACTTTATGGATAAAAGTGAGTAAGGCATGGGTCGTACTGTGGTTTTTCCTAAAACCAAACTGGGAGTTACACAAAACTTCACACTTTTCGAGAAATTTGTGTGTGCGCGTATATTATACCAACCTTTCAAGAAGTTTTGAAAAATGAAGTTAACAAAGATAGAGGGCGATAATTTGTCACAGATTCTTTTTGTTCTTTTTTTAAAAATTGGTACTACTTTAGCTATTTTCATTTTTTGTGGAACTATGCCAGTAGATAACGATAAATTAAAAATGTGTGTTAATGGTATAACTATTTCATTAATGACGTTTTTAAGGAGAAAATTGGTGATTCCATCACATCCAGAGCTTTTCTTAGTGTTCAAATTTTGCACGATATCTTTGATTTCTTCTTCAATAACAGGTTCAAAAAAAAGAGACTACTGATTCTGGTCTTTTAGAAAGTAATAAAATCAGCATTTGAATGCGGAATACTGCTGGCAAGATTAGGTCCTATGCTTACAAAGTATTCATTGAATACTTCTGCCACATCAGCTTGATCTTCAATGTACTTATCATTATGCCTAGGTGGTTCGATGTTATTTCTAGTGTTCAGCGCTTCATTTATTACCTTCCACGTACTCTTGATGTCATTCTTATGCTTGATAAATTGCTTTGAAAAATACATTCGTTTGGCTAAACGTATGGATGATGTAAGAACGTTGCGATAATGCACATACATGCTGACATACCGAGACCGAGTTCGCCTGTTAGGATCACTTCGGTATTTGTAGAAAAGAGCATTTTTACGGTGAATAGACCTCAGGAGAGATTTCGCAATCCATGTTTTTTTTTTTTTTTTTTTTTGAACATTTTTACGGTTTGAACGAGCAAATGGCTTAACGGGTATAATGGAATTGAATGCGGATGATAGTATTTGTGAAAAGTGTTCACAAACTAAGTTTACATCACTTTGGTTATTAACAATTGACCAATTAACGGATCCTAGTCTCTCCCTATGTCTATTAAGATTAGTTTCTGGCATTTCTCGAAAACCAGAATTGGGCGAATAAAAAGAGGCATCACTTATGTTAACATTGG
Organism: Diadema setosum; assembly: GCA_033980235.1. Lineage (NCBI taxonomy): Eukaryota > Metazoa > Echinodermata > Echinoidea > Diadematoida > Diadematidae > Diadema > Diadema setosum. The sequence goes on along the minus strand of CM067077.1, from coordinate 1,446,436 downwards.
GCATAACAGCGAAAATCGGAAAATGATCGGATACATCAGACACTATTACAGATGCTCTACAAACGCGACTTTTATACTCTATACCCATTACAAAAAGTCCCTACCCTGGGAGGGGGTATCCCCCTCCCACACCCTACCCCGCTCTGTCGCTTCGCTCCCTCGCCGAGGATCTAACACCGTCACAAGTCATAATATACCCCCGCATGTTATAATCATATCATATAGTCCTACACAGTGATTATTTTACAATGTTTAATTCCCGGTAGAATTTTGGTATAAAATGCCCTATAAACGCGACTCTGTTTTTAGAAAAAGTCCCTACCGTGGGAGGGGACATCCCCCTCCCACACCCTCCCCCGGTCGGTCGCTTCGCTCCCTCGCCGAGGATCTAACACCGTCACGTCATAATGTGCCCTTGCATTTTATAATCATAGTCCTTCACAGTGCTTTAGTTACGATGTTTAATTCCCTAGAATTTTCATTTAAAATGCCCTATAAACGCTACTTTTATACTCTGTTTTTAGAAAAAAAAGTCGCTTCCATTGGAGGGGGTATCCCCCTCCCACACCCTCCCCTGCTCGGCCGCTTCGCTCCTTCGCCGAGGATCTTACTCCGTCGCATAATTTACCCCCGTATGTTGTGATCATAGTCCTTTTACAGTGAATTTTCTACTATGTTTAATTCCCAGATTTTGCTTTAAGATTCTCTACAAACGCGACTTCTATACTGTACACATCACAAAAAGTCCCTACCCTGGGAGGGGGTATCCCCCTCCCACTCCCTCCCCCGCTCGGTTGCTTCGCTCCCTCGCCGAGGATCTAAAACCGTTACATAATGTACCCCCGCATGTTATAATCATATTCCTACACAGTGATTATTTCACGATGTTTAATTCCCTATAGAATTTTGATATGAAATGCCCGATAAACGTGACTTTTATACTCTGTTTTTAGAAAAGTCCCTACCGTGGGAGGGGGTATTACCCTCCCCCGCTCGGCCGCTTCGCTCCCTGGCCGAGGATCTCACACCGTCACATAATGTACCCCTGTATGTTATGATCATAGTTCTTTACATTGAATTTTCCACTGTTTAATTTCCCTAGAATTTTGATTTAAAATGCCCAATAAACGCGACTTTTATACTCTGTTTTTTACAAAAAAGTCCCTACCGTGCGAGGGGGTACCCCCCTCCCACACCCTCCCCCGTTCGGTCGCTTCGCTCCCTCGCCGAGGATCTCACACCGTCACTACCCCTCCCCCCCCCCCCCCCGTATGTTATAATCAGAGTCCTTTACATTTATTTTGCACTATGTTTAACTTATGCTTATGAATACGTGTCACTAACAAATTGGAATGTATGTATACATTATATGTGCAGTGTGTTATGCAAATGTACATGATGATACAGGCACCAATAAATCAAATAGAAAAAAAAAAAGAATCTCGCTGGTATATTTAGCGTCAAAACGCACCCCCCTTGAAAAAAAGCTGGTGAAGCCCCTGTATTCTCATTCGGTGTCACTACATTTGGTACAGAATGGCATTTCTTTCCATTATAAACCCACACAGACAGCATACCTCAAGACAAAAATGTGCATGTATAATCAAGAAGCTGAACAAAATTTATTCTTTGTCATGTATCTCTCAGCTGTGATTACATCAAGAATGTTGAGCGCCAAATAAAATATCACTTGGATATAACCAAAAAAAAAAAAAAAAAATCTTTGTAAACACGTCTAAATGTGACCGTGCATCACAAAACCAACGAAAAGTCTTATCCTTTGATTTTAGGTGACGGCTCAAAAATAGTGAAATGGGTCAACCAATTAAATCTTGAGATTTTCATGTTTCCTGAAAGTCCTAATCTTCTGCTGTATTATTTAGTTTGGGATTCTAACATCAATGGGAAAGTGCGTTTTCAGCAGTTTCTCTACATCCCTTTTTTGTGGGGGGAGGGGTAGGGGAGTAGAATGTTAAGTATGTCTTAAGGGCTTTTTACACTTTTAAATTTTTGTTTAGCCCCGGACCAACGGTGGGGCTGGGGGGGGGGGGGGGGGGCTTAGCCCCACTGTTGGTACGGGACTATCCTGAGCCCACTTTCTGTTTACACTCGTTTTTGCCAAAGTGAGCTAGCCCCACCGATAGTACGGTACTATCTGGCCCTGCAAAATAGCAGGGGTTAGCACCGCAATTGCGGTGCCAAGCAAGTGAGTGTAAACAGAACGAAAAAATAATCCTGGGCTAAGCGACGGAGACGAAGTCCGACCCTAACTGACCAATCAGAAACGAGGTAATCAAGTGCTGCCGGTGCGTGCGTGTACGTGTACAGTACACAGCGTAATTATGAATATTCATGTGGTTTGGAAAGTCCGGGGCTAAGAAATACGAGTGCAATAAGGTCAGTTTTCTCCCTAGCCCCGGACAAGAGATAGTACGGGACTAATTGGCGAGTGTAAAAAGCTGAAAAAGATTGGTACGGGACTAACGATAGTCCTGGGTCAGAGAAAGTCCGGGGTTAAGAAACACAAGTGTAAAAAGCCCTCTAGAGACTCTCTTCCATTTCTTGAAATTCTGTGCACACTCTTCAATTTTAAGTCGAATAACTTTTGAAAAGATAATGCTACTGCTTAGAAAGTTAGCATTGATCACGGACAGGTGCAATGCTCTATTTCAGCTTAATCTGATAATCCCTACATTGTTATTGATCCGGTGGTTTACATCCGGTGTTTTGTCACTTTCATCACATTGCTAGCACGGCTAGGTAAAGACTCTGTACTTCAGAGCCTCTTTTCTTAGGTCACACTTTTGCAGAGTGTGTGCTTTCTTTCCGGTATTTATATAGGGGGGGTGGGGGAATTCATTTGAATTGGGTTATACACCATTTTAAAGCTTATATTATTCTGCTCTTTCAGAATTTACCCTACCTTAAAAAAAATACATGTCTAGCGACTTTTTGTTGGTTTTGTGATGCATGGTCACAGTGTCAGTGCCATGAAATTGTTATTTTACAATGTTTAAACAATACATTCTAAAACAAATATTGTTGATAGTATGGTTGTATTATCAACATCATAAATAACAAAGATTAAATGTACAATGTTGATGAATGTAATGTAAATACATTTTATTGGTATATTGGTGTTGCTGTTGTTTTCATGTCAGTGTTCCACGTCCTGCAAAATTGGCTTTTTAATGGAACACTCCTTTCCATCGTTATGATCACTTCTTCTTCTTTTTGCATCATGGCAAAGTGTGCATTCTTGATTATTGTGTTTTATGAACTCTCCTTTCCAGCTAAATAAAATTGACACATGCTCTGCTTTGTATCATTTTTTTTTCAGTTTTGTTTTGTAATGGAAATAAACTATTGATTTGAATGTCGTTCTGTGATGAACACGTTCATGCCTGGAAACCAGATTTCATGGAAAGTTGGTAGACACTAACTAGAACATTGTGGCATTCTGTTAATTCTTACTAGTATTAAACCACGGTCATGGTACTCTCTTTCACCACGCGTCCTACTCACGGCTTGAAGAATATTCACTCATAATATGTTGGTTTGTTTTCTGTCCCTGTTTCTGTTATGCAGGTGTTTTTAACGTGGAGGGCTATATACATCGTGGTCTTTGATCTGAGTCGAGACCTTCACTCAGTGGTCCCACCGGATTCTCGAGACGAATGCTATAAAACGGTTGGTGAACAATGATTGAAATTTTGCCTTCTTAAACATCTCTTCGATTAAAACAATAACAAAATACCAAATTAAAGCACGCCTCTACGGTATTAGTGTGTATTGTATGATAATCTACAATTTTATCGGGAAGTTTTATGACTACAAATATATATATATATTTTTTGTACCATTTTCGAGCAAAGAAGACATGCTACACGAGTGGATGCAAACTCGCGACTGACAGAAGTACTGCATGAACTAATAGTGGATATCCTTGTCACTCTTTCTCCCTCTCCCTCTCTCTGTCTCTCCTCCGTCTTTATTTCTCTCTTTCCCTTTCCCTCTTGTGTAACATTTGATCGTCAACAATTCACAATCATTCATTGGGTATTCTCTGCACCCAAACGTGTTACACTTCCACACTTTTTGCTCTGAGACACTGGGCCTGTTCTTTATGCGCTACAAGACTGTCTTTGCTCTTACCCTTCAGAGGTTTTTTTCAATAATCAGGATTTTACGAAAACAGAAACCAAAACTTTTTTTCGCTAGTATTTGTAAGAATCCCCGTCTATTCTTCAACCTGTATTTGAAATTCACTTGATAGAAAATATGTTTTGACAAATATTCTTCCAGCTGTATCTGTCCTGCGGTAATCTCAGTAATGGTGAGAGGTAGCTGCACCTGTTCATTGATGCTATCGTACCAGCGTAATGGTCTTTGTAAGTCCTGTTGTTCGTGTAGCGTGACCGCACCATCTCAATATCCTGATCTTGACGATGTATAGGACGTCATGAAGTGGTCCAATCGCTTCTCTGACCCGATTTCACATTGATTTGGACTTCTTTGTTTGTTATTCTATCCCTGAATGTGATGTTTAAGATTTTCTTGTGGCATCTCATTTCACAAGTTTGATTTTTTTTTTTCGCTCCAGTTCAGCTGTAAGGGTCCATGTTTCACATACGTATATGTTGCTGTGACTACAGACCGAACTGATTGAGTATTCTGTTTTGGTGACCATACTGTCCTTTTTAGTTTGGTCGGTGCTGATTCTACTTGCGTATTGTATCAACTACATCCCCTTTGACCCATAATTTATCACGAGATGTTTGGAGTTAGTCACTTCAAGGTTGTGGTCTTTCATCTTGACATTTCTTGTGAAACCATCAGCTTTGTTTGACTTGATGTTTGTTTGTTTTTCTGGGTTTATCTCCATGACGTCAGCTGCTGATGTTCCTTATTAGTCTTAGCTGGCTGCAAGTCCATAGTTATAGTCGTCAGCAAAATGTAGGTTAGCAATTAGTCTGCCACTAATGCTTACTATGTGTTCGTGTTTCTCAAGCGAATCTGCCATGATTCTTTCAAGGAAAATGTTGAATAATGTTCGTGAAAGTAATATTCCTGTCAGCTCTTGATTGTCTGCTTATAATATACTTTTTTTTTTCTAGAATGTAGAACTGGTATGTAGCAATCTCTGGGCTTGGGCTGACATTCAATAACGATTTTTTGAAAAAAAAAACAATCCAAAATGCCTTTTAACTTCCAGTGGCCTTACTTTTTTTTTTTTTTTTTGGTCGATTTACTATAGGATCCCAAGCTGTAGACAAGAGTGGCTGTGTTCTTAGCCTATGTATTTTATGCTGACGAGAAAAATGACTTTGATTGAATGCTTGCGGTTTTTCCATCAGTATCTCTTTATTTTTCTTTATGAAAATTGCATGTTTCTTTGGGTGGTGTGAGGTTTCACGGTGCACCACGTATTTTTTTTTTCTTTTCTGGAGTATGTGAATGATCCTGAAAAGGGCCTACCCAATCCCGACGTTTCGGCAAGCATGTTCTCGCAATTTTCAAGGGAATGAACAAGTGGGTGGAAAATCCGGGTTAAATACCCTCAGGAAGGATCAAAGGGACTTTGATTGGCTGAACGGGTAACAGTAGGTAGGAAGTCAAGGTTGAGTGCACAGAGTCACTTCCTGTGTGTGTGGGTTGTTACGGTTGGCTGCACACAGGATAATGGCCTCCTCCTGAGCAATATCTGGCTAACTCTACTTGACAAGCAGGCTGATTATTAAACACCCCTCAGACCCCCACACTATAGTGGCCCTAATTGATACTTACAGTTAGACAACCATTACAATGTGTGAAGTTAACCGTGACAACCCCACACACAGGAAGTGATTCTGCGCACTAAACCTTGACCTCCCTACCTACTGTGACCCATTCAGCCAATCAAAGACTTTCCCTCTAGGAAGCCAAAGTCCCTTTGATCCTTCCCGATGGTATTTAAGCCGGATTTTCCTCTCACTTGCTACGAATTTTCTACGAATTGTTACGAATGTGCTACGAATTTGCTACGAATTTTCAATCTTATCTGGAAAACATCTGTGCTGCCACAAGCATGGACCCATTCAATCATTGCCCGATTCTGAAACGAAATTCAGACCCATCAAAACCCTCGTCAAACAGACCAATATCTGTGACATCGGTGATGTGTAAATTGATGGAAAGTATGATTGATAACAGATTGTTGTGGATAATAGAGAAATGTCAGATATTATCCTGTAATCAATTTGCTTTTAGAGGACATAGCACAATGGACGTGATCGTTAGCTTAGAAAATGATGTACATAAAGGTTTGGTAAGTAAGGAATATGTTATATCTTGTTTTTTTTTGGAATTTGAAAAAGCTTTTGATGTGTTGTACAGAGAAGCAATTATTTATAAGACGCAAAAGATAGGTTTCCGTGGAAGAATTATTACATGGATACACAGATGTTATTTTTTTTAATAATAGAACAATTCAAGTTGAGCTTAACAATTTTTGTCTGATACATTTGTGTCTGATTATGGTCTACATCAAGGCAGTGTTATCAGCCAGACATTATTCAACATAATGCTGAGTGATTGGAATGATGGATTAAATAAGGTTAGTGTCTCCTTGTATGCTAATGATGTAGTGATATAGTGTGTAAATAAAAAATTTGATTTCTGTGTGAAGGAAGTTCAAACAGGTCTTGATTTTATATCTGTTATAGTTATGTTGAATTGTTACATATTTTTGACTCATTGCAAAATAATTGTACACAAATTTGTAAACAGCAGCAATGTAATTGCTGCTGTTTACAAATACGATAATAGAACACTGAATGTTGGGGCACCACAAGGATGTGTGCTCTTACCCATTTTGTTCACTCTCTTAATAAGTTATAGCTCAGTAAGTCCATCTTGTCATATTGTGAAATACGCAGATGACACATGTATTGTAGGATTGATACGTAACAATGGGGAAACAGCTTACAGGAGAAGTGTTGACAAGTTTGTGGAATGGTGTGAACAAACATCACTGATTTTAAACACCAGGAAAATTAAAGAGATGATTTTTGATTTTGGAAAAAGTGCTCAAGACAATTATGACAGGATTTCCATTGGGGGAGATACCATAGAGCAGGTGTCAGAGTACAAATACCTTGGAACAATTATAGACGATAAACTTAGGTGGGATACAAATAATAAGAAAATTTAGTTAAAAGGAAACCAGCGATTGTATTTCCTTAGAAAACTCAGGTCATTTAATGTGAAGAGTCAAATATTTGTTTTGTTTTATCAAAGTGTAATAGAGTCTGTTATGTGTTTTTTATCAGTAGCATGGTTTAGTAGTTTAACAGAGAAAAATAAGTTCAAATTGATAAGGGTTGTATCACAAGTCAGTAAAATTATAGGAATGCCTGTGCAACATTTAGAGGATATTGTACAATTTGTTTTTGTGTTTAGATTTGATATTGTAATGAAAGATGAATCACATCTGTTTCATGATGAGGTGACTGTAAACAGATCAGGTAGAATTAGATTTCCAAAGTAAAGACGGAGAGGTTCAAACGGTCATTTCTGATCGCAGCATGTAAAGCTTTCAATAGCAGATTTAATAGATGAGGTTATGTTTTTTGTTATTTATAGTATATGTCATATGTTTAAGATATGTGAACTGTTTTAATGATTCATGATTCATGAGTCGTATTTTAAGACAAGTGCCAGATGACTCGGCCCAAGCAGGGCTCTGACCTATCTACATGGACTGTATGTGTTGAGCTTAACTACCCTTTGTGCAATGTATTTGTGGTGTGAAAGTCCAGTATGTGTGCACTTGATGACTATTGTATTGTTCATTAGTTTTGTTGAATTGTTACATACTTTTGACTCATTGCAAAATAAACAGCAGCAGTGTAATTGTGGATGAGCCAACAGTACACCTGGGAAGTTTTGAGCTGCATGTCTTGCCAACCCTATGACCTATGACTGAATTGAATGTTTTAGATTTTGTGATGAAATGTTTTTAATTTATTATATATTGTATTTGTTACTGGAACATACGCAGAAAAGGAAAGAAGGAAAAGAATTAAGAGAACTTTTCAACAAAATACAAATATGATAACATTATTGAGCATCTGCAATACGTCACACTGCCTGTTATATTTTAGTTTGGTGTATGAATGTCTCTGTTTTTTATAGCCTTTGTCACGCAGTAAATTCTCTTTGAGATAATTTACTGTCTCCTATCCTTGCCCAGGCTTTTTGTGTGCTGGAGCGCTCTTTCACGTTGATTAGGTGATTGTTTTGGTGTATGTGTGTGTGTGTGTATGTATAAGTTTATATGGGTGTAACTCGCGGGTGTGGGGTATGTGTGTGTGCGTGTATGTGTGTGTGCGTGTGTGTGTGTGGGTGTGTATGTGGAAGTGTAGTCTCTGAGAGTCGGGGGGGGGGGTAGTGGTGGTGTGTAGAACATGTGTTAAAGTCTCAACTGGAGGAGTGCTCTAGCATATAGAAGTGCCTGGATGGGGTGAATGGGGCGAAGGAAAAAAATGCATACTTTATATACGCTTATTTTCTCCTGCAATATTTCATTTTTTTTGTATTAAATGTATATATTTTATGTATGTATGGTATAAAACTCATGTTAAGTTATTTAATGATTTATATTCTTCATTTATGCACCTCTATCTTTATGTATGTCCGAAAACAAATTTTATGTATATTTCATACATGACAATAAATTATCTTGAATCTTGAATCTTGAAAAATATCTGAATGGTGCCATAATTGGGGCATGATATTATCTAGGAAGAAATCATGCGCTGTTGCATACATTAGCAACAGAAGAATACCAAAGGTATGTATTCGATTATGTGATGAGCCCATGGAAGTTAAAAAGGAGGTTTGATATCTCGGGGTGTGGTTTGATTTTAAGTTAACTTGGAAGCGTAGTATAGAATCAATTATTACAAAATGTATATAGGAAAAGAATGAATTTGCTGTGGATTTTAGCTGGCACTGACTGGGGTGCTGATACAGCAACACTACTTTTAGTTAACATAGCACTTATTCGATCTATTTTGGACTATGGGTGTATTGTATATGATTCAGCCTCTAAATGTCAAAAGGATAGATTGCAATCAATTCAATATCAATGTTTGAAGATTATCATAGGAGCCGCTATAGCTACCTCAACTGATGCACTCCAAATAGAGTGTGGGGAGATGCCCCTGGATTTACGAAGACAGTATCTTACTGATTCATTTAAATTCCACATTCAAGCGCAAAATGCAGATTATCCTTCGAAATCACTCCTGTTATTTTGCTGGCAATATGAAACATTTCACTGGAAAGCTGGCAGAGAACCAGTTGCAATGAGAATCACTACCTTAGATGAAACCATCGAAAATTTTGACGGTTGTATCAGAGGTATTCCTTTTTGGCACTTGGTTGTACCACATACTTCTTATAATATTCAGAAAAGGATAGCCAATAAGAAAGATGTTAATGAGTACGAATTGAGGGCGATGATGTTAGAGTATATTGGTAATGAAAGGAATTTTTTTAATGATTTATACGGATGTATTTCTTCCAAACAAGAGAACAAAGTATCTTCTTCTGCTTTTTATGAACCGGAATATAAACATGGTAAAGCGTTCCGGATCCCTCCCGTTTCAGTACACAGATCGGAACTTATAGCCATCCTAATGGCCCTGGGAATGGTTAGAAGTGAACCATATAATGCAAACACCTGTGTTGATATTAACTGATTCTAAATCCGCACTACAGGCAATAGAACATCGAGATTCTTCTCCTCTTGTTTTTGCAATTCTGTGCAAAATTACACATCTACATAAAAAGGAACTTATTTCTTTGTTGTTGTTTTTAGAGGGTCCCCTCTTATTGTGGAATATCAGGTAATGGGAGAGCTGATACTCATGCGAATTCAGGACTCGCACACCAAGGAGTTGATTTGCAAGTCTCTTATACGGTGACAGAATTACGCATTTATAATTATGTTGAATTTTAACACCAGGATATGGTGCACGAGATAGGAACATTCACAGCATGGAAGGCATCTTTATACTATTCAGCCTACACCATATACGAATTTAAATCATTCTGTAAAAGTAGAAAAGATGAATGTGTATTGCATCGATTAAGACTTGGAAAATGTAAGCTTACTTATCATTTTTGTACAGTAGGAAAACATGGCAATGTACAATGTGATATTTGTAAAGAACAGGAGACCATCTCTCACGTTCTGTATTGTAAAAGATACTGCTCCAAAGAGTAACATTACCGAGTAGGACTGACAAGAGTCTTATACGAGGTGCTCTTCTCTATCTCAACTTTTATGCGTGCAGATTGCTCCCCGCGCCAAATTGTTATCACGATTATTATTTTAGTTACATAACAGTGGAATTATTGTTTTTTCCGTTGTCGAAAAAAATGAGTGAGAATTTCTTTTTATATATGAGATAAAAGGCGTAAATATTCAATATTGAATGAGGCGCCTTTAGGCACTACCACCGCCAACAACAACACTTGCTCATTCCCTTGAGAACGGCGAGAACATGCTTGCCGAAACGTCAGGATTGGGTAGGCCCTTTTCAGGGCCACTCACATACTCCAGACAGAATACACGGTGCACCGTGAGACCTCATACCATCCACCGTTCTACCACCAAGGAAGCCTTCAAAGATTGCAGGTTTCTGTCTAATAGAATAAGTAGTACGTTTGTTTTGCTATAAAAAAAGAAACGTCTGAAGACGTACGTATCAGTCAAGGCTGAGCACACTAGATTTGACTTTCACTGACACTAATCAGAGTTTGCAAAGCTAGTGTATGCTCTATTCACATCTCACATTCGGTCGATATTTTGCATTATGCGATATGCCACATGCAGTTGATCGTGGAAAGGGGATACATGCACTGCTTGATTGCTCTCGGGCAGGCGGAATAACAAAACTGGAACAAAAACATACACATTCCTCACGGGGGCCCCGGGGACACAATACCCAGGGATGGGGGGGGGGGGGGGGGGGTCACATCGGGTCCCAATTTTTACCTTTTCAAATTTTCAGACAGGACGTGAAACGAACATACTGCTTCTGAAATGTAGAATCAATACATTTGTAGATTTGGAAATTATTTCTCACCTACCGGCACCAAGGGGCACAATGCCAAGAGAATGAAGGTTAAGAAGACAACGCCACCAAATCAAGGAATCTTTACAAATCATCTCCTGAAAAACCCGATAATGGTAAGTTTTATAACAAGTTTAATAGTAGGTGAGTGTACTTGCAAGGGACCAAATTTTTTATCTTCTTCTTGAAAACACTTAGGTCAAATTCACCAAACCTGGCGAGCATCCCCTCACTAGGGTCGGAGAATACCATGTTTTTACCCCCCCCCCCCCCAAAAAAAAAAGGGGGGGGGGGAGATCACCATAACCTTACCCATGGGGACCCCGTGCAACCTAGCATCACCATATTAGAGTTTAACTCTTTATGTGCCATGTTCGCACGTCCGACTCAGTCGACGGCGTGCCAACTTCGCATATTCTGCTCATAGTTGGGGGCCTAAGGGCTCAAGGCGAATTCTCTAAATTGTATTCTGAAAGAGGGTCGCCTGATAGACAATCCAGAGGAGATGGCAGATGCATTCAATTACTTCTTCGTTAACCTTGGGCCAGATCTTACCAAGAAAATACCTCGCTCCGGGACACCTTTTCATTCGTTTCTAAGGGATAGGACTGCACACACTTTGTTTTTTGTTCCCATTGTTGAGGAAGAAATTAAAGAAATTGTTCGCAAACTAAATAACAAGAAAAGTACACGTGATGACGGAATTTCAGTTTTTCTGTTAAAAAACATAATAACTGAAATAATTACTCCCCTTACTTATATTTTTAATCAATCTTTATCGACTGGAAAGGTCCCCGAAAAGATGAAAATTGCTAGAGTCGTTCCCATATTCAAAAAGGGTGCTGAAGAATCGGTTAGCAATTATCGTCCAGTATCTCTTTTAACTTCAATTTCAAAAATCTTAGAAAAGCTTGTTCACAAACGAACTCTTAGATTCCTTATCAACTGCAATATTCTTTCGAATTTTCAGTTTGGTTTCAGAAAACAGCATAGCACAACCCACGCTTTGTTAGCTTTCATTGATAAAGTAGCACATGCTTCAGACGACGCTTCCCATACTATAGGTGTTTTTCTCGACTTCTCGAAAGCGTTTGATACGATAGACCATGATATTTTGCTTTATAAGTTAAGCCATTACGGCATTCGTGGGACAGCTCAAGATTGGTTTAAAGACTACCTTACTAATAGAAAGCAATATGTTTATGTAAATGGATATGAGTCTCTTTTGAAAACAACTTCTTGTGGTGTCCCTCAGGGTTCCCTACTTGGCCCGTTATTATTTATCCTGTACATAAACGACCTCCAAAATTCGTCCCAGATTCTTTCTTTCATATGCTTTGCTGACGACACAAATTTATTTCTTTCACATCGTAACTCAAACACGCTTATACATATGTTAAACAATGAACTGAAACTTGTTCAGTCCTGGATCCACGCAAATAAGTTGTCACTAAATATTGATAAGACGCATTATATGCTTTTCAGCAATTCTCTGAACTCTGTTTCTGATTATGTTAAGATCAATGGTATCAATTTAAACCAGGTAGATACATATGTAGTATCAAGTTTCTGGGACTTTACATTGATAGTGATCTATCCTGGAAAACCCATATTAACTATTTAAGTAAAATTTTGTCCAGAAACATTGGAATTTTAAACAAGCTGGAATATAATTTCCCCATACATATATTACAAATTATATATTCAACAATGATTTCCCCTTACCTCAACTATGGAATTCTAGCATGGGGTAATTCGTCCAAATTTTTGCTTGATTCGCTATTCCTTCTTCAAAAACGCGCCATCAGAATTATCAATAACGCCGGATATTTATCTCATACAAATGAATTTTTTCACAAGAATAAAATTCTGAAACTGATTGATTTGTTTGATTACAATCTAGGTATTTTCATGTATAAGTACTCAACGAATGATCTTCCTGATGTTTTTCTTCACATGTTCAAAAGAAACTACTCAGTTCACAATTATCCTACCCGCTAACGGGACGCTTATCACCTTCCACGTACTCGCACAATTTTCGCGATGAAAACAATTATGTATGTGGGACCGAAATACTGGAATGACCTCCCCCCTGAACTCAAAGGTTGTTTATCACTATCATCCTTCAAATGCAAATTAAGACAGTATTTATTGAATAATTACGCTACATCAGCTCAATGAAATTCTGTTTTGTGCTGTCCAGGACTAACCCGTTATACTGTACTCCAGGGTTGTTGTCATGTTAAACCAGACTTTAAGAGCCCAGCTGTTTGCGCCCTTAAATTCTATCACTGTGTTTATGTATATTTTTCCTTCTTTAAAGATAGCTGGGACGAGGAAACAGCTGGTATTTCACATTCTCACTGCACTGCAACTGGTTGTTCGATGTCTTTATTGATGGATTTGCAGGTGCATGTGTTCCCTTCTTAATACACGCAATGTACACATTTCTAATACTGTCTGAACGGTATCATTGTTATTATAACTATATTAAGTCATATTGTATTGCCAGAACGATAATGGTTCATCCGCCTTTATACAGCATGTGGCTTTTCCGATCCCTAACCTGCACTAGAGAAGAATTTGCTATATAACTGTATATTTGTTCTTTTTTATTTTGTTTTTCTCTTATGTTCCGGTCATTGTTGTACCCGTGCTCCCCTTCTCAATCTTAAACTCGTTTTTAACCGGGACCTACGCTCAACAAGTTCGCTTTTTAAGTAGGTTCCTTCATATTTCTTTAGCATTCATTCACAGGTTCCAAACTGAACAGATCGACCACTATTATGTTTAACATATTTGCAATATTCCACGTATGTCATGCATTTCATTTAATTTTGTTATATTTGATGTAATTTTTCATCGAGAAATATGAAAATAAATTGAAATTGAAAATTGAAATTGAAAATGGGTTGTTTGGTTCAGATTTTTCCAAAAGCACCAAATTTGGCTCAAAGGTCCCTTGTACCATACTTTTTGGATTTTTGATGGGCGCCAAGACTAAAAACCCTTGGGCCGCCATATTGGTGGAATCCAATATGGCCGCCATCCGGGTTAAAGGTCAACTGCAGATACAAATTGAAAAGGTTGATTAATGTTATGAATCCCATGTGGAAGATTTTACGGGGCTAGAGAATGTCATTCTAAATATCATTTCTGCAATTCAAGGTCACTATCACCTCTCAAGGTCACTTTCAAGGTCAAATAATGGTCAAATCAGGCATTTTGTGCATTTTTCGAAACGGCATCTGTGAGCATTCAACTACAATTCACTGGTACCCCTATTTTGTCCCATTTGTCATCTCTTCCATACTCCTTCAATGTTCAATTAGGGCCAAGAGCGGTTCCATCCTCCTACATATCAATAATGATTATGACAAATAAATGAAAAAATTGTATTTAAGATATATATATATATATATATATATATATATATATATATATTGTGACGAACTCGCCTTCTCGTCGTGAATTAAGAGAGTGTATTTGCCTGTTTGTACAAATGTCTCCGCGAGCCGTGTCAGGATGGCCGAGTAGGCGGGGTTCGTTTTGTTGCAGTTTACAACGATCCCTTTAAATTATTAAAACTACTAGTCTGTACGCTACCATGTTGTGTCAGAAGCAGCTCACCAACACAAGCGGCACACATACCAAGTTCAGCATCACTTAAAGTATGTCACTCCCAAGCGTCACTTTGTAGAGGATGTTGAATTGGTACACTTATTTTGTTACCAACTTTTACTACCAAATCTTGCTACCAAGTTCTGCTACCAAGTTTTACCAACTCTGCTACCAACTTTTGCTACCAACTCAATCACGCTAACGTGGTACACCTTTCACAACCATATATGGTGGCACAGGTATCGTTGGCATTGGGTAAAGTGCTGTATCGCACCGTTACCAACTTCCTCAGGCGACGACTGGAACTTGGATTGGGCACGGACTATGCGACAAGTCACATTACCATTATACCCGAAATCCAATGACGACGACTGGAACTTGGATTGGGCACGGACTATGCGACAAGTCACATTACCAATATACCCGAAATCCAACAGGAACGTTGCTCCAGCTCAGGAACATGTACCACCAACTCTGCATACCGCTGCTTGGTGATAGAACTCTCAAGAAGACACAATGAAGGCAGCAGTTCAGGAACACATGTACAGTTTATTACATATAGAAGTGAACATTAACAACACATTTGAAATGTATCATACACGGGCTGCTTGTTGCGGACTGTGTCACACAACGGCCACTTTATATGCCTCCCCTCCTATCGCGGATAAAGGAGGCAATCCCGCACGGCCGTGCGCAACGCAGAAAATACTCGCAGTAGTTGTTCAAATTATTTACAATGTTGGCGTGGTTACAAAATTCGTACAATGATTATACGTTTTAACAGTATTCCTTGTACATGGTTACTATAATTCGGCATGTATCATCGGTCTAAACCGGAGTTGATATTAAAATAATCCAAACTTGCCCATGATAAACAAGTAACCACATATTAGATAATAAATGTTTAAACTCATAATGATGCTCTACCACCTTGAAACGTTTGTCCAACGTTCCGATAATGCGCCCATTTCTATGCTACACGCACAATCGATCATAACAAATTAAAATCGAAACGGTTAAATCGAATCGGTTCCACCGAATTTCGTTACATGGCTTCCCTCCCCATGCAGGCTTCGTCCCTGGAGCCGAACACATAAAGAGCAAAAAATGACAACAAAATGTACTAATACAAACATTATTGAACGTTTTGCTCCTTTGCAAAACTCTATGTACAGTCCATAACAACGTTATGAGACAACTACAGTCTTTTATAGTTCAAAGCTGTCCAACTGTCATATAGACTAATTGTTCGTCACAAACTCATCTTTTAAGAGTTCAACAGTCTCTTCGTTTGATTTCCTGACCTGGCTGCTCCCTTGCAGCAGACAGGTCGACACGAGAAATGTCACATGTCACCCTGGCATGGTTTGCCAGAATGAATCCGATGTACGACGAGATGAAGAAGGGACGTGTCTCAACGGAGAGCGGTTCCTCGATCGGGGAGATAATCAGGTGGTCTTCCCGGTGACCGAGAATAGCGTGCAGGTGAGGAAGAGTCGTCACACCGGCGATGTCCACTAGGTAGCTTTCCCGCAACCACTGGTGCTGTCGCGCTGACACTGACACGTGTCCCTGCTCGGCCTGTAGAGAACACCTCTGAGTCGTCTCTCAGAAGCTGGTATGCCGATGAATTGCTTTCTGGGGGAGTTTCTGTCCAACTGCATTGACAGAAGTCCACCAGATGTGGCGGCACACGATTATGAGATATGCCTTCGTCGAGAGGCGTGGTCTCCGTGTCGTCCTCAGCAAGGCTGGTAAGGTTGGCTGGCGCAGTCTCTTTTACCAACATCGGTGCTGTCGTTGCTGCACATATCTGTTTCTCATTGTTTATACATGGGAGAGATACCCATGGAGTATGCAGCTGCATGTTCTCAAAATCTAGCGTGGTTTCCAGACCAATCAAGAGATCCAGACCGAGGATGCCCTCAGCTCTTATGTCAGCTACTACCAAGTCAACATGGCACAAGCAGGAGCCAAGCTGAAGTTCCATGGTAGCATGTCCCTTTGTTTTCAGCCGAGATCCATCTGCTTGACGAACGATGCTTGTCACTGGTTCAAGTGGTGGCTTTCGCTCGGGTCTCATTCGCAGGTACATTCCTTCTGAGACATATGACTGCGATGCACCACTGTCTACCAGAAACATCACCTCCTGCCCATTCACGTTCAAATTCACGTACAGTCCTTTCTGGAACGTGGATGACAGAAGTGGAGCTGCGGAACTAGGTAGTGGCGGTTGAGATATCATTGGTTCGGGTGTCTCTCTGGCTGGTGTGCACCCGTCGTCTGGAGGATTCGTACCCTCCTTGGATGTGTCCTCCTTGTTGTCAGAAGGCTGACTGTCCTCCTGTTCGCTTGTAGGGAGTGTCTCAGTCTTTAATGCCAAGTCGTTTCTTGGCACTGGCGCTGGCTGCTCCTTCTCCCTCTTCCTAATGAGATCGTTCACTGCTTCGATCATGAGAGTGGTGCTATTTTCACACACCCCCATGGATTTGTCAGCAGCGTCTTCATCCTTCACAGCCACGTCTTGTTCTTCCTCCTGCGACAGCAAGACACGGTTATACTGCCGACGGTCGCTCTCCATCCGCAGGAAGGCTTCTGTGTTGAGAGTAGCTTGGATGGCCTCGTCGAGCGTACGAGGCTGAGCCCGGAAAAGGCCGATTTGGATATCCCGGTCAACTATAGCATCGAGAAAGTGACCTCGAGCCAATTTATCTTGGCCCGCTTCCTCGAATTCAGGATATGCCATGGATGTAAGCTCGCGAATACTCTGTCCTAGTTCCTGCAAACTTTCCTTCGGTTTGCGTCGTTTGGTACGCAGTTCTGCCAGGAATACTTCTGAATGCGAAACAGGTCCAAAGCGGTGCTTCAGGCGGTTCACAAGTTCTTGGTACGTCAACTGACGTTCCGTCTGCTGTGCTAGTACTTTGACAGCAGCTCCTTTCAAGCTGGCAGCCAAATATTGAAGAGCTTCCACTTCCGTCCAGCGGTTAACTCCAGCGCAAGCTTCGAAATGGCAAAGATAATCCAGCACAGGTCCTTTGCCATCATATCTATCTGGTATGACAGCCGGTTTGCTGGTTCCGTTGCCCTGAACATCATAATGACGTCTCTGGTCCCATAGCTCTGTTCGACGTCGCTGGTTCGGGCCAAACTGGTGTGGCATTACATCTGGTTGCCCTCCAAATGTAACAGGCTGGTCACTTGTACGAGATGAATGCGACTGCTGCATTGGAGTTTGATGCTGCTGAGAAAGTAGCTTTGCCGATGGCGGAGCTGACAACTCCACCTCTCCATTCGCATCTCCAAACAGCTGAGGTGACACCACTGGTGAGGGTGGCAGTGACGACTGGTTACGGCGCCCTCCAAATGTCATCGGTGAACAGTGCGAATTAGGTACCGAAGTTGGTGCTACTCCAGTTTGTTTGCGCACCGACTCTGACACCTGAGCAATCAAGTCGTCGATTTCACTAATCTTGCTCTCCAGCAAAAGTGACAACTCCAACAATGGCGTTTCACATGCCATAGTGAAAACACAGTTAACTCCATTAATTCATACAAAAGTTACAAATAGGGATCCCACTCCTGACACCATGTGTGACGAACTCGCCTTCTCGTCGTGAATTAAGAGAGTGTATTTGCCTGTTTGTACAAATGTCTCCGCGAGCCGTGTCATGATGGCCGAGTAGGCGGGGTTCGTTTTGTTGCAGTTTACAACGATCCCTTTAAATTATTAAAACTACTAGTCTGTACGCTACCATGTTGTGTCAGAAGCAGCTCACCAACACAAGCGGCACACATACCAAGTTCAGCATCACTTAAAGTATGTCACTCCCAAGCGTCACTTTGTAGAGGATGTTCAATTGGTACACTTATTTTGTTACCAACTTTTACTACCAAATCTTGCTACCAAGTTCTGCTACCAAGTTTTACCAACTCTGCTACCAACTTTTGCTACCAACTCAATCACGCTAACGTGGTACACCTTTCACAACCATATATGGTGGCACAGGTATCGTTGGCATGGGGTAAAGTGCTGTATCGCACCGTTACCAACTTCCTCAGGCGACGACTGGAACTTGGATTGGGCACGGACTATGCGACAAGTCACATTACCATTATACCCGAAATCCAATGACGACGACTGGAACTTGGATTGGGCACGGACTATGCGACAAGTCACATTACCAATATACCCGAAATCCAACAGGAACGTTGCTCCAGCTCAGGAACATGTACCACCAACTCTGCATACCGCTGCTTGGTGATAGAACTCTCAAGAAGACACAATGAAGGCAGCAGTTCAGGAACACATGTACAGTTTATTACATATAGAAGTGAACATTAACAACACATTTGAAATGTATCATACACGGGCTGCTTGTTGCGGACTGTGTCACACAACGGCCACTTTATATGCCTCCCCTCCTATCGCGGATAAAGGAGGCAATCCCGCACGGCCGTGCGCAACGCAGAAAATACTCGCAGTAGTTGTTCAAATTATTTACAATGTTGGCGTGGTTACAAAATTCGTACAATGATTATACGTTTTAACAGTATTCCTTGTACATGGTTACTATAATTCGGCATGTATCATCGGTCTAAACCGGAGTTGATATTAAAATAATCCAAACTTGCCCATGATAAACAAGTAACCACATATTAGATAATAAATGTTTAAACTCATAATGATGCTCTACCACCTTGAAACGTTTGTCCAACGTTCCGATAATGCGCCCATTTCTATGCTACACGCACAATCGGTCATAACAAATTAAAATCGAAACGGTTAAATCGAATCGGTTCCACCGAATTTCGTTACAATATATATATATATATATATATATATATATATATAGATATAGATATAGATATATATATTCATATATATTGAAATTTTGAGCCCATAAAACGGGCTTCCATCGGTTTCGTTTTCTTTTCTCATTTTCTTTGCTCAAAGTTTTCGCTATTGTTTCTGGTCAGTTTTTCCTTTCTTTGTTTCAATGTATATATGTATATAATTATATAATGTATACATATATATATATATATATATAAGGCCGCCATCCTATTCCAAGGTGCCGAATCAGCGTACAATGGCAAAGAGGGTAATAATCACGCCTTATCTTAGTTTGTCTTCGTTTTTTTTTTTCCTTCTGACGAGATAGCTGGATAGCCCGTATGCAACTAGCTGGTCAGTTGTATGTACTAGGGGTGGACCACTTTACCGGTTTATGCACCTTGAGTTTTCCGATAACGGAATGCCGATTCGGGATCTTTTCATGTGTCTGGGTTTGTGATTTTTTTCACACAAGGGACTTCCACTTTTTATATCCAAGTGATGAGGCGCAAAGTGTTGTTCCTCTACTAGAGGGGACGATATGACAACACACACCATTGCTCAGCTAGACTTGAGATAAGTGGGATTCGAACCCGCGCCGGAACACAAGTCTTTAGATCGCAAGTCATACTCTACCGACTGAGCCACCTCGTCACCTTTCATGGTCAATTATATAACTTTCCAGCTGGCAAGCGATATGATTTTCCTCCTGCTGAAATTGGTGCATGCCTGCTCTCCCTTGCTTCCGGGGAATCGAGCTCCTCAATCCAAGTCAGACCAGTATTTAGGGGCAGTTAACTAAATTCGATCATTAAAGTCCTTTAATGGCAGTATCGTATCAGAGTAGGTGAAGACAATTCAACTGAAGGCCTTTTTCTTATCTTTTTTTATTCTCTTTTTATCAAACGAAACCGTTTCTTTACTGAAAGCGCAAATGACTAGGGAAACTGAACACCTATTGATGTTGCATTGGATACTGATCCCGAAGAAAATAATTTAAACATTTTTGCGCAGCAACACTATGCAGTCCTCTGACAAGAGATGGTGGTGGCACCACTCAAATCTCAAATCATGATTGGAAGAGCGTAGCGGCTTCCTGAAAATTGAGATTGAAAAATAAAGAACTGCCCTCATTTATCAGCGCACAGATATCCAAGAATAAATGGGACGGACAACTCATCCTGAGCACCTGATTCGAGACGGAAATATCCAATAGGAATTGTGATCTCACAACCCTTCAGCTTTCCAACAACTTAGATGCGGTCTACGCAAAGATATCCTTACAAAGGATGACATAATGTTTTCTGAAAGCATTTTCTGAAAACAGTATACAATCGCACGGATGAGCATAACATCACATTTTTGGTAGTGTGCTTTTTTTAATCCCTTTGATCTGAGGGAGTTATGGGTGGGGCGTGGTTTTGAAAAGATAAAGGCCTTTTCAGCTCTTTCCTGTACAGCATACCTCTCTTCCAGAGCCCGACATCAGGCACTGACAGGGTGCGACATTACTTGAGACTTGCTTTGATGTGGCATGCAAAATGCAGTAGTAGTATGGGTCAGCAAACCAGAGCTCATTGACGCATTAACTACTTAAATAATCGTGCTCATGTCCAGCAAGGACTGATGAGCAACAAGGTTTGGGGCAGCCTGCGTCAACGAGGGTAGGCATCATCTCGTCATAACGTGGGAGCAGATCATCAGAAACCACCCTATTTGATGTGATCCCTGACTTCAGGGACTGGAGTTGGAGGAAAGATGGCACAGGTACATGGCAATTAATAGTACTATCAGCCACTCTCCGCAATGCTTTAGTACCAAATTTCATTCTTCTGCACCACAGCTCTTTCAAGGCATGTATTGGGAGGTGGAAAACATGGAAATGAAAAAAAAAATAATGAAATGAATGAATGAATGAATGAATGAATGAATGAATGAATGAAGGTGAAAATGCACAATGTAGAGCAGGTTTCAGCCATGGTCAGTAGTTTGATATTGCTGCAAACTTAAAGTGGGGGGGGGGGGGGGGGGAGAGGGGATTGAGGGCCTATCTGACGGGAGGAGACATTGTCGCAATGCCAGCGTCTCGAAGACATTATTTTCGCTGTCACAACTAACGCGATTTCCAGGGCGACGTCCAAGACGTCTTTAAACAAAGGAACAACTTATTTGCTTGGAAGTCACGGGGATGTTGGCACGGTTTAATCTAAACCCGAAATAGACTTGGGTTTAACTAAACCTCGCTAGCAGAATACAAAATTAAACTTCGGGTCTAGCTAAACCAAAGGTGAGACTAAAATGGGTTTAAACCTTGGTCTACAGTAGAATACGGGCCCTAGTGTTTGAAATCTTAACATGAAAGCAGATATATTGATGTTACGCGTGAGAAAGCCCACCTCTCCCTCTCCAACAGCCCTCAACAACTGCAATTCTATTAGCAGGGCTGGCATTCCTCCTTTATTGACCATAGGCAAGGCATTTTCTAAATTAGCTATTGTGAATGTAATGGTTTGACCCCAAATGACCTTTAGGGAGACCTTATAAGGAAAAGTTGACATCAGACCATAAAAACAACTTCAGAATCGAATTCCTTGACCCATAAAACCTCTCAAGCTGACTTTTCAAATTAGTGTAACACTTTTAAAGGTTTTTTGTTACGGACTGGCCTTTAAACGTAGGTTGCAGCCATATTGGATTTTGCAAATAATATGCCGCCCCGGAGGGCGCCCTTCACAAGAAAGACGCCTTTTTTTTCAGCCGTCGACAAATGCAATTCTATAACTAAGGCTGGCATTCCGGGAATATTGACCATGGGCAAGCCATTTTTTCAATAAACTGTTATGAATACAATGGCTTGACCCCTAAATGACCTTAAGGTGACCTTATAAGGAAAAAATGAC
Source organism: Diadema setosum (assembly GCA_033980235.1). NCBI lineage: Eukaryota > Metazoa > Echinodermata > Echinoidea > Diadematoida > Diadematidae > Diadema > Diadema setosum. Next base: position 1,423,952 of record CM067077.1, on the reverse strand, counting down.
TTTAGACCATAAAAACAACTTCAGATTTGAATTCCTTGACCCAGAAAACCTCTTAACCTGACTTTTAAAATGAGTTTGACCCTTTTATGTTTTCAAATGCAAGTGACCTTTAAACATATATGGCGGCCATATTGGATTTTGCCAATATGGGCGCCCTTCTTGGCGCCCATCAAAAATCGAAATAGTATGGTTTGGGCTACATGTGTGCCAAATTTAGGTGCTTTGGAAAAAAAATTGAACCAAAAATCCCTTGCGCCCCCCCCCCCCCCCCCCACTATCAACAAACAAAGCCGCAAAGACCGATCGATAAACCGCTAATTACTGCTAATCCCGTGGCACAATAAAAGCGTTTCTCGTGCTTTTGTTCCTCTCATATACGGCTTGCATTATATGGGCCAGTTGGCTATCAAGCGATGTTCCGAACTAGATTTGCTCGTACATTCCAAGTTTCTGTCACGGTTTTATGTGCAAAAGTCATGCCTTTACAGTAATTTAGCAACTGGTCATTCAAAAGAAAAATTGAAAATAGACTCGTCATACAATTTATATCGAAACGAAGTTTGATATTCCACTTTAACTTTGCCTACTATTATGCCCATCTCAACAGAAATTTTTAGAAGTTATACAAATTGGAAAAACAGAATTCTTTCTCAAAGCATGACTACCTTCTTGCCTCAGAATAACGTGGCACACAGGGGGTTTCCACCGTGGCATATAAAGAGTTAAATGAGTGCAATGATTGAAATCAACAAACTTTTTCCTACCAGAGGTAATCGGAGTAAACACACACACGCACACACACACACACGTATAGTATATAGATCCCGGGTTGGCGCCGTTGTTTCGAGGATTGGATGTTTGTTTGTTTTTTCGGGGGGGGGGGGGGGCAGTTTTCACATTTAATTTTCTTTTTTGACAATGCCTGCCCAAATCTTCCATACATTTGGGAGCTAATTCTGTAATATGATTATAACACTAGACCGATGAATAGATTGTATATCACAAATTTCAAATATTGCATTTCAAGATACACTTTCAAATTACATCTGGCGGCTTTGTATAGTGTCCTGCACGCTCTTTCTACCCCGACAAATTGCTGAATTTCTGCTGTTGATGACATCCTTGCGATCTTGGGAGTGTTCACAAACCGGTAAAAAAAGGTGACATTTTTCGTTTGTTAAGTCTGTAATTTTTACGAATCCCTATTAACTGACGAATTCACTAGAGTTGTTATTGCGCCACAAACGTGTCTTCGGTGAAAACAGCTCGCCCAGTCCGACGTATTGCGTCTTGTGTTACTGTGGGAGCCAGTATTCGGGTCCAGTATGGAGCTGCGTGATCGCTCCGCCGGCGGCGCTGGCGGCAGTAGGGATAAAGCAAAGCCACGACATATGAGCGCAGGCAATGTAGCGGACGATTCCATTTTAGATGGCCAGGAATCAATGAAGCAGTGTATCCAGGAACTTAAAACTACACAAGCTTAGCTGAAAGACTCGATTAACTTCGAAGCAGCAAGAACCGATGAAGTTGAGAAAAAAGTAAAGGCTCTCACAAAGAACATGTCTGCATGCATGAAAAAAATTGACAATCTGCAGGTCGTCAATAACAACCTAGAGCGTCACTCTCGCAGATGTAACCTGCTTCTCTGCAACCATGGTCCAGAGAAAAAGAATGAGATCCCTGCCGCAATAGTCAACAGTGTCTTGAAAGGCGAGCTAGGCATTGATGCAAAAGTGGAAGTAGCCCACAGAGTTGGAAAAAGAAGGAGTGATCTTCAAAGTCAGCTCAATTGAGGTGAGAGATAGGATCCTACGGGCTAAAGGCAAACTTCGTGAGGCAAAGTCTCAGTTGTACATCAAGCAGGATGAGACCTTGTCTGATCGTAAAGCGAAGCAGCAACTGAAGTCTGTAGCTTCTGAGGCCTTCAAAGCAGGAAAGAAAACGTTCTTCCGGCACGACAAACTCTTCATTGACGGAGTAGAATACAAGAAGCCAAACGCTGGCCCCCAAGCGGAAGTGGAAGGAGCCACCAAGGAGATAGCTTAGGATAGCGACGGCTCTTGTCAGTTAAACATCGGCTGCTGGAATGTTGGTGGTTGGTCTGATTCATGTTCATTGAGGAAAACTATTTTAGCGAAGTGTGATTTTGATATTATTTGTTTGGTGGAAACTCATCTTGTTGAAAGTCAAACAATTCAAGTTAGCAGTACATTTGGTTTGGGCACAACCGGTTACAATTGCACAAAAAATCAAGGAAAGGATCTGGAGGAGTCGGCTGCTTGATACATCGTCGTGTGCTTCAGTATTACTCTGTTAAATGTTTGGAGAAATCATATGAGGGGATATTATGGCTGCAGTTGAAAGACAAGCAAGGAAAGGATATGTTTTATATATGCGTCTGTTACTTACCCCCAGAAAACTCAAGCAGAGGGGGACATGGTGAAGAATTTTTTGATAAGCTACTTTGCGGAGTATACAAATATAAAGATTGTGGTAAAATTCAAATCTGTGGAGATTTTAATGCGAGAACTGGAGATTTATCAGATATTATCGAAGGCATAGATTGCATTAAGCAAAGAAAGACTATTGACTTTGAAACAAACTCTCAAGGAAGATCATTTATGGATTTTTGTGTTTCGTCAAATTTGTGCTGCCTAAATGGTAGATATACAAATGATAATTTTACTTGTGTATCTTATAAAGGAAGGTCAGTTGTGGATTACTGTATCGTACCCTACCATGATTTAAACCTATACTCCAATTTTAATGTTCTGCTCGTTGCAGAGTTAATTGACAAACATTCAATTCCAGTATTAGGTTCAATTAGGTTCAATTCCTGACCATTCTATACTATGCTGGTCACTCGACAGAAATCCTTCAGGTGATAGAGCCAAATCCACACAGCCTGTTAATTCTAGTCCTCAAAATCTGTCTAAACTGTATCATTTAAATGATATAAATGATAGATTTATGTGTGATGAGGAAAGTAAAAATGCAACAGATTCTCTTTTGAGAAGATTAGCAGATGGTGTACCATCACAAGAGCATTTGGATGAAGTATATGGTGAATTTGAAAAAGTTCTGCAAAATGCAGTACACAGGCATTGTAGGAAAAAGAAAACCAATAGACCTGTAAAAGGTCTCCCTCACACTCCTAAAGCATGGTGGGATGAAAATCTCCAATCTTTGTGGAATAGAGTGAAATGTAAACAAAGAGAATGGTTGAAATGTAAAAATGTTTATGATAGAAAGATGAAGTTTGATGATTATAAAGCTGTACGTAGAAATTTTGATAAAGCGGTACGTCAAGCAAAAAGAGCATATCAGCATAGAAAAATTAATGCATTGGATGCAATGGTTAATAAAGACTCTAGTAGTTTTTGGAAGGAGATAGGGAAGATTGGCTCAGATGAAAGTAACAGGTGTCATCAAATTCCTACGGACGTAGTCAATAGTGATGGAGAAATAACTGAGAATTTTGATATTGTATTGAGTAAATGACAAAATGATTTCTCCTCTCTTTTTACTGATAATGATGCTGGTTTTGACGATGATTTTTTTGTTTGGTATAAAAAAGAAATTATTGGAGTTGGAATTAAATGTTCAGGAAATTGATTCACGGGGAGATGATCTGAATCATCCTATTGGTTTATCACAGGTAACTTCAGTAGTAAACAGAGCAAAACTAGATAAAGCAGCAGGAATAGATGGCTTTATTGCCGAGGTAGTAAAAAATATAGTTTCTATTCAGTTCCTGCATGCTTTATACTCTTTTTGTTTTGAACATGGTATTTCCCCTCAGATATGGCAAAAAGGTATTATTCATCCAATTCTTAAACCTGGTATGGATGAACGTGAACCTTTAAGTTACAGAGGTATCACATTGATATCTGTGATTTGTAAGATTTATTGTGATATCTTAAAAGAAAGAATGATTCATTTCCTTGAACAAGAATGTGTTATTAATGAGGAACAGAACGGGTTTCGAAAGAAAAGGAGTTGTCTTGAGCATCTATATAGCCTCTATTCTATAACTGAAAACAGAAAGCTGTGTAAAAAAAGATACTTTTGTTTGCTTTATTGATGCAAAAAAAGCATTTGACCGTGTTAACAGGATTTTGTTATGGTACAAGCTGAGGTCTATTGGTGTTCATGGCAAGTTGTATAGCTCCATAAAGGCTCTTTATCAAGATACCAAATGTACTGTAAATGTGAATGGTAACTTTACTAATTTTTTAATGTGGATCTAGGGGTAAAACAAGGTTATCTTTTGTCCCCAGTCCTGTTTAATATTTTCATTAATGATATAGTTGATAGTGTGAGGCTGTGTAACAGAGGTATCCAGGTGTTAGATACAAACATTGATATGCTTATGTATGCAGATGACATTGTGGTAATTGCTGATAATGAAAATGATCTTCAGTTGAAGCTTGATAGTATATGTTTGTGGGCTCAGAAGTGGAGAATCGAATTTAATACTTTAAAAACTCAAATTGTACATTTCAGTAGAAAAGCCCAAGCGAAATCTTTATTTTATTGTAATGGTCAAACGCTTGATATTGTTGACTCATATAAATATCTTGGATTGTGGTTTGATGAATTTTTAAGTTCACAAAAAGGAACCAAGATATTGGCTCAATCTGCAACTAGAGCCCTTGGAGTGGTTATTAGTAAATTTAAATTGATCGGTGGTTCTCTGTTTATGACGTATAAAAAAATTGTATGATGCTATGATTTTGCCCATATTGCAATATGCAAGCGGTATTTGGGGCTTAGAAGAATATTCAGCCATTAATAGTGTTTTTATAGAGCATGTCGTTTCTACCTCGGAGTGGGGAAATATACCCCTAATGATGCAGTTATGGGTGATATGGGTTGGGATCCCCCTTTTTATTATCAGTGTCAATCAATTGCTAGGCTTTGGTGTAACCTGAGTAAGTATACTAGTGACCGTTACCCTGGAAAAATTTTCTTGTGGTCAAAGTCCCTGGCAAATAATGGTATTAAGAATTGGAGTTATAAGGTTAAACAATTATTTGCAAAATTGCAGTGTATGCATGTTGAACCATTGGCTGAGCTTGTTAGTACACATAATTTTGTGAGCACCGTATCCAAAGCATGTAAATTATTTGTTGAAAATAAGTGGAAATGTTCACTGTTTGATGATAAAAGGAGAGTTTCCCAATCCAGAAATAAACTCAGAACCTATCGTAATTTTAAACATTCTATGAATACTTCTAATTATGTTATGCAGTGTCAGAATAGATCTAACAGGCGAGCATTAGCTCTGTTTAGAAGCGGTTGTGCCCCTATTGCCCTTGAAACTGGACGTTATAAAAATGTCCCACACGATGAAAGATTTTGTATAATCTGTAATTCTGGTGATGTAGAAGATGAGTTTCATTGTTTTATGATTTGTTCGGCATATGATGATTTCAGATCACAATTATTCAGTATTATATCAGAAAGAGATCCCACCTTCCCTCAGTTACCTATTTACCAACAATTCTTTTTTTTTTAATGTCATCAGAGTCACTGTGCTGTCAAGTAGCCAGTTTTGCCAACCTTATTTTAACGTGCCGTAACGATTTATTATATTCCCACAGCTGAATATCTCTTTTATGTATTATTTAGCCCACCATATTCTCTCTTTTGTTATGTTAAACTATTTTTATTGTCTGTATGTCTTACATGATTCATTTATATATTTTGTATTATTTATAATGTTTGATGTACACATGTATCACTCATAGGCCTTTTTAGGCCGGCCGTCCGTGTGACGGGTGTGATTTTTAAAGAATAAACTACTACTATTGCTACTTCAAATTTACGGGACCTACTCTATGGAATGATTTGCCAAATGAAATAAAGTTGTCGAACGGACCTTCAATATTTAAAAGATGTTACAAATAATTTCTTGTTCATAAAGATATATTGTAAATTTCAAGTTGTATTCGTTGTACAAACACCATACTTTGATGACTTTTGCCTTCTTATATGTATTTTGTACTTTCTGTAGTATAGTTTTCCTGTGTGTATTTCATTAATGTAACTATTCTTTTATGTAATATTGGAATCACCCATAGAAAGACCAACGATCTATGTTGATCCCCCCCCCAAAAAAAAAAAAAAAAAAAACTGAAATAACTGCTTTTATATTGTGAAATAGCTGTAAGTTGGTCTTTTTTTTTTGATTGATTGATTGATTTTATTTCTGCCTTTTTCCACACCACACATAAAAAAAGAATCCGCATATTTGGAAATCAACGTTACACGACATTTAAGCAAGCATATACTGTCTTGCAAATTAAATTCAAGGTACATATACACACACACACTGTGAACATGACATTATTCGATGTATAACACGTACACTAGCATATCATTCACACACACAAAAAAAAATCGGAGGCGAATCGTTAAATCAACACTTGTAGATTATGTAAATAATAATCAAATATTCATTCAGAGCATATCACGTCGTTTCATTAAACGAATCTTGGAAAAAAAATATAACAGAGGGAATCTAAATAAATTGATATTTGAAATTAAACATCAGAAAAGCAGGAGACCGCGATCATAAGCAGCAGCTTGACATGGATCGAGGCCTCGGGGTAAAATTCGAGGCTTAAAATCGATTTACATATCTGTATAACGGACTTCTCTACAAAAACAGAATCAGTGGTCAAATCGAAAATATTGTAATAATTTATGAAATCAAAATGTAAAGGGGAAATTCGAAATAGTTTTTGTTTGTTTGTTATCAATAGGCATTTTTTACCTGTATCGTTCCTGTATCGTTCCAATTTTGTGTATGTATCGTTCCTGTACTTTTTTTAGTGCTTTTTATCACGATGTGGGAATTCAATTACATGATACAAAAAATAATGCAAATGGACATCCTGCACCGTTAGGGCCCTAAACGTACCATTATTCTTTGAGCATTCGTAGGGACAAGTCTAAAAGAATGCATGAAAGGTGAATTTGCAATACTCAATTGAGCGCAAGACCCCTGGTCTCTATTACTATATTTTTGTTTGTTTGTTTGTTTGTTTTATTCTGCAGGCCAGAATGAACTCAAAGTCTGAGCTGACATGTCTCGAATTCATCATCTTTTGGCTGAATTCCATCTTTGCTTACGCCGTTCCACCTCCAACACCCGACAGCAGCAATGACAAAGAGCCCCAGTTCTCACCTCCAATATTCATAGTAGGGACGCACCGAGAAAGTGTGGACAAAGACTCAGAGAAGAGAAAGAACAAGGTTTGATGAATTAAAATTAATAATTACATCTAAAAGCCGTTGTTTTTAAAGATAAATACTTCGATAGGAGTTGTCTCTACTTCACTTAACAAACTGCATAAGAGGTCTCCAAGTTCTCACAGGCCTAGCATAATACGCACTAGGCAGCATCAAGTGCAGTCCTTTACATATTTATGGTTAAAAAAAATGTTTACATGGAGTATCTAGGACACTCTTGGCATTTTCATGCTATAATATTTCGGTTGTTTACCTAATCTGCACGGCAGAGTTAGCTCAACGGGTATGAATATTGTAAGACTTTATGCTGATCTGGCATGCCTTTAACTCTGAAAGGGAGGGTGGGGGGGGGGGAGGGAGGGGCAACGCCAGATGGTTTCGTCATGAGGCTTCTTGACATTTTCCTCAAGTCTCGGGCAACTTTTGAGACCAAAACTAAATTTGCAGTATTAGCCCGTACCGCTACAAACGCACACCCATTTTTGATACTTCATGTCTCGCAAAATGGGCACAATTGTGTGATTTTATGTAGATTTAGTATGTGGGATCAATGTTCTTTCATGGGAGTCACAAACCTGTCTATTCTTACTATTTACCACTTTGATTGATTTTTGCTAACTATGGTAAAAAGTGGTCAATGACAGATTGTGATATTAAAAAAGCAAGATCGTTTGGAAACAGAGAAATACATAACAAAGTGTAAAAAGAACGAAATACATACGAATCTAAATGATTTTGGAAATTTGTATGATATACGAAAGTTATTGTGTTAAAACAGTTAAACAAGGTGACAAAGGTCAAGAAAAGGGTCACTGTGCCCATACCTCGCTCTGACTGGCTGATACACAGGCTTAGTCCATGCTAGTGGAAAGGACGCCGTTTGGAATAAAACATAAATTTGCCATTCTTTTTTGCACTTTTCCTGAACGAATGACAATTAGCTCTTAAGCATGGCTCATCATATACTACAACCAGTGAAAATGGATGAATTGTCTTTTGGAACAGAGGTCTTCATAAGTATATATGTGACCCTGCATCACAAAACCAACAAAAAGTCGTCAGACATAGATTTTACGTTTAGATATTTAGAGAGCAGATTCTAAGCGTTTAAATGATGTATAACTCAATTAAATGATCTTTCTTAACCTATCTAAATAATGGAAAGAAAGCACGCACTCTGGAAAGGTGTGAACTGAGAAAAGAGGCTCTGAAATAAAAGGTCTATTCAAGCGCTTAATCTTCATAAACCGTGCTGGCTGTGCGATGAATTGGACATAAACAGGATGTCAACCACAGCAGCAAAAACAATGAAGGGATTACTATTTTAAGCTGAAATTGAAATGCTCAATTAACAAATTCTTTCCATTATAAATTGCAACTTTCAAGATGGTAGAACTATCTATTCAAAAGTTATGAGAATTGAAACTGAAGGGTGTGTGAAGGATTTTAAAGACATGAAAAGGAACCTCTGAAGACGTACCTAATCGCACTAGTCTACGAAGAACAACTGCAACATCTTCTGTCATTTATTGTGTCGATTATAATTCTTCCCTAGATGACAGAGGCGTACGGTACGAGTATCAGCATCATCCCACTGTATTTATATATAATATAATATATATGTGAAGAGCTCAGTTGCAAAAGGTACTACATCCATTTTCCGTCAAAATCCACCTTTTGGTCTTGATGTACTCATTTTTAGGGCCTCTTTACACCACTACTAACGAAAAGCTGAATTTCCAACCAGAAAGTGTTTTAATAAAAATTACATTTCAAAGTCAGTTCGGTTTCAAAAGGTACTACATACATTTCAGTTGGGTTTCAAAAGGTACTACATCCACTCCAATGACACCATCGGCAAAATTGACCAATTACAGAGCAGCATTGACTTGACACTTTACCATTGCCTACTGACTTAATCTGTTTTTGCTCTTTGGCTTTCTGTTAAAATCACCACGCAAATCTGACAAACATCTTGAAAAAAACTCATCACATTTTGATCAAGGAATGGAGGAAAATAAAGGAAAACTCTTTGACAAGACAAACCATCCCAATGAAAAAGGATCAGGAATAAAAAGCAGTAGACAAGAGCAATTAAGGAGAAGCGGCGGAGAGACTGGAAAAAGTACGCGACTTTCATGTATTCCCACGAACTGCATTTACTGTTAATTACCGGTACTGTTCGTTATTGCTAGGGTGTTGAGTTTGAGCCATAAATAGTTGTCGCCAGAATTAAGTACAAACACTGTGTAGGTATGGACAATGCCTTATGTAAATGGCTTCACAGCTAACAATTGTATGACAACTAGTGTGAAAGCAAAGTTACATTGTCAAATGTATACAATGGCACGAAATTCTGACATCCCTACCAACAGTGCTTTACCTGTGGTATGGGTACGCTGTGCTATTCTGTACGTGCATAATGTATAGTAGCAGTGCTGGAAAGTACGCAGTGACATAAAGCTTTGAACAGTAGATTCATATTCATTTCTGTAAATGACACAATATCACAAAGGTAATACCAAACGTGTGTTTAGTATAGGTGGTCATATTACTCATCAATGGTCTTGATTTTATCAGCTTTTATATTACCTCGTAAAGAACATACCACAATGAAATTCATGTAATGAATATAATTGCAGTGTTGAGAAAATACAGCACATTCATGTACTGCTCTTCCACCTTTTCCCTTTGCAGTTCCATTGAAAAGAAAATAAAGACAAACAAGATAATGAATACAGTATTCTTGAGACATGTGAAAGGGGAATTCACAGAGAGAATAATAGCCAAAAAATAAACATAGAAGGAAAAAAAAAAAGAAAATCAAAGGATATAGCTCGTGGAGAAAAGTGACGCGTCCGTCGATTTCTACCAAAATGTTCCGAATGACCTGAAACATTTTGATATTTATTGGAGCATGTTGAAATGACAACGCGCACGTACGCATACGTAAACCATCTACAGATGAATAAAAAAAGACTGAATGGAAAGAGCTTAACCAAAACTTTATGACATGGAAATTTCATTGAAAATTTTCATTCCATTAATGAGATAAGATTAAAAATGAGATTTGAGATAATGACGTCATAATGACAAAACGGTGAACTGATCACATTTATACATTAGATCTGTCGTCCTTAAGACATGATACCTAGATGGCATTTCGGATTGACTTGAAGCTTGGTAAAATCCTTTGCTGACGGGATCCTCCACTGGTTACATGCAAAAAGACGATCGTTTTCAATCAAACCACTTCTCAATGTAAGGGGATCATGTGTTCGCTGAAGTTCTGTCTTCAATTTTGCATTGCTTTCGTTAAATTTCAATTTCAATTTCAATTTCAATTTATTTTTCATATTTCTCGATGAAAAATTACATCAAATATAACAAAATTAAATGAAATACATGACATACATAGGATATTGCAAATATATAAAACATAATAGTGGTCGATCTGTTCAGTTTGGAATCTGTGAATGAATGCTAAAGAAATATGAAGGAACCTACTTAAAAAGCAAGCTTGTTGAGCGTAGGTCCCGGTTAAAAACGAGTTTAAGATTGAGAAGGGGAGCACGGGTATGATTTCGTTAAATCATAACCTACATAAAAATGAACGGTGATACAAGTATCTATTGCCAAACATGTTTATTTCGAGATTTATTCAAAGTACTATTTGATCATAATTTCATATTTTCTTTTCCTTTACTATTAGTTGGTGCTTTTTTTGTTTGTTTTCCCTCCCCTCCATGTACAATTAATCCTTTATGTCATTATATTACCATCTTTATTTTTTCATTTTATGCTTTAGTAAAACTTGAGTTTCGGCTTTATTCTACCCTTTTTTACGAATACAGGGCATTTTTTCTTAAACATGTCCTTGGTCTTTGAGAGAAATTAAATGAAGAAATAATAAACATGGGCTGTCGTTAACATGCAAAAAAAAAAACAATGTCGCCATTAAAAAAAAAACAATTATGTGATGATTGGTTAGCTTGTCCCTTGGTCATCAATGGAACAAGTAGTAAAATCTTCACCTTGCTGACCATCTTCATGGCCATCCCTTTTTTCTACATGGAAGAGGTGATCCCCTTAATTGTTATTTTATTTTTCACTATTCTTGGGTTAATAGGTGAAGTCCATCTTCAAGGAGATTCGGAATGCGATAAAAAAGAAGCCTTATGAGAATCATGTGATAACTGGCTTCTACGATGTAGAAAACAGTCGCGGTGATGCTGATGAGAAGGTACTTTTTAATTCCGCATTTTCAGACTATTTTGCTTTCTCGTGGTTCGTATGATAAATAACTGATTAGTTGTGGCAATGCAATCGTTGTCAGTGCGTTGTAGAGAAGAATATCAGAATGTGTTATCATCGGCTGTAAGGAGTGATATCCTTGAAACAAAAGTAAGCTTTTCTTTTAATTTTTGATGATGACATTTCCATAAAGCTGAAATTCATCACAGTATATTCCTTGAACGGTAGTTCCACGAGTTCGATTGAAGAGATGATGTCGTATAATTGGTAAAGATGAGGATTTGGTTTTTAACTTTTTGTGAGATACAAAGAAACTGCTTATGAATATACAGCAGAGCTTACCATTCTGAGATGAATTCAAAGTTTTTGATAAAAATCGGGTTTGGGAATGGCTAAAACATCCGAAAACAATGCAAAAACAAAGCGATTGTAATGAAAGCTGGGTCCCACCTTTTATAAGGATCGCTCTCTTTTACATATCTCAGCCATTTCAAATCAATTTTCTTCTAATAAACGTTGGATTCCTCGTAGAATTACATGTTCTTTCATATTTCCGAAGAGGGTTCTTATAATACTATTACCAGAAAATGTTAGAAACCTAAAGTTAGGAGTCAATTAAAAGTGTATGGTCCTTTAGATCATTTACTTGGTTGGATGGTTGCCATCACACAATCGTAACGAATGCTATATTTCCTACAACATTTGAACGAGTATAACATGGTGCAACGCCCAACTGAGGTTGCTACCAAAATTGGTTTATGATCGTCGAATTGAACATAACGTATTTGGAACAGCGCAATAAATGTCTAACTACGGAAGAAATACCAGTTCTTAAAGACGTAACCCATTTAATGAAAAGTTTCATTGTTGTAGGTGAAGCATGAAAGCGGAAAAGATGTTTGTTGTTTTTTTTTTCTAGTGACACTTGCAAACAGCTCGTGTGTGTTTAGATGCGTTTGACGAAGAATGTTCTTTGTCAAAGTAACAATTAAACGAATTTAACTTGCCATTGAACTTCATATTTTAGGTAGAAAAAAGAACAGTCATATAAACTCGAAATTTTCTCGAAACAGCTGGACGATTTGTTGTGGTTGCGTAGTACTTGGAATCATTAGTAAATGAATTCTACTCCTGTGGTTCTCATGCAGACATAATTAGTTTTATGATTTTTCCCCCAAGATCGTTGCCCTCCGCAAAGACATCGAGTCCGAGGCAAAGAAGCAGCCCTACATGGGTGAGGAAATACCGATTCAATACCTCCTTTTCGAAGAGGCTGTGGTTACCGACGGACAAGACGTCAAGGAATTTAAGAAGGCATGCTCATACGTTTTTTTTAGCATCCGTAGCTCTTGATTATGTATAATCCCTTGTCCATAATCATGTACTGTTTATAGTTTCGAACCGACCATAATCCTGTATTAATATCCATGGTTTATTACTACTATGATCCCGCAATATCTGTAACTTGCACTATTTACAGATAAGTACAGTATCCATAATTTGCCCCACTTCATCCATTATCTCATGGAGCAGACTCTAAACTTTACTGATATATACACTGAACTCAAGGTAACCTGAGTTTCTCAGTCTTTCTAAATGATGAAAAAGGTGCAGTGTCATGCTGAGAAAAGCTTTGAAATTAAATATCGGGTGTATTCAAGTGCTTTGTCCTCACATCGCTGTCCTCTGCGAATTGAATTGGACAAAATAAAATGTACAACTTCACAGCCACCACAATGACTGGATTATCAGAGTAAGCTGAAATTCTGCACATTCTATTTACACATTCTATTAATTATCTAAACTAGCGTTAAAGCAGTATCACCATCTTTTCAAAAGAGTATGAGTAGAAAATTAAGTGTGTGTAAAGGGCTTTTAAGAAATCAAACGAGGTTATATTTCGTAATTGCATTCTTAATCCCATTACTCTACAATAACGTTTTGTAGAATAACTGCAAAATTCACAGTAGCCGATCAATTTCGTGATGCGAACTCAAGAACTAGGTAGAAGAAGAATTTCTCTCTCAGAAATAGAAATTCATAAGGAATACTAAACATTGACTAGCTTGACCCGATGCACATATCTTGTGCCCTCACGTGCGACTTTTTTTTGTTGTTGTTTTGTTTGGTGATGCATTGTCAACAAAGGTCCGTTTTCTCCATAGGACCCGAAACCAATTATTAGCTCCTAGCTGACTTTTAAATAGTGTAAGATATAGTGCTCTTCGAGTTTTCAAGATGGCAAAGATGGGTTTCGTTTTCTGGGGAAAAAATGCTTTTGCAAACACATAGTTTGCTGCTTCCCTTTGGTACTGTGTAAGAGAGCTAGAGAGCAATGTCAATCGTCCTGCACTACCCCCCCCCCCACCCCATTTGATTATTTTTCAGTAATACGATGATAGTAAGTCTCCATCCTATGTTCTAAAGGTTGCAAAGATGGTTGAGATGGGCAATGATGAGGAGATCGTCACCATGCTCAATTTCTACCACGACATCGGCTTTATTGTCTACTTCGGAGAGGAGCAGGAGAAGGAGGAGGAGGAAATGGAGGAAGAGATGGCGAGGGAAACGGACGAGGTGAAGCTGAAGGACGAGGAAGCGAGTAACCTTGGTGACTTCGTGATCCTTAATCCACAGTGGCTAATCGACGTCTTCAAAAAAGTCATCACTGTGTTGGAACCCTCACAGAGAGTAAGTCCTTCTGGTGAAAGGTCGAGATCAAAAGGAACGTAACATTGCACTGCAATATGGATAACCCGTAAGAGCAAACTGTACAGCGCGCATGTCCGCAGTAGAATTTGATCTATCGTCAGTGATGACCAACATTTCAGATTCGTTTTCTGAGATAATTCTTGACCTTTTGATGCGAACGGCGTAATTCCTTTTGCAGGTGTTTTCTTTATGGTTAAAGGGATGTTATAGTATCAGTTGAGGTGAGGTTTCAAGTGCCTTAAAGTGCCAAGTTTTCCCATTTTAACAGCTATAATAGTCACTGTGGATTTTGTGTTTACCGGTTGGAAAGCAAATGTCTTTATTATTTCATTCGTGTTATTATCACAGGGGAGCCCTTTAAGCTAAAAACAAAACAAACGCACACACAAAGCACACCCACCATGCCCACACACAAACTAATTTACTAAGGAATTCTGTGTAAAAACAACATACGATACTAACAAAGTAACGTGGAAAGATACAGAAAAACGGTACATATCACTAAGAAACTGAATATAAAAATTCAGGTGAAACAAAAATAGATTTCAGGCGAAACATAATTCACTGAACGGTCCGTCTCCCTGGCCACAGGTCGTGGTCGGAGAATCGAACGCGCCGGTATAATAGTAATCAATTGGGATGGGGGGGGGGGGGGGGTCACACACACAGTACACGACAGCCACGATCGGACATTAGTTATTTTGAAATTACAGTTGCACTACATTATCATTCATTGTACAAGTGTACCCCGGCCCCTGACCCTTGGCTGACGTTTCAAATTACATCCGGGTTTTCTTCTAGCGGCAGGTAGGCCTATAGGGGTGATAACACACTTTAATATTATCGGTGTGTTTTAAAGCGAAATTGTCTAGTTTTATTCCATAATTGATTGTAAAATTCCATGAAACTATGAGATATGTTGTCTGTATGCACAACGTAGATTCGTACCCTGCATGTTTTGCATGCATGCTCATGCACTGCACCCACAGCGATTAGCACGCGTACTCCAGCTTCACATGCATGCAATGTAAAAGGGCGAGCTGTTTGTTTTTTAATCCGGCTATATCGCAAGTGACGTTTACCCGAACAAAAGAACACTTCCACAACATCTGTTATAGTTTAATTGTTCACCACAATGTTACTGCAACAACAACAACAAAGAATGTATAATAACAACTGGTGAATAGGGGAGAGGATTTTTCAGTCCTTCTTAAATGAATAATGGCTCGTATTGCTGACATTTCGATATTATTCCATAAGGGTGAACCATAATACTGGAATCATTGTTTTTTCATATACTCAGTTCAGGGTTTAGGGAATATAAAATGGACAAGTAGAATCATGTATTGTAGATATCTGGGGCGTTCTTAATACTGGTTTATCTACTGGAACGAGGTCATTCATGGCTTTATACATGTACAGACCAACTCTTTGAAACACTGACGACGAGTTTAATTTCCTTGATGATAACATGCGGTGTGTGTAAAAAACTGCATCCAGTACCACACCGGCGCACCCATTTTGAAGGCGTTGTAATTTAGCAATGAGGTGCTGAGAAGACAGTCCCCATGTTGATACCAGATCATAGTCAATATGCGGGAGTATGACTCCATTATGCAGCATAATCAGTAACTTTCTTGGTATATACCCGCCCTATGTGACCAATCGACTTGTTAGTCACATTAATCACATTTCAGTAAAGATTGACACAAGTGATATTTCGCTTTTCTTATGTTGTTTTGCATCTGGAAGGACCGTAATGTCAGCGATGCTTGGACCAGGCTAGAGGATGAAGGGATACTTGAACAGCGTCTTATCAATTCCATGTGGAAGGACTTCTCGGTGAAGGAGAGGGACTTCTTCATCAAACTCATGAAAATGTTTGACCTCGTCTGCGAAGCTCCGCCCCAGAAACACGAGATGAGAACCAGGTGCCATGGTGAATCGCTGGTAAGTCTTCCCATGATAAAGATCTCTTCTTGAGGTGCACGATATTATCAGGTTACAAAGCGCAAATAAAAAATACAAACACTAAAAGAGAGGTATGAAGACAGATGTCTAAAACTTGTTGGAACTCTTGATATCCGCAGATACTGAAATATACGTTTTGCGCATGTAGCACAAACCAATGGCGGTGGCTTGAATTTCTTTAAGATCGATCTTGATCTGAGATTATAAGTAGTTTGTAATAAATATGTCTCCTTATACCCTTATGCAATCAATAGGTGTTTGCTATGAAGGCAATTTAAGATAAAGAAAATGTATGCAGGCTATAATGTGGTTCAGAATTGTATTACTGTGCCTATCTCTTGCAATCTTGAATTATCTTGGGTCTACGTTAAAAAAAGAAAATCGACCAAACTAAAAACAAAAAAAAATAAATAAAAATAAAATGTATCCCTGTTGGTTATTTTTTTTTTTCATGAAGAAAGTGGTTCTCCTTTATATTCTTAGTAGATAAATTTTGTCAATAGTCCGGCAGCGCATGTCACTGGTGCCGGCCTTATGACTCCTGTCTAAATGCTTTGCAGCGTTCTGGGCCAGAACAAAACAAACAAAAAAATTACTTAAAAAGAAATGGACGTTGAGGAAGTCAGGTTAATGTGCAGTTACCAAGTCTATACCTGTTGTCAACGGCAGAATACAGAAGGACCACGTTTTGAGTTGACTTGGGCCAAAGGCTCAGCTGGTGAACTATTGCGATCCCTCATCTTCCGGCGTGCATTTTTTTTTTTTTTTTTTTTGTCAAGCCTTCGCCTCAAAGTGTCGCCGGAGGCATTATGTTTTCTGATTGTCCGTCGTCCGTCCATCCGTCTGTAATCAATTTTACTCGTTTGTAGTTTGGAGGATAAGTGATCTTTATTGGAGAAACCTTCTGATATGTGTGTGTGCAATCAGTTGCATCGAGGTTAATGTTGTTATGATCAGGAGGCGAGGTGCTGTGGTTAGTCTACTTGGAAAGTGGTCAGAAGGCGTTTTCACAGGTAGGAATGGGGGGTCCCCATGCACCCTCCGAACACATTTTTTAACTTACTTTTTTGTAATCCTTAGGGTGTCTAGTTAATGATTTTTTTTTGTTCCCAAGAAAAAATTGTGTCCCATGGGGGTCAATGGTGGCCATCTTGGCAGCCATCTTGGATTTTCAGGGAAAATCATTAATTTCCAATACTTTTGGACTACACAGCATAAAATTACAAATAAAGCATTTCTTCAGGGTAAATGTGACATGAGGAATCGATTGAAATGGTTATTTACATGAATAAAGCAAGTTTGAAACAAGAAAATACTAAAAATATGAAAATTTCAGTGTCATTGACACCAAAAAAAATATCCAAATAGTTTTACTTTTGAATTACACAACATACAGGGACAAATAAAACATTTCTTCAGAGTAAATATGGCATGAGGAATCGTTTGCGATAGTTATTTACATGATTAATGCAAGTTTCATACAAGAAAAGTCCAAAAATGTGAGAAAAACCAGTGTCGTTTAATCTAGAAATTGCCCAAATAGTCCATATACATATACATAATAATATCATACCTTATAAGAGTGACTAACCACATTGTCTGAATAGTCTTGTAGGAATGGGGGATCCCAAAGCACTCTCCTTTTTGTATCCCTAAGGGTGTCTATTTTTTTGTTTCCAAGTAAAAATCGCGTCACATGGGGATAATTAGCGGCCATCTTGGATTTGCGAGGAAAATCATTAATTTCTGTAACTTTTGAACTTTCCAACATACAAGGACAAATAAAACATTTCTTCAGGGTAAATGTGGTATGAGGAATCGGTTGAGATGGTTATTTACATGATTAAAACAAGTCTGATACAAGAAAAGTCCAAAATTATGAAAAATCCAGTGTCGGTTTGCCGAAAAGCACCCAAATAGTTCAACTTTTGAACTATACACAACATGCAGGAGCAAATAAAACATTTCTTGAGAAGAAACGCAGCATGAGGAATCAATTGAGATGGTTATTCACATGATGAAAGCAAGTTCTGATGAAAGCAAGTTTGATAGAATTAGAAATGTCCAAAAATATGAAAAATTAAGTGTCATTACTCTGCAAATTGCCCAAATATTTCATGCTACATACATGAAAAATTGTATACCTAACGAGAGTGACTGACCACTTTGTCTTTAGATCATTGCCCAAATAGGCCTATTTTGTTTTGTATCAAAAACATTTAACAGAATCTGAAGAGAAAATTAATTTCAAGCATTGTGACCCCGCACTTGGTGAAATCGAATGAAGAATGCAAGCACTGTGGCAATTTATATGCAAATACCCTTAAAATAAGTGGTCAATGGAGGTCACACATGATAATAATGTTGATCACATCACGTGAAAGTGACTAATGGACAAACATAAAACTTGAAATGAAATTTAGCACTCTTTGTGGGCGTTCAATTTCGTTTCATTTTGTATCTAAAACGATCACTGTGCCAAAATGTTCAGTCAATTTCAAAAATTTAGGTGCCAAAATGTTTTCATTTGAACATTTTAATGCTTATTGTCAGAAACAAAGAGAAAAAAATTCACTTGACAGCCGGAAATCTACCCCGTGAATAGAGACTGTTATATCAATGTGGATTGCTGCTACTTTTATTTCGGGATATTTGCATATGAATTGCTTTTGTGCTTACATTCTGTATTCAAAGTCAACAAAAGAAAGTTCAAATTGTTTTGAATTAAGTTTTCTTTCAAATTCTGCTAAAAGTTGTCTGATACAAGACACAACATTTAAGCTATTATCAAAAGACAAAGGGATTTGTTACATCTGTGACGTGTGTTATACGCTTTCCATGAAGTACAGAATTAACGTACATTGAAAAAATAAAGTGATACAGTATGACTTCACTTGGTTAAAAGTATTCTGAATTCTTATCCTTAGTGGCTGTACAAACCACAGAAGCGGTAAGCGATATGTCAGCTTTCCATTTCACACTTCTGTAATTTCTAGTCATTAACAAAATCATCATCGTAATCAATGTCTGGCTCCTCCTCTTCATCATCCTTCATCTCCTCAGTAATTTTCTGAAGCAAGTCAATGAAGGAGATGGGGAAGATAGGGCCAGTTGACCACACTGGCTCCATGATACAGAAGACTGTCTTCTGCCATCCTTGTCCAGGATAAAAGGGGTCATAATTATACAGAGCACCAGAAAATTGGTTGGTCAGCTCTCTTTAAGATGACAAGACGATGGGTGACACATTTAGTGTGTGAGATAAGGTTGTCTCTTCAAGGTTGGAGCATGGAGAAATCTACTTTGGAGTTTGTCGTCATTTGTTCGCCCTCTCCCACCATCTACCTCAGGATGATGCTGTTGTTAATAGACTTCTCCCAGGCCTCATGACACGGTCATACATTAGGCATGTGAATGCTCCAATCTCATCTGTCACCTCTGGCTCTACAGACCACCCATCACCAAGATTTATGAGGGGGGCAAAAACAGTGGCACATTATAAAGTTATTTTCTAAGATTTCAGCAGTGTTTATTATAATGTATACAATTTACCACATTTCAGTAAAATATTGCTGAAATTATAATATCAGACTACTCTCACCTAAATGCTGTATGGTACATGGGGTGACTTTGTATATTCTTTAGGGGTCCGACTTTGCCCCTACCCTTGAAGGCACTTGTTACATCTTCCCCGGTAAACACATGTAGTCTAGGTATTGTGGTACAGTAGTCAGCTCCCTTTGATTCTGTATGCCAGTTCACCGGCATTCACAATCTGGCAAAGCTCGACAGTCCGTTTATCAAGGAAGATAGTAAGGGTGACGGAGTAAGCATGGTGCGAGAGGATCAAGAAAGTGTCTTTGTCTGGCGTCCTCACCACAGCTGCTTTGTACCCAAGTTTGGTGGAATACTCGAGGTAGAGCATACTACCCTGGTGTCCATCTCCTGGTTAGACAGCAGCTCATGGATAGAGCTTATTGTCTCCTGGGACGCATCATTGTGTGAATAGAAAGAATGTAACAGGAATCACTTAAGTTTCAGAGAATGTGATTGCTGTTACATCCCTTTTGTTTACACAATGATGCGTTCCAGGAGACGATACGCGATATCCATGAGCGGCTCTCTAACCAGGAGGAGACGGACACCAGGGTCGTGCTCTAGAGCATACCTCAAGGGCGCCGCTAAGCTTGGGTACAAGGTGGCTTTGGTGAGGACTCCAGACACAGACATTTTCTTGATCCCCTTGCTCCATGCTTAATTCATCCCCCTCACTTCTACAATGTAGTATCTTCCTTGAATAAACGGACTGTCAAGTATTGCCAGATTTTGAATGTCAGTGAACTGGAATACAGAATCAAAGGGAGCTGACTACTTTACCACAATACTTGGACTATATGTGTTTATCGGGGAAGATGTAACAATTAAGTGCCTTCAAGAGTTGGGCAAAGTTGGACCCCTAAGAATCTACAAAGCCACCCCACGTACGACACAGCATTCAGGTGAGAGTAGTCTGATATCATAATTTCAAAAATATTTTACTGAGATCTAGTAAGTTGCTCAATATTATATCATAATAAACACTACTGAAATCTTAAGATATGCTTGATAATGTGCCAATGTTTTTTCCTCAGAAATCTTGATGATGGGTGGTCTGTGGAGCCAGAGGTGACAGATGACATTGAAGCATTCACATGTCTTAAATGTATAGCAAGGCCCGGGAGAAGTCTATTAATGGTGCCCGCAGCATCATGCTGGAGCAGATGGTGGGAGATGGTGAGCAACTGATGACCCCTTTCTGTGGTTTGTATAATTGCACAGGATGAGAATTCAGAATACTTTTGACAAAGTGAGGTCATATTGTGTTATTTTTCTCGATATATGTTAATCCCATACTTCATTGAAAACATAATATACACAAGTCACAAAATGTGACTAACCACTTTTTCTTTTGATCATAGCTTAAATATTGTGTATTATATCAGACAACTTTTAAAAGAATTTGAAAGAAAAGTTAATTTCAAACAATTTCAACTTTCTTTTGTTGAAATAGAATACAGAATGTAAGCACAATAGCGATTCGTATGCATATGTGACCCGCTACAACAAAATGATCCTAAAGTCGGGCGAGGTCGATTATTTGAAAATTGCATGACACAATTCCCTAATCTTTCTGCTTTAAAATGATATGTAACACATCTTATAAAAATAATCGGCTGTGGAGATATCGATGTTTAAAAGAGAGCATGTCGAGACGTCTCGGAAATCACTGTTTCGAGAAAAGCGCCCTAAAAGTTCTCCTTGCGACGCAATCACGATCAAGGGACACGCAAGTCAGTATTCACCTCCGGACAATAGAATGTAAGCCCTAGCAACCCCCGAAATGCTTATTCAAACACAGCGTCGGCGGTCTCCTCACCGAACAATTAGTGACCAGGATGCCAGGAGAAGCGGCTGGGCATAGCGCACCCCGCCAGCACGCACCAGTCAACTGGGCAGTGTGCGAGCTTCACGCTTCGGTTAGCGGCAAGCAGCAAGCTGACCAATGAGATCACTATTGTCGTTGTTAGGGGCGGAGCCTATAGTCCAAGAGCATTAGGGTTTAACCTGGACATTTTTGGTAACAAGCTGATTTTTTCAGGAAAGGTCCAGGAATGTGTGTAGAATAACATACTAAAAGTCCTCATATATCCTCCTTGAGCGTTTTCCGCAATCCAAGATGGCGTCCAAAATGGCCGCCATTTCATGTTTTTCTCATAACTTTGCAAGTACGTTTCCCAAAAACACACTTTAGATGTCTAAATATATGTTTTGAAGTACGAGGAACTCAATAGAATACATTATAAGAGATGTAGAAGCACACAAGTACCAATATATCCGCTTGAGCTCTTCCGCAATCCAAGATGGCGTCCAAAATGGCCGTCATATCATGTTTTTCTCATAACATTGTAAGTAGGTCTCCTAAAAACACACTTTAAATGTCTAAACGTATGTTTTGAAGTATGAGGAACTCATTAGAATACATGTTAAGAGACGTTGAAGCATGAAAGTACCAATAAGACCGCTTGAGCTCTCCCAAAAATCCAAAATGGCGTCAAAAATGGCTGACATTTCCTCTTTTTCTCATAACTTTGCAAGTAGGTTTACCTATAACACATTTTAAATGTCTAAACATATGTTTGAAGCATAAGGAACTAAATACAATACATATCGGAAGATTTTGAAACACACAAAAACAAATAAAACTGCTTAAGCTCTTTAAAATGGCGTCTGAAATTGCTGCCGATTCTGTTTTTACACCAAGGTACTTCAACACACACTTTAAATGTCTTAATATATGTTTTGCGACTCAATGAAATGAATCATATACTTATTGGGAATTTTTCAAAAACACGCATTTACCAATAAAACCACTTGAGGTAATCCTGAGATTCAAAATGGCGCCCGAAATGCCCCTTTACCTATTGTTGTTTTCTCATAACCCTGCAACTAAGTAACCCAATTATGCACACTAAAATGTCTTTATACATGTGTATATGTTATGGGAGTCAAGGAATCTAGATAAATTCTTATTCGCAAATTTGAAACATGCATATCTATACCAATAAAACCACTTGAACTCGTCCCAAAATCCCAAATGGCGCCAAAGATGGTCGCAATTTTCTGTGTTTCTTATGACCCTGCAACCAAGTTACCTCAATATGCACTTTAAATCTCTAAATATATTATGTCTTGAGAAAGACACTATGGAACATTTCCTTGTGTAATTCTTGCGACAAACAGCATGGATTCGTAGTGGTGTTGCATTCTGAAACATCTCATGGAAGCCATCACCACGTTCTAAACTTGACATCACAAGTGTCCTCCGCCCCTTCTCCCCAACTTCAACTGTAGCAGGTGATGTTTCTTTGCAAATGATGCAAACCACATCCATTATCTGTAATGACAGAAATATGTCATGGACATTGTTTTCTTTTTGAATGTGAAACGTACTTCACATAGCTGCTTGGAAATGATAAATGAGGTTGCCACGTTTTAATCAAAAGAGATCTAAAAAGTAATGTGTTGACATTAAAGATGCTTTGAGGGAAGGATATGCCATCACATGATTCAGCAATTTCAATAACACATCACAATCACAGTACTGTAGCATGTTTACATATTGATACCTGTGAAGTTAGATTACGGATGAATCAACTCATTGTGGTGTGCCAGAATGTCTGGTAGGAATTGTATTGGGCAGAGAAAATCTCGCAAGGAAACCCGAGAGGAAAATGATGATGATAGCGGCTACTCCACAGAAATTCACTGTCATGTAATATGTGACTTGAAGACTTACTTATTTTGTTATCCCTAGATGTGCACTGCACTTGTACTGTCGCAGCCTGGTAATATATTTTATCTCCTATGACAACCAGGGATGACATCTCATAGCACTTTGTATCCAATGGAAAAAGCACTATGAAATGTCCACCATTATTAATAATAAATGTATACTAGCATATCACAACATAGGAATGACATGATACACAATAAATGCATCTTTTATACAAATACAGCATACATGTACCAATAGGTACGAGTGTCATACACTCTCTGATTTCTATTATACTATAATTCATTTCATCTACATGAAACAAATAAAATGATGCAATACAATGTTTTAGGTGTAACGATAGACTACTCCACAGAAATTTCCTGTCAAGTGATATTACACAGTACTGTGTAGTACATGCAGGAAGACACAAATTTTGATCATGTATTTAGTATGTGTACCAAAAATAATAGTTTTACTTCCTTAATGATAACTGAATGTTTCAAATAGAACTCACCTCATGGTAGACATCAACTGCATCCTGTTGGTAAAAAATGCTAGCACAAAATTTTCAATTTCCGAGCTTTAGGTGACGAAAATAGACCATATGGCAAAATATGTCGCCCTGTCTGTTTCGCATCAAGCTGATGGTAATATGTGACTTGAAGACTTACTTATTTTGTTATCCCTAGATGTGCACTGCACTTGTACTGTCGCAGCCTGGTAATATATTTTATCTCCTATGACAACCAGGGATGACATCTCATAGCACTTTGTATCCAATGGAAAAAGCACTATGAAATGTCCACCATTATTAATAATAAATGTATACTAGCATATCACAACATAGGAATGACATGATACACAATAAATGCATCTTTTATACAAATACAGCATACATGTACCAATAGGTACGAGTGTCATACACTCTCTGATTTCTATTATACTATAATTCATTTCATCTACATGAAACAAATAAAATGATGCAATACAATGTTTTAGGTGTAACGATAGACTACTCCACAGAAATTTCCTGTCAAGTGATATTACACAGTACTGTGTAGTACATGCAGGAAGACACAAATTTTGATCATGTATTTAGTATGTGTACCAAAAATAATAGTTTTACTTCCTTAATGATAACTGAATGTTTCAAATAGAACTCACCTCATGGTAGACATCAACTGCATCCTGTTGGTAAAAAATGCTAGCACAAAATTTTCAATTTCCGAGCTTTAGGTGACGAAAATAGACCATATGGCAAAATATGTCGCCCTGTCTGTTTCGCATCAAGCTGATGGTAATATGTGACTTGAAGACTTACTTATTTTGTTATCCCTAGATGTGCACTGCACTTGTACTGTCGCAGCCTGGTAATATATTTTATCTCCTATGACAACCAGGGATGACATCTCATAGCACTTTGTATCCAATGGAAAAAGCACTATGAAATGTCCACCATTATTAATAATAAATGTATACTAGCATATCACAACATAGGAATGACATGATACACAATAAATGCATCTTTTATACAAATACAGCATACATGTACCAATAGGTACGAGTGTCATACACTCTCTGATTTCTATTATACTATAATTCATTTCATCTACATGAAACAAATAAAATGATGCAATACAATGTTTTAGGTGTAACGATAGACTACTCCACAGAAATTTCCTGTCAAGTGATATTACACAGTACTGTGTAGTACATGCAGGAAGACACAAATTTTGATCATGTATTTAGTATGTGTACCAAAAATAATAGTTTTACTTCCTTAATGATAACTGAATGTTTCAAATAGAACTCACCTCATGGTAGACATCAACTGCATCCTGTTGGTAAAAAATGCTAGCACAAAATTTTCAATTTCCGAGCTTTAGGTGACGAAAATAGACCATATGGCAAAATATGTCGCCCTGTCTGTTTCGCATCAAGCTGATGGTAAAATGTTTCCCTCGTAATGTCATAAGCGATTAAGGGCACACTTTTAGACTTTAACATTCAAATTGATTTGAATACTGTATGGACAGCAACCACATTTTTAATTGAAATGTTTGTTGAATATTTTCAGGATGAAATATCACGGTTTATTAATGAATGATATATATTTAAACAATTTTGAGATAAAATTGTTAATGACGGCCATTTTGGACACCATTTTGGATTTTTGGAAGAGCGCAAGCAGTTTTATTGGTACTTGCGTGCTTCAACATCTCTTAAAATGTATTCTATCGAGTTTCTTATACTTCAAAACATATACATATTTAGACATTTAATGTGTGTTTTGGGGAAACCTACTTGCAAAGTTATAAGAAAAAACAGGAAATGGCGGCCATTTTGGACGCCATTTTGGATTTTTTGAAGAGCTCAAGCGGTCTTATTGGTACTTGCATGCTTCAACATCTCTTGAGATGTATTCTAATGAGTTCCTCATACTTCAAAACACATGTTTAGACATTTAAAGTGTGTTTTGGGGAAACCTACTTGCAAAGTTATAAGAAAAAACAGGAAATGGCGGCCATTTTGGACGCCATTTTGGATTTTTGGAAGAGCTCAAGCGGTCTTATTGGTACTTGCATGCTTTAACATCTCTTAAGATGTATTCTAATGAGTTCCTCATACTTCAAAACATATATGTAGACATTTAAAGTGTGTTTTGGGGAAACCTACTTGCAAAGTTATAAGAAAAAACAGGAAATGGCGGCCATTTTGGACGCCATCTTGGATTGCGGAAAACGCTCAAGGAGGATTTATGAGGACTTTTAGTATGTTATTCTAGACATATTCCTGGACCTATCCTGAAAAAATCAGCTTGTTACCAAAAATGTCCAGGTTAAGGCCTATTTTGACCTAATGCTCTTGGACTACTATCTGTGGCGCTCAATCCAAATGTTCGAACCAGTTTCTGCTTCGTTGAAACGCCAAAAAACATGGCCCAGAAAAACGCTATTTTTTGGTCTTTCCTTTCATCATTTTGCTTCAAAATTTCGACAGACAATAGAAGACATGTCAGACTCCAATAATATGTCAAATTCAGAAAATCGTAAATTTTGACCAATTTTGATGCTCTGACTTCAAACTCGATTTTCACGGCTTTGACCGTGCGCGACTTTTAGACCATTTTGTTGTAGCGGGTCACATATATTCCAAAATCAGTTGCCGCAGTAAACATTGATATAGCAGTCTGTATTCACCGAGTGGATTTCTGGCTGTCAAGTGAAATTCATATGTTTATTTTCAGACAGGAAGTCTTGAAACAAATACGTTTGAACGAACCACTTTTAACTTAATCTTGAATAAGTTTTAATGATAACATTTTGGCACCTAAATTGTTGAAATCGACAGAACATTTTGGCAGAGTGATTGCTTTCATGAAAATACCCCAACTGAAACTCTTCAAATACAAAATTAAATGAAATAGAATGCTTGATTTGATTTGATTTGATTTATTGGTTCCTGCATTATATCATTGCTTATGCAGATACATACACATATATTATATACATTGTTGGTACCATACATATAAATGGATATACATAAACATTAAGTGCTAACAAGGTAAGTTTCTTCATTACCTTTAGAATGTACAGCAATACAGTTTCTTCATTGCCTTTACGATGCACAACATAACATATCAGTGATGCAATGAATAACGCAGAAGGGCTACAGCTTAAGCATTGCTTGATTTGCATGCAGCCCTCGTACATAATACATAACATATAGGAAATAAGGGGAGGGATGACTTGCATAGAGATAGGATAGGAGAAAGGAGAGAGGAGAGGTCTGTCTGCTTTCGCAAATACACAAAGGTAGATCACCTGGATCACTGAATAGTAAAGCATGGCAAAGTATTTTCTCACCGAGGTACAGGTGAACACTTACAGGTCATGCTCGCAAAAAAAGTGTTCAATTGCATTTTAGGTTTTTATTTTTGTCGATGAGTCACTTTCACATGTTGTTATCGAAATGTTTATGTTTACCTCTTTTGATCTGCTATTTTTTAGGGGTATTTGCATATGAATTGCCATAGTGCTCACATTCTTCATTTGATTTCAAAAAGTGAGGCGTCAAAATGCTTAGGGTTATTTTTTTTTTTTGAATATGTTGAATATTTTTTTTATACAAAACACCATATTTGAGCTATGATCTTAAGACAAAGTGTTAAGTCATTTTTGTGAAGTAGTTTGTCATGTGTGTACTATACGGATTATTTGGGTACTCTACAGCGTAAACGACATTAAATTTGTCATATTTTGTACTTTTCTTGTATCAAGCTTGTTTTAATCTTGCAAATAAACATCTCAATCGATTCCTCATGATACATTTACCCTGAATAAATGTTATATTTATCCCTGTATGTTTTGAAATTCAAAAGTTATAGAAAATAAAGATTCTCCTCGCAAATCCAAGATGGCCGCCAGTGACCCCAATGGGACACGACTTTTACTTGGAAACCGAAAAAAAAAATCATTAAATAGACACCCTTAGGGATACAAAAAAGGAGGGTGCATGGGGATCTCCCATTCCTGCAAGTCTATAAACACAAAGTGACTAGTCACTGTTATGAGATATGAGATTGTCATGTATATATATGGACTATTTGGGCAATTTCTAGAGTGTAGACGACACTGTTTGTTCGCATTTTTTGGACTTTTCTTGTATCAGACTTGTTTTAATCATGTAAATAATCATCTCAACCGATTCCTCATGCCACATATACCCTGAAGAAATGTTTTATTTGTCCTTGTATGTTGGAAAGTTCAAAAGTTACAGAAATTAATGATTTTCCTCGCAAATCCAAGATGGCCGCCAATTATCCCCATGTGACATGATTTTTACTTGGAAACAAAAAAAGTTATCAAATAGACACCCTAAGGGATACAAAAAGGAGAGTGCATGGGGAACCCCCATTCCTACAAGACTGTTAAGACAAAGTGGTTAGTCACTGTTATGAGGTATGAGATTGTCATGTATGTATATGGACTATTTGGCCAATTTCTAGACTAAACGACGCTGGTTTTTCTCGCGTTTTTGGACTTGTCTTGTATGGAACTTGATTTAATCATGTAAATAACTATCTCAAACTATTCCTCATGCCGTATTTACTCTGAAGAAATGTTTTATTTGTCCCAGTATGTTGTGTAATTCAAAAAATTAAACTACTTGGGTATTATTAGGTGTAAATGACACTAAAATTTTCATATTTTTAGGCTTTTCTTGTTTCAAACTTGCTTTGATCATGTAAACAACCATTTCAATCGATTCCTTGTGTCACATTTACCCTGAAGAAATGCTTTATTTGTAATTTTATGCTGTGTAGTTTAAAAGTTATGGAAATTAATGATTTTCCCTGAAAATCCAAGATGGCTGCCAAGATGGCCGCCAATGACCCCCATGGGACACGATTTTTTTTCTTGGGAACAAATAAATTCATTAACTAGACACCCTAAGTGTTACAAAAAAGTAAGTTTAAAAAATGTGTTCGGAGGGTGCATGGGGACCCCCCATTCCTACCAGACTACTGTTTGCACAATACTCAGCTGTCGAATTAGCTCGAAAAAAAATCGGGCTAATTCTCTTCGGGCTGATGTAAATAAAAAAATGAAATTGCGCGCTAATTCGCAATCGCGAAAAATATCTCGAGCTTGGATTTTTATCGGGCTGATGTGAAAATGCCTATTAATGCTTTGATAATATGTGAGATCGTTGATCAAGACGCAGTGGTTAGACAGTCATGACAGTGGAATGTATGCTGACATGTGATTGATAAGGAGTGAGAGGGGAAACCGGACATAGACTCTAAGTGGGGTGATGATAACAGAATCATAACATTCAATGTTAGTAAATGTTACAATAATCACCACCACGACCGCTAGCAAAGACAACAACAATCACCGTAATACTGTCACAAACCACAACTTAACACTATAGCAACCAATATAACCTATGTCTCTCAAGGCAACATATTAATTTTGACGACTTTATTAGACCTAAATTTGGGATAGCAATCACTAACTTGGACATCGTTCAAGTTCAGGAAAGTGGCAGATTTTGGACGGGAGGGAGCAGTGGCGTACCGTGAGTCAAGACATTGAGGGGGGGGGGGCACCTCGGGGCAGCAATATCAGGAGAATTGCATAACGGTAAAATTAAATGCGAGCGAGCGGAGCGAGTGAGCTTGAAAATTTTGACATTTTACAGTCCCCAAATTGCGTTTGTAGCTATATTTCTTTTTTTTTTCCTTTGGAAATTAAGGGGCTTGCACCGGGCGCAACTGCTTGCAATTCCTGACAGTAACATCAGGAGAATGGCGTAACGATTAAATGCGAGCGCGCGAAGCGCGCGAACTTGAAAATTTTGACAAAATTACAGTACAAAAACTGCCGTTTGTAGCTATATTTTTTCGCTTTGGAAATTAAAGAAAGGGGGCGCACCGGGTGCAACTGCTGGCAATTGCTGGCAGTAACATCAGGAGACTGGCATAGCGATTAATTGCGAGCGAGTGAAGCGAGAGACCTTGAAAATTTTGTCATTTTACAGTCCCAAAACTGCAGTTTGTAGCTATATATTTTTTTCGCTTTGGAAATTAAGGGGAGGGGGCGCACCGGGCGCAACTGCTGGCAATTACTTGCAGTATCATGAGGAGAATAGCATATAACCATGATAACGGTTAAATGCGACCGAGCGAAGCGAGCGAGCTTGAAAATGTTTATATTTTACTGTCCAAAAACTGCCGTTTGTAGCTACATGTGTATTTTTTCGCTTTGGAGGGAGGGGGCGCCCGGCGCGCCCCGTGGATCCGCCACTGGTAGTCAAGGGTGTCGGTTAATGTTCATGATTGGGAGAGGTATGACCGGCGAGGGGGCGTCGAAGTGGCCAAGCGGGAGAAGGATGTCCAAAATCTGCACTTTATATAAAGCATCCCCTAATTGTTTGTGTTTGTGAGTGTGTGTGTGTGTGTGTGTGTTTTATAGATGGAAAAGTTAGGAAATAGCCCAGGTCAAGTCTTATTATTGGCAATGCAAGGCATTTTAATATAGACTAGTATGTAAAGCAACACTGCAAAATCAATGATCTAGGTTTGATAGCAAATGTGTACAATCTACATCACATTGCGCAACATTGCAGCGACTCTTTCTGCCGTTCTGATGTTCTGAGTACACTGCGCACATCCTGCTTATATTCAGAATGCCAACCAGAAATCACGCTGAATCGCAATCTTTTGTCATCTCCGGGCTTTTTGAATAATGTTTCACTATATATACCTCTTTCAGTATGGTTAAAAGAAATCTTAGAAAAATATCTTTTTTCTTGGTCACCCTTTCATGTAGATTTCAAAAGCAGTTTACTAACCATTGAATTACCATTTTGGTAAGGTTTTTTTTTTCTTTTTTTTTCCAGCGGATGGGGTGCCCCCCCCCCCCCCCCCCCCTTCGTAGTTACGCCACTGGGAGGGAGGGAAGCACTAAACTAACATTAAGCGCAGTCCTCTCCTTCCAAGTAGAATACAAATTCAGCGGAGCAATTGCCGGCAGAAAAATTGACAACGGATAATCATTTTTTTTTTTCAAATTCGTGATGTCTTTTTTTCCGTCGAGATCATTCTATTTCAACTCATGGGCGTCAACAGGGGGGGGGGGGGTGCGTTGGGTGCGAACGTACCCCCTTTTAGCCTCAAAAAAAAAAAGTCTGCGAGCGACCTCAACGCCGGACGCTAAATAATTATTCTTTTTTTATTTCATTCTGTTAAATTTTGCACCAGGGACAACAAATTCGTGGGCAAAACCAATTTGCACCCCTGGCTCTGGCAGCACTGATTTTATACATATCTCCTTGTATTCTATACAGTGTTTACTATTTATCGACCGTACGGAACGGAGCACGTACACGTTTGCATGTAGGCCCCCTACGTGTGTTACTTACAAGTATGTGGGGTCTATGTACGTTACTTCTGACCAATCCATATTGCCAGCCCAAGTGCGTGCCTTAGCCGCATAAAAAAAAAAAATGGAGGGGTAAGTATATCATTTTGCCCACCCCCCTCCATACCATAGTTCCAGAGACGAGAAGATTTCCTTCTTACCTTTTTGTTTTGACAGAAAAAAAAGTTGCCCCCCATCCGCTGGTTAAAAAAAAAAGACTTACCAAAATGGTAATTCAAGGGTTAGTAAACTGCTTTTGAAATCGACATGAAAGGGTGATATTTGGTGATAAGATGATAAGGTGATAAGATATTTTTCTATAATTTTTTTTTCACCATAATTCAAAAGGTATATAATGTGAAACATTGTTCAACTAAAAGCCCGGAGCCGACAAAAGATTGTGATTCAGCGTGATTCCTCGTTGGCATTCTGCATAAATAAGCAGGATGTGCACAGTGTACTCAGAGCATCCGAACGGCAAAAAGAGTCGGTGCAATGTTGCGCAATGTGATGTAGAATGTACACCATTGTTCCTTACGCTTCGTTATATCAAAGCTAGATCATTGATTTTGCAGTGTTGCTTTACATAGTAACGTACTAGTCTATATAATAGAGGTGGGCTATAGAGGGTCAATTTTAGGTCACATTTTCAGAACATGCTCATCACACCTTAGTTTGATGACTTTGTGCCTACTGACACCATTTTTGAAAAAAGGAACGAAAAAAAAATGCGAAATCCAGGGTGCCCCGGCCGAAATCGTAAAAAAATCCAAGATGGCCACCGTTTCGGCTTAAAAAAGACATTTTTGGCTGTAACTCGGCTATTTTTTTTTTTGTGTCTAGTAGTGTGATGGTTTTGGTGTCTAACCCCATGTTTTAGGGGTCAAGGAAGTGGATTATACTGATAATTTTGGTGTAAAACCTAATCTTCCACATGATACTGACCATTTCCCATATTTAGGGTTAAATTTTCCTTGTCCTTTACCTTTTACCCCACCCGCCATTTTTTGCACTTTTTTCTGTTTTTTTTTAAAGTCATGTTATCTACCATACTCTTAATAATAAGTTCTAGCTATCAATCAGGTGTTTTCTACAGATGATACAACAAGAAGTATAGAAATAACTTACGC
This sequence comes from Diadema setosum, assembly GCA_033980235.1. Lineage (NCBI taxonomy): Eukaryota > Metazoa > Echinodermata > Echinoidea > Diadematoida > Diadematidae > Diadema > Diadema setosum. The sequence continues at coordinate 1,391,382 of CM067077.1, read as the reverse complement.
TATATGTATGTGTCATGCAGATACCGGTATGTGGCTGGTGCGTTCAGGATGCATGGTAACTGTGCTTTGTAGTGCTAATTAACATTTGAAGAGTTTGTGCGCAAAAAACGATAAGTCCATTTTTGAAGATTTTGAAGTGCGGTCTCAGTCATAAAGTACAAAATAACACCTTTTAAATAATATATTGGTCACTACATGTAAAGGTACATTTCTGAAGTTATGGTCAAAAGAAGCAACAATTTTCTTACATTCTCTTTATTTTTCTTGACCTTTAATCGCAAATATCTCCATTTGGCAAATATGGACTTATCGGTTTTTGCAAACAAACTCTTCATTTGGTCATTAGACATGTAATCATACACTTTATGTACAGTTCTACTGTAGGTGCACAAATTGAATTTTGAAATGACTTGAATAAGCCTTCTGTGATGTGCCAATATTGTCCAGCACAAAGGTAATGTTTCGACTGGATGATGCGTCCCATGAGTAAATATATTGTACATGGAATAATCTGTATCAGCAGTACTGTCTGTACATCAGCTTGCTTTGGGCATCACTAGTGCTGATGCTGAGCTGTTCCTTTCATTCTTTCCATGTGCTCAATTCCATATCCCTCATGCTCTTGGTCTCAACACATGCCAAGGTACCAGTTTCGTGCACCTTTGTATGTAATATAATATAATATAATATATCAATTTATAAAGCGCAAAACCTATAGACATGTATTCTTTTGCGCTGGAATGTAATCCGATATCACAATGCAGAATCATTGATGCCCAGTTCACTATCAACAGTTTCTTCAAGGTTGATATGGGCAGTTGGTTGTATAATGCCATTGGTTGACTTTCGATTGAATGCATTCACCATGTCATCTTCAGTAGGCAGATCAGGGGCAGGGAGATTATCAGACTCTCTTCCAGTCACTAAAAGAGTGAAGTTCACCTTCATTTTCACCTCAGGGATTTGGTATCAAGACCTTATACACGTGTGGGTGCACAATAATCTCGATGGGATATTAGTCTGCGGTATGACAGCTCTCAACGTTAAATAGCTTTGACTTTGGTGAGATCTCGGGTATCCAGGCATTCCTTGAGTTCGTCACCATTTTTAATGGGCCTCCCCATACTTTACATTCCTGTACCAGACAGCCTATGCACATACTCTAACTGCTTGTTGTGCTTGGGCCACATTTTGGAATTGGAAAAGAGAACTGGAAATAACTGATAAAGTCAACAGATAATAATTAACTCAGCTTTAGGCACTTTCAGTCACAGAGAGTGAGATGATGACTCTACCATTATGATGCTATTGATTGTGAGGAACATACAGTACATTGTACATATAACATTTGTTTGTCATAGAACTGGTTGGATAATCACTCCAATGTTATCAAATTTCCCATCAAATGTGAGGACTCTTGCTTTATAAAAGTACAGCAATATACCGTACATGGTAGGGAACAGCAGGCATGATAAATAAGGGAACAAGTGGTGATGGTGAAACACCCAAACTACGCTAAAAGATGAAAAAGCTGACTGAGTTATGGTAAAAATGTGTTTTTTAGGCAAGACGGCAGATACAATGTACATCATCCAGTCAAGTACCTTTGTGCTGGACAATTGGCATATGGAAGGCTTATTCAAGTCATTTTACAAAATTGTACACCTACAGTAGAATTGTACACTTTGACTATTGTTAAAGGTCTAATCACCAAATGTCAATGGACACTATAAAGCAGATACAGTATTAGCACTGGTTGCACAGTTACCATGCATCCTGAATGCACCAGCCTCATACCGGTATCTGCATGACACATACGTATAACGTAGTTATATTTCTTGTTGTATCGTCGGTAGAAAACACCAGATTGATAGCTAGAACTTGTTATTAAGAGTATGGTAGATAACATGACTTTTAAAAATACAGAAAAAAGTGCAAAAAATGGCGGGTGGGGTAGGGGTAAAGGACAAGGAAATTTTAACGCTAAATATGGGAAAAGGTCAGTATCATGTGAAGATTAGGTTTTACACCAATATCATCATTATAATCCACTTCCTTGACCTCCTAAAACATGGGGTTAGACACCAAAACCATCACCACAGACCAAAAAATAGCCAAGTTATAGCCGAAAATATCGTTTTTAAGTCGAAACGGCGGCCATCTTGGATTTTTAACGATTTCGGCCGGGGCACCCTGGATTTCGCATTTTTTTCGTTCTTTTTTTCAAAAAACGGTGTCAGTAGGCACAAAGTCATCAAACTAAGGTGTGATGAGCATGTTCTGAAAATTTCACCCTAGATAGCCCACCTCTAGATGTCTTGCATTGCCAATAAAAAGACTTGACCAGGGCTAATTCCTAACTTTTCCATTTATATAATACACACACACACAAACAAACACGCACATTAGGGGGTGCTCTGAAGTGCAGATTTTAGACCTCCTTCCCCCGCTTGGTCACTTCGACGCCACCTCGCTGGTCATACCTCCCCCAATCATAAACATAAACCGACACCCTTGACTGCCAGTGGCGGATCCAAGAGGGGAGGGGGGCGCACCGGGCTCCCCCCCCCCCCTTAATTTGCAAAGCGAAAAAGTATAGCTACAAAGGGAAGTTTTTTGACTGTCAAATGTCAAAATTTTCAAGCTCGCTCGCTCCGCTTCGCTCGCATTTAGTCATATTGCCGTTCTCCTGAAGTTGCTGCCAGTATTTGCCAGCAGTTGCGTCCATGTGCGCCCCGTCCCTTTCTTTCCAAAGCGAAAAAATATAGCTACAAACGGCAGTTTTTGGACTGTAATTGTTATGTCAAAATTTTCAAGCTCGCTCTCTTCGCTCGCTCGCATTTAATCGTTATGCCATTCACCTGATGTTACTGACAGTAATTGCCAGCAGTTGCGCCCAGTGCGCCCCGCCCCTTTATTTCGAAAGCGAAAAAATATAGCTACAAATGGCAGTTTTTGGACTTTAAAATGTCAAAATTTTCAAGCTCGCTCGCTCAGCTCGCTCGCATTATGCCATTCTCCTGATGTTGCTGCCAGTAATTGCCGGCAGTTGTGCCCGGTGCGCCCCCTTTCTTTATTTCCAAAACGAAAAAATATAGCTACAAACGGCAGTTTTTGGACTGTAAAATGTCAAAATTTTCAAGCTCGCTCTCTTCGCTCGCTCGCATTTAATCGTTATGCCATTCACCTGATGTTACTGACAGTAATTGCCAGCAGTTGCGCCCAGTGCGCCCCGCCCCTTTATTTCGAAAGCGAAAAAATATAGCTACAAACGGCAGTTTTTGGACTTTAAGATGTCAAAATTTTCAAGCTCGCTCGCTCAGCTCGCTCGCATTATGCCATTCTCCTGATGTTGCTGCCAGTAATTGCCGGCAGTTGTGCCCGGTGTGCCCCCTTTCTTTATTTTCAAAAGAAAAAATATAGCTACAAACTGCAGTTTTTGGACTGTAAAATGTCAAAATTTTCAAGCTCGCTCTCTTCGCTCGCTCGCATTTAATCGTTATGCCATTCTTCTGATGTTGCTGCCAGTAATTGCCGGCAGTTGCGTCCGGTGCGCCCCCTTCCTTTATTTCGAAAGCGAAAAATATAGCTAAAACGGCAGTTTTTGGACTGTAAAATGTCAAAAATTTTCAAGCTCACTCTCTTCGTATGCTCGCATTTAATCGTTATGCCATTCACCTGATGTTGCTGACAGTAATTGCCAACAGTTGCGCCCGGTGCGCCCCGCCCCTTCATTTCCAAGGCGAAAAAATATAGCTATAAGTGCTCACCGTGGAAGGGGGACACTCCCTCCCACATCCTCCTCCTTGCTCACTCCGCTCGCTGTTGCTTGGCCGCGTTCATGAAATTCAGTGTAAATATCAAAACAGGAAGTTTATTTGGATGATACTATTTTATAGGCAAATTGTTTAATAATAATCTACATCAAAATATCCTTCTACCTTAAACAAGTGGGACTGTTTCAAGTCAATCAAACGAGCAAAAACATGCATCAAATTGCACCATTGAACATCAAAATGCAATTTCAGTTCTAACCGTGGGAGGGGGTTGGCCCCCTACTGGTCGTTACTACTCCACAGCGTGTGCGATTCGAGATGAGGCTTACGTTTTCCATGACAAGGTATGCCTCGCTTTCCGTTAAAAAAACAAAACAAAACAAAACAAAACAAAACAACAGAAAAAAAAAGAAAAATGCTTTCAGCTGGGGAAATGTCATTCTTTCGAAGTTTCGAGAAGGACTTTTATGACGAAATTCAGATGGGTAAATATTTTCAAATATCATTTTCAGCGTTTTCGTGGGTTATGCAGAGATGACTGATGTGCAAGCCGATCGTTATGATTAAGCAGTGCCGGTCGATGTCTAGCTTGCATGCATGCAAGGCCTAGTAGGTCAAATACGGGGGCTAGTTATCATAACAACTGCCTGGCTCGGGTACTGGCGCCTCAACTATCCGTCACCGCGGCCGGCACGGCGCTAGCTAGGTAGGTACACGTACGCGTCCGCTAGCGCTGTGCAAAATATGCCCCGCCCCTCACAGAAAGTGGCCGAGTACCGGAAGTGCACTCAATCTAGACGAAAAGGCCACATCCGGGTGCTTTTTTTTTGCGTATTGGCTATACCGTGAATCGAATTTTAATTTTAATTTCAGATTCCGAGCGATCAATTTCATTTATTTGAGTTTTGTTTTCGTCAAATCAAATTCACGATTGGGCGTTAAATTTCCAAATGCGAGCATTCTATTTCCTACTCGTGCATTTGAATTCACGCGATAGTCATGTGAAAGTCCCAATGCGTTTTGTTTTGAGCATTCAATTTCATTTTCAGTCGATCAGGTCCCTACTTCGTGCAATCAATTTAACGAGGAAAATGGAGTAGACTTTTTAAAGAAAGGAGAAAGGGCATACACGACCCATGCAGGCCTGGAAACGGTGTAATCATGATTGTGTAGAGGTTTTACATTGTTCTCTGTATATAATGTATTCTTTGATTTTGATCTCAGTAATTCTTAAATTGTAAGGTCCAATCAGCAGCGCATCCAACAACACAACGATAATCCAATCATATTTCTTGATGATACTGCATGTTTACAACGCCCCAATACTACCCACTTAATGACAATGCATCGATTCAAAGACAAACTGACATAGTAAACATTACAATGATCTCCTCACATACTCCCGCAAAAGTAAACCAATATGATAGCAACAAACAACAAACAATACGTATGCAATGTAATTATTGTTAGTTTCAATGTAGTATGAATATTTTTTTTTTCACCCGAAGATTTCAACCAACTCTCCGTATTATGCTCGTCTATAGGCCTATATAATACCTAATGTTTGTTTGTTTGTTTGTTTCGTTTTTTTTATGTAAGAAGATGGCTGGATACTAGTAGCCCATCTGCAGCTGCAATAGCTGGTCTTCCAGGGGGTCCATTCAGATAGAGTAGTGCCCGTCTGAACAATGTCGTGGTAACTTCCTCCGTGGGGGAACTTACTCCTACCAAGAGACTCCTGATTTCTTCTTCTTTTTTTTTTTCAGGAGTATATCGCTACCACGACTAGCCAGTCGGAGTAAATCGCCCTTGCGGACAAGCCGTCGTATTATCAATAATCTTACAAATCTTACGACTGAGGTAAAACTTCCGGGGTCAAATCGCAATGTTGACATTTTCGAGTACACGTGCGCACGTGTGCGTGCAGTACAATTCTAACCTAGCCGATCGCGAAGAAGAAGCTAGCGCTCAGAAATTCTCATCAACACGAATGGAGAAGACAAATGCAGCTGGTCAAAAACAATCGTATTGTCGACGCGCCACTTCCGGAAGTTACACCGACATTACCTCTCCACGGTGATCCCCGCGAAGGCCATAGTGAATTGGTCGGAGTTTCTTTCCACGACCGTCGTGTGAAGACATGGTCATGGTAAAACAGGTATCTTGGAATTTTAATTGCTGTGTCATAAAATTTTACTCCGACTAGAAGTACGTCTGAACATGGCTAGAGACACACATACACCACCCTAAACGAAACTAAATTCAGTATTTCTATCAAATTGAATGCAGTTATCTGGAATATGGTTGCCTATTCCCGAATTTGAATGACCGACGAGATTTCGTCGTCATCTTGACATGAATTTGAATGCTCATTGCTGAGATGCGTGCTCCTCTTTTATATAGAATGCTCCGACCGTAAATTTGAATGTTCTGATAGTGAATTTGAATGACAGGATTTTCCTGATTCAGTAATGCGAGCGTGGAATGCGTGAAATCGAACTCTCGGAATAGGAACTTGAATGACAAAAACATGAAATTGACCGGGAAAACCTAAAGTAGCCATGACAACAAATCATGGGCGAACATACTCGAGCAAGATTCGAACCTACAACCCCCTGATCTCCGGACCATCTCTCCTAGACCACCAACTTCCGGCCGACAACAAGTGTTGGTTCTAATCCTTTTAGCATGCAACGGGTACTGCGTAATTATTCAAATTCATAGAATTCTTCCGTCGAGATTGTTGTCATTGCAACTAATTGAACTTGTAGGGCAATATGTCAATCAGTTGCAAAAATCAATATTTATTGTAGACCTACCAATTATTAGCCGCGCAAGTGTCGCACCTTCGGATCAACAGTCGGCAGAGCAAATGTGAAGGTACCAATAGAATGGTTGAGTCTATACTTGTCTCCCACCGGATATAGGGGCAAACCATAGTAAAATAGTTTATTCACCACCTACACGATTGGTTCCTTTTCGCATTCGTTACACTTTACTGGTAGCTACCTATCTTTAATTATGATATTCAGTGAGCAAGAGAATTTGCAACATGTCCAGTCCATTTCTGGCATATCTAAGATTAGCCTTGGTGCATTATTGTCACCAGTGGTCAGTGGTGGTGTGAAGGACAGTGCTAGGAGTGCGTATATCCCTTCATAGTCTATGTTAGATAATCCATCTACTGCGATAAATGGGATGACGGTCATTTTTTTTTTGTTGCTGTTGACGTGGAAAATCAAACGCAAGAAGGTCTACTTTTATCGAGCATCTACTACGCTTAATATCAGTAGTCGATATATTTGATGACTGCTTTGATCATCACGTTCTACATCCTCCACTTGTAGAAGCAGTACTACGTCCCATCCAGACTCAAATTGACTTGCTCTCCGGAAGAGATGGAAGAAATCAAGAAGATGACACCGTTGGAATGTTTCGTGGATTTTGGAGGTTTCTTACCAGGTATGCTCCGTAAATTTCTTGACAGACGTTTTATGCCAAAACAGTTTGACTATTTCATTGGTTCTATGTTCTACTCTTTCCATCATGTTCCTGTTGCAGACACTCTAGTAGAGACAGAACAAGAGAGTCATCTCACGAGACCGACACTCACAGTGACCGACATTGCAAATATGTGACCGTGCATCACAAAACGAACAAAATAGTCGCAAACACTGATTTTGCGTAAAGACTGACAATAAATGAAATGGGTCAACCCAGCCGATCTTGACTGTTTTCATATTTTCTGAAAGACCAAGTCTTCTTTTACATTATGCTAAAGTTTGGGATCATAAAACGGGCAGGAAAGTGTGTTTTTTAGCAGTTTATCTCGAACATTTTTGGTAGAATAATGTGATTAGGTGTGTCTTCAGAGTCCCTTCTTCATTTCTGAAAAACCTTGTACACACTCTTCACTTTCAACTGTATTAACTTTTGAAAGGATAGTGCTACTGCTTTGAAAGTTGGCATTAATTATTGACAGAATTAAATGAGGCATGCTCAAATTCAGTTTAATCTGATAAGCCCTTCATTGTTGTTACTCGGATGGTTTACTTCCTGTTTTTTGTCCCATTCATCGCACAGCCAGCACGATTTGGTAAAGATGAAGCGCTTGAATAGGCACTGTACTTCAGAGCCTCTTTTCACAGTTCACACTTTTCCTGAGTTTGTGCTTTCTTTCCAAAATGGAGATAGGTTAGGAGAGTCAATTTGATTTGAGTTATACATCATTTTAAAGCTTAAACTGCTCTTTCAGAATATGGTCTTAACTAAAAATTTATGTCTGGCGACTTTCTGTTTGTTTTGTCGTGCAGGTTCACATAATGGTCATGAGTCATACAACCCACGAATCATAAAGTCTATGAGTTCGACACATGGTTCTAGGAACAGTACCCCCTGGAAAACCACCCTCCGGATAACTACCACCCGGATAATTACCCCCCAGGACAATTCCCCCCTAGGGCAACTACCCCCCGGACAACTACCCTCCAAGGGCAATTACCCTCCAGGGTAATTACCCCCTAGGACAACTACCCCCCGGACAACTACCCTCCAAGGGCAATCACCCCCCAGGGCAATTCCCCCTTAGGAAAACTACCCCCTGGATAACTACCCCTCGGATAACTACCCCTGGATAACTACCCCCTCGGACAACTACCCCCTGGATAACTACCACCCGGATAACTACCCCCTGGATAACTACCCCCCGGAGAACTACCCCCTGGATAACTACCCCCCGGAGAACTACCCCCTGGGTAACTACCCCCCGGAGAACTACCCCCTGGGTAACTACCCCCAGGATAACTACCCCCCGGATAACTACCCCCCGGATAAATACCCCCCGGAGAACTACCCCCTGGGTAACTACCCCCAGGATAACTACCCCCCGGATAACTACCCCCCGGATAACTACCCCCCCCCCCCCGGATAATTACCCCTCGGATAATTACCCCCCCCCCCCCCGGATAATTACCCCCCGGATAATTACCCTCCGGATAACTACCCCCCCCCCCCCGATAATTACCACCAGGATAATTATCCCCAGGTTAATTACCCCCTCCTCCGATAACTAGACCCCAGATAACTTCCACCCGATAACTACACCCTCCGATAACTTCCCGAGGATGATTACCCCGGATAAGCAAGCCTACAACTCCCCCTCCCCTATAACTATCAAGACGAAAATTACCCCAGGACAGTGCACCACGCCAATTACCCCCTGGGTAACTACCTCCCGGGTTATGCCCCCCCCCCCCCTCATCTTACCTTTAATAAAAAAAAAATATCATTACTACAGGAAACGAAGTTCTGTGTATTATTTGCCAGGAATCACGGAGATGCCATACTGATACATCATTTTATGAAAACAACATCTTAAAGATTTACGATTTGTATCGTTTGCACTTAGGACAATTTATGTAAAAGCTTAATTTCTCCCTCTGTATTTTGACTCTATGTTCATAAAAAACGAAGCTGTCCCTTCATATCCTACCCGGTAATCCAGTAAATGTCAATGCCTTTAACCAAACTATTTTCGCTAAATCTGTATTTTCTTTTACTGTTCCGAAATTTCGGATTTCTCTTGATAGTATAGTTTAAAAGAAGTTTTAAGTTTGAATGCCTTTACCATTGAACTAAAGACATTTTGAAGAAATGTTACACTTCAGAATGAGTTAAACTTTTTGCAATACTTTTTAACCACAATTGTCTATCGTTTACCACAACTCCATGTAACACTTCTTTATTTTGAGGAGCTTATATCTCATGCCTCACGTGCCCTGGTTTTGACCCATCATCTTCCTCTTCCCTCTCGCTTTTCTCTGTCCACTGTGAAGGTAGTCTATTCCTGTCATTCATAACTCACCTTTCCTCTTTCTCTCATTACAAGGGATTTATCTCGTGTGTCTTCATGTGCAGTGCACTCCCATTAAAACGAAATGCTCAGGACCGGCAGTTTTTTTTTTTTCGTTTTAACGAAATTTCGTTGTAACCGAACAAATATAATATGCAATGTATAACGAAAAGAAGGAAACCACGCATTAAAAAAATTTTGTTTGTTGAATCCTCATCATACGCTGGAAAGCTATGTGAAATGGGAGAATACCTTTTTAATTTCGTTTAAATATTACATTTTAAAAAGAGCATAAAGGTGTCTGACAACGTGTAGAAAATTACGGTGTAGGATTTGGTTACAGTTCGCTATTCCAAAGGTTCTTTTCTTACTAAAGTACGTTACTCCGAAGACTCCTTATTCCGAAGTTTCGCCATTCCCGGGATTCCGATGGTTTGTTTATGTGAAGGTTCGCATTTCCGCAGAATCATTATTCCGAAAGTTCATAATCTAGATCAAAATAATATATTGTTCATTTTCCGAAGGTTCGTTGATCTGAAAATGAAATGAGGTTCGTCATTCTGAAGGTTTATAAATAAAAAAGAGAAGAAAAAGGTTCACTAGTCAGAAAGTCCGTTGTTCCGAAGGCTTTTTCATCCGAAAATGAAATAAGGTTCGTTATTCCGAAGAAATTTTGTTAATGAAAAAAAAAATGAGAAAGGTTAGTTATTTCGAAGATTTATTTATCTTAAGACGATTATAAAGATTGCAATTCTTAAGTTTTATTAGTGTACTCTCCTTTTTCCACCATGGATTAACGATACTTTTTGTAATGTTCCGATTAACGAACGTTTTGAATTCCTATCATTTTCGGACTAACGAACCGTATAAGAATAAGAATAAGGACCATATTTTATTATCGAATTAACGAACGTTTTGAATAACGCCAAAATGTGCTTAATAACAAACTCTCTTTCATTTCCGAACTAACGGACATTTAGTTGTATCAGAATCTGTGTGTTTTGTATTAAAGGACTTCGGAACAATGAAACAAACCTTACCTGAATTCAAATTATTTTATTACAACAACGCAAGTTCCCCTCGGAAACTGTGCGTGATACACGGAGTGAACATTTAATGATGCGTTCGCTCATGCAGAGACGCTTTAATAATGCTTGTTCCGCTACGCATTTTCGAATGCGATCCGCATTTCGTTATAACGGAGCGCATTTCTTTTGTTTTTCTTTGTCAGAAGCGCTCAGAAAAGACTTCGTGATAAAAAAAAAAAAATTATTATAACCGTCTTCGTTATAAGCGAATTTTGTACCATAGACTTTAATGGCGATAATTTTGGGACCAGAAGTTTTGCTTCGTTATAACGAAATTTCGTTATAACCGTGTTCGTTGCAACGGGAGTGCACTGTATCTTTATTTGTGTACTTCGTCTCTGTCTTGATTTACTTTCTTTGCATTGTTTCATCAATTTTGTAACTATTTTACTGTTATACCGTTAACGCTCATTTCAGAATTGCCCTACTGCATTATTGGGCATATTAACAACTAGTATATCAAGGATGTGGGAAGAGATTGTCACATCCTTGGTATGATCACTGCAGAACATTACCTCCCTTGACAATTACTCCTTATTAAAATTAGGCTCCAAACAATCACCCCTCTTACAATAACTCTCCCCAGAAAATTACGTCTCTCATTGTTATTTTCGAACACATTAGCTATTTGAATTGAAAAAAAAAACAACATTTTTTCATATCGTCTGGTTTTGGTCGAGACCTAACTTCAGGTTTTAAACATCTTTTGGGTGAGATAATTAGAAACCCCTTTCGAAATATTAAGAGCATGTTATTCCAAGAAGGATTCAATTTTTTGAGAAAAAAATACTCTTGAAATGGTCGGGATAAAACAGAGCAGCCCTATAATGTAAAACGGATTCTGTCAACTACAACTCTCCCTAGATCTATTCAAAAAGAGGGTGCAGGACAAAAGACATCGTTAACAACTAGGGGTGTTTTGTAAAAAAAAAAAAAAATCCCGTTAAACTCGTAATATCTTACTCTTTCTAATGAGACTAACTTATATTTGAACTGGATTTCCTCTTAAAGTGTCGAGAACATTTAATTTGAAAACTAGCACAATTCTACTTGTATGTAAAACAAGCTGTAATTTTGCTCTCATGACAGATTAGGGCACCTTTTGATATAAGTTGCCAGTTATGACATCTTGTTAGTATCTAATAATTTCAATAAAACCATGGGTTCTGCTTGACTGATAAGCTCGAGTCACTGACTTGTTACCATGGACCTGCTTTGATCGACCTACAACGATTGGTAATTGTGTGGAACTGACAGCTCAGCTTGTCAGGACTGATAACTTTCATAAAACCGTGCCCGGATCCTATCAGAAATTATAGCTTTATATCGAAGAGTCCCTCGCTAATGTTAAGGGAATATGAATTGCAGTGAAATCAACTCTCCTTTTCTTATGTTTATCGTCTATCATGTGTTATAACGGTAGAAAATAAATGACAAGCCAAAAGAGTGATGACAGTGTAAGAGAAAGGTGCATCTTCTGATATGGTGTTATGAACTTATGGAAAATATACGACGGGTGGTAACTTTCGGGGGGCGGGGAGGGAGGGTTGTCCAGTAGGTAAGTCAGGAGGGGGCGGGGGGGGGAGGGGGTTCGGGATATTGTTAATGGGGGGGGGGGTAGTAATCCGGGTGGTAGTTATCCTGGGGGTAGTTATCCGGGGAGTAATTATCCGGGTGGTAGTTATCCTGGGGGTAGTTATCCGGGGGGTAGTTATCCGGGGGGTAGTTCTCCGGGGGGTAGTTACCCAGGGGGTAGTTCTCCGGGGGGTAGTTATCCAGGGGGTACTTATCCGGGGGGTAGTTATCCAGGGGGTAGTTATCCGGGTGGTAGTTATCTGGGGAGTGGTTATCCGGGGGGTAGTCATCCAGGGGGTAGTTACCCAGGGGGTAGTTATCCGGGGGGTAGATGTCCTAGGGGTAATTGCCCTTGGGGGTAGTTGCCCTAGGAGGGTAGATGACCGGGTGGTAGTTTTCCTAGGGGGTAATGGCCCTGGAGGGTGATTGCCCTAGGAGGGTAGTTGTCCGGGGGGTAGTTGCCCTAAGGGGGAATAGACCTGGGGGGTAATTATCCGGGTGGTAGTTATCCGGAGGGTAGTTGCCCAGGGGGTAAGTGCCCGGATACGGCTCACGAGACCGACACTAGGCAATATAAGAAGCCCCACTAAACCGACAGAAGGAACAGCGCAATCTATTATGTCACCTATGTGTATCTGTACAGAGTGTTGCACAAGTGTCGTAAGAGGGGGAAAAGGAAAAAATAATAACGATGTTTGGCTTCAGGTTGAGATTTTTCCTAATGACATCGTGCTTATGTTATAATTCCCCATTTGCAGCTAGAACATAATGGGCAGAATATAAGATGTTTTCCTCTGTCGTCATCGATCCCCTGAAGTATGAGATATCCTATCCGACTATCAAGAAGGTTTAGAGAATCAATTTGGCTCTGTAACTACTATACTACTATAATGTTTGAAATTCAATTGATGAAAATGTTTTTTGTCTCCCAGCGAGTTTGAGTTTATAATAATCGTAATCAATGTCTTCTTTTATTTCAATACATTCAAAACACTCAGCCTCAGGGTTGTTTTTTCAGTAAGTCCCTTTATCAATTTACGTCTTGTAAAAATCAATTTAAAAAATAAAACAACAGGTAGCATTCACAACACGAGAAATAGCATATTGGCTAAACAAAAACTACAACAACAATGGCTAGATAAAGTCAAAAGGAATCATAAAGATACTAGAAAAAATGTACAACATCATAGATTATATAACATCAATTCATGTGGGAAGGCAGAGCCGAAGGAAACAAAAAGAAATTTTAGATTATAAAAATCTGAAATAACCTAATAAAAGCGGAGTTTGGAAAATGACGTGATCAATGATTGTCAGAAATCGATTTAACTGGGTTTCAAATCCGAGATTGATTGGGAGGCTGTTATTGACTGTAGACACTACACACAATAATTATGTTGTTTCACTTGGAATTTGTGTTTGGCTTCGGTAGGAAAACTTTGGATTCGTTATTTCTCAGTTTGTAACTAGATAATTTTGTTCCTATTTGAGAAGAATCTCTCCACAAACAGGTTTATTTAGAACATAGTTTGAAAACCAATATTGCCAGATCTTGTATATCAAACTTCACTTTCAGACAGTCTATAGCAGCTTTCGACTATACGTGACCCGCTACAACAAAAGAATCCAAAGGTCGGGAGGGGAATTTTCTAAAAATGGCATGACATCATTTCCTATTCTTTCACCTTACTTTCATTTTAACACGGCTCAGAAAAGTATTCGGTTGCGAAGATATCGATGATTTTATGAGAGCATGTCGAGTGACAAGGAAATTATTATTATTTAGCCACTACGTATAAACAAATATCGTCTTCGTACAGTTAGTGGCATGATACAATGATTGTCAAGACGAGGAAGATGCTTCATGTACAGAATGAATAACAAAGGCCCCAGTATACTACCTTGGGGCAGACCAGATGTGACAAGTGATGTGGTCGACAAAGCTTATGTGAATTCATAACAGTCATTTGCTTACGGAGAGAAAATTAACATTTAACACATTTTAATACATTATCACTGTTACCATACAATTTAAATTTCCTGAGCAAAATATGGGGAATCATATCAAATTATTTTTCTAGGTCCAAGATTACCACACCCATATTAAATATGGCGGTGTGTTTCAGTAAGTTCAAAGAGTGCAAGGCTTATCGAGTGGTCCGGCCTTAACCAAAATGATTCCGACACAAGATATCATTCTTTATGAGATATGTGTAAGTCTACTAATAAAGAAAACATTCCACAAGATAAGTTATGGGGATCGCCAGCATCTTCATTTTAAACCAAGGGAGTTACCCGATCTGACATAACAGTATGGTTCATTGACGTCGGACAAATTAAACATCATTATGGCAGAAGGAAAATATTGGTGGCACAACAACATGTATCGCTTGGGATGCGAGAAGTCCCGGGTTCAGTTTCCGGACAAGCCCCCAATTATTACGGAAGGGACGAAACTATCGGTGACACAACAACACGTCAAACATTTTTTTTTTTCGACAACAAACAAATTGCCACAACCATGCCAGAAGTTATGTGAACAAAACGTTATTCTTCCTCTTCGCCTCAAGCGCCATCGTCCAGAGTCTGGACCCATCCTCTGCTCCAACGTGGGCTGAACGGGCCACATCGACTTTGCACAAATGCATATTCATGTCATCTCTCCCCCACAGAAGCCAATTTTGTCTATATGCTTCCGGCACCTGTCCATAAGACTGTAAAACTGTATCTCTCATTGCCTCACAGTCAAATGCCTTCTCAAAATTCAAAGAAGACAAAACAGCCTTGGTTTTTCATGTCGGCACCAATTGTACTATTAAAGAATGCCCACTCATACTTTGGCCACTCTAATTTAGTTGCTACCCTCTTGAATATGAAGAAAAACGAGTCAAAGTCATTCTAATCAAATTTTGGCATCAACTTGACTCTACTTGCAAAATCAAATTCACTCGACTCCCGACATCTATCATGTCTATTCTGTATGAAATCTCTAACAAACCAAATCATCGCTTCAAATTGCTTCATTTCCAACTCAATTCTCTTCCTTTTCATCTCACTATCATGGTTTGCTGCTCTGAGCTTATTTATCCCCTCTTCAATATCTAAATTCTCATTCTCACTCAATTCAACTCTCTGCGATTAACTCTTACCATCATTGCCTGAAAGTTCAACAAAAGTTTAACACTACAGTATCAAATATTTCTACCTTGCGTGTGTCACTAGTCAGATCTACTCCCACAGCCTAGCTATTAGTTAAAGTCCTCAAAGAGGCCTTGGGACCAGATTATCAATCCGGTCGATATGAAATTCTGACCAAAAGAAGAAGAAAATTTTCAACATCAACACCGGCCATGATAACTAGTGTATGATATGTAAGTACGACCGTACGAAATACACACCACGAGTACAGCCAAATCGAATGTCAAAGCAAACTAAAGCATAATTGAAATGACCACGACTGGGTTCGGGAGACCGAATAAAATTATAGACTTAGCCACCAAGCGTCACCTGCAACAACCTTGCAGCAAACGTGCATGCAACCAATCCCAGGTCATACAGCTGTAAATTTACCCTAAAAACAAAATATACACCAAATGGTCTACTAAACGATTGCTATGCATGTCACACGTAACTACAATCTGCTCACCGCATCAACATGCGTAGCTGGGACTATACCACCGTCTCCGCAACGACGACACCGTCGACGAACGTCAGCATCCCAACAAAACACGATTTAAATATCATGTTTCTTTAGACAAGACCCCAATTATTACGGAAGGGAGGAAAATACTGGTGGCACAACAATACCTAACACGTATTTTTGGCACAAACAAATCACCACCACCATACCACACAATATAGCAGCAAAACTTTATTCATCCCTTCCTTCAAATGCCATCGTCCCCACTCCTGATGCATCCCTTACTCCAACATGGGCCGAGCAGCCCACAGCCACTTTTCACAAATGCATATTCATGACAACCTTCCAACTTTTTTTTTGCGTGGAAAATGACGGAAAATCAAGTGCATCTCTTTTCGGCAAAAGACTGTTTAATGGTAAAGTTTTTCCTTTACGATAGCTAGTGGTGAAATCAAACCCTCATCAAGAACGCCTAATGGCATGACATTGTCCTTTTCTTACGTATTCCATATAAAGAGGGCTTATTTCACCGCCTGATGGTTCGAACTGTGCGATGGCAAACGGGACAACAACCAGTTTCCCTGTTCTACCGCCAAATCATCCTCATGCCAGCCGATGAACACATGGCATTAATTGAAATGCTGCCACCTACTGAAGCTGCAATCAAGGTAATAATCAGAAATAAAAGAATAGCATTGCATTCGTTGGGCTGATTTAACAGATCCTTTATTTTGTTTTCAAACACTTTATTTGGTTTCATGTTTTGCTTTACTGGACATGTTCAATATCATTTAACGTTTATAATCACATAGCAATTTATATGTTTATCTATCATTCATACAATAAATATGACGTAATACAATTTATTCAACTGAACTAACTTATGAAATTCAGGGAGAGAACAGTTGACTAATACGCCTATGGGTCACTTCTTCAGTTCCGACCTAGTCTCGTAAGCATTCACTCATGATGATGAATGCTCTATGTTCCTGTCTTTATTTTAGGCCGTCGAAGTTGTTGTTTTTGAAAGGTTGAGTCGATGTCCTCTTACTTTGATGGGATATTAATGTATTGTTCATAAAATGCAGATCATTTTAGATAAATTGCAGATCCTCGGTTTCCTTCTTACTAATACTGAGACATGTAACTGAAATAAATCGGAGAATACGGACATGGATTGGACAATGCACTCTCACTTGTTTGAATGAGTTTTAGTCGTAGAGTCGACAGGTTTTGAAAATGTCTATGGCAATAGATTGCTGCAGTATTCGAAAACATAATATGAGTTTATCTGGTACGAAAAAGGAAGTGCTTTATGTGATGATAGATAATGTTAGTGTAATCTCTCTAGAATTCTAAAATCCTTTTAGGTTAAGAGTGCAATTTCAACTTTTGTCAGAGTCAGGTCAATAGAGTCAAACGAAGATTAATAGATTTGCCCTTTACAGAAAGTACAAGGGAGATTTCACTCCCAAAATACATTGGATGAGGCAATGATATCAATTAAATTATTATCTCAATGTGGGTGCTATTCCTTGTTTTGGAGGCTGGTGTGAATAGCAGTGAGCCACCCACAGACGTACGGAGCCATAATGCAGGTGTACAACATTCATAACACGTTCATTTGACAGATTACCGTTTTTAGATCAGCTATTGCTGACCTAGAAGATGATAAAGATCGTAAAGCTGGTCTTCCGGATCCTGACGTTGTCCGACTGGTAAGTCTGATGCTGTTTATAACAACAACAATGATGATATTTTGTTTTCATAATGAGGATTTTTTTTTTCAAGACGAAATGAGATCCTTTCCGAAAACTATCGTTCCGCGAGGTTTGAAATCATCAACTACCGGGATATTGAGTATATATGTGACATGTCACTTTCACGTTTTCTGTGAGAACGTAGATAATGTAAGGAGGGAACAATATTCCAGTGTGCCATTGGTAGATCTATTCAACAATAATAAAGTCTAAATAATGAAGCCGAAGCCAGACCGAGTACAATTTTGCGCATGAACAGATGTCGGATCATAATTGCAACTCCCTGGAACAAGGAATGGATCTTTGTACATTCTCTTCATGGAAAAAAAAAATATTTATAAGCCACACACAAAGAAGAATTTACTGGTGAAAGGTAATGTGCTGTCCTGTATTGCAAAGAAAATACATTAATTCGTTGAGCGAAGTTATTTTATTGAATTATGTTCATATGGTTAGTTATGTAATGAATGTCCATATCGGTCATGTTGTTCAGGTTCAATTACAGTAGAAGAGACCATAATTCAAATAACGAAATTACACAGAATACAATTCTTTATTTTCATCTTGTTCTTGAACGAATTTTCACCAAACCTAGAAGGTAGAATCCCAGGCGTAGGACGATCTGAGTTTATGGATGGGGTCGAAGATGGACCCTAAAAACCCCTCAAATATAGATCATGTTAAAGAAAAAAAAAACTTGTTGAAAAGAAATAATGGTAGATATAAGTTAGTTAGTTACACCTATTTCACCTATTTCCAGTCCTCACACAAAATCAGTGTGTCCGACTTTTTGTTCGTTTTGTGATGCACGATCACATATTATGTCAGCACAGACACTGATGTGTGGTACAGAATAGTACCGCAGGACAGTACCACAGGACAGTACAACAGGAAATGTCCTGTGGTATTTTGGGACGTGCCACAGGGCAGTACCACAGGAAAGTACCACAGGAACTGTCCTGTGGTATTTTGGAACATTACCACAGGACAAAACCGCAGGACAGTACCACAGAACATAACCACGGGAGTAAGTACCACAGGACATAACTACAGGACATTACCTCAGGACAGTACAACAGGACCAGTACCACACGACAGTACCACATACCATTACCACAGGGCAGTATCACACAGCATTACCACAGGACAGTACCACAAGACCAGTATTACAGGACAGTACCACAGGACAGTACAACAGGAATTGTCGTGTGGTATTTTGGGACATTACCACAGGACATTACCACAGGAAAGTACCACATGAAGTACCACAGGACAGTACAACACAAACCGTCCTGTGGTATTTTTGGACGTACCAAAGGACAGTACCATAGGAATTCCTGTGGTACTTTGGGACGTACATATCACAGGCCAGTACCACAAGAATTGTCCTGTGGTATTTTGGGACGTACCACAGGGTAGTATCACAGGACATTACCACGGGAAAGTACCACAGGACAGTACCACACGAATTGTCCTGTGGTAGTTTGGTACGTACCACAGGACTATACCACAGGATAATACCACAGGACAGTACCACACGAATTGTCATGTGGTATTTTGGGACAGACAACAGGACAGTACCACAGGAATTGTTTCGTGGTATTTTGGGTCGTGTACAGGGTAGGACCACAGGAAAGTACCACAGGACAGTACCACACGAATTGTCCTGTGGTATTTTGGGACGTACCACAGGACAGTACCACAGGAATTCCTGTGGTAATTTGGGACGTACACACCCAAGGACAGTACCACAAAAATTGTCCTGTGGTATTTTTGGATGTGCCACAGGGCAGTTCCACAGGACATCACCACGGGGAAAGTACCAAAGGACAGTACCGCAGGACAGTACCACTCTAATTGTCCTGTGGTGTTTTGGGACAGTACCACGGGACAGTACCACAAATTCCTGTGGTAATTTGGGACGTATACCACAGGACGGTACCACAGGATAGTACCACAGAACTCAGAACAGTACCACACGAATTGTCCTGTGGTATTTTGGGACGTACCACATGACAGTACCACAGGAATTCCTGTGGTAATTTGGGACGTACATACCCAAGGACAGTACCACAAAAATTGTCCTGTGGTATTTTCGGATGCGCTACAGGGCAGTTCCACAGGACATCACCACGGGGAAAGTACCAAAGGACAGTACCGCAGGACAGTACCACTCTAATTGTCCTGTGGTATTTTGGGACAGTACCACGGGACAGTACCACAAATTCCTGTGGTAATTTGGGACGTATACCACAGGACAGTACCACAGGACAGTACCACAGGATAGTACCACAGGACTCAGAACAGTACCACACGAATTGTCCTGTGGTATTTTGGGACGTACCACAGGGCAGTACCACATGACATTACCACAGGAAAGTACCACTGGACAATTCCACAGGACAGTACCACAAGACAGTACCATAGGAGAGTACCACAGGACATTACCATAGGAACTGCATGTCCTGTTGTATTTTGGGACAATACCACAGGACAGTATCACAGAACAAGTACCACAGTACATTAGGCCTACCACAGGACCAGTACCGCACAGCATTACTACATCAGGTATACAGGACAGTATCACATGACCAGTACCACAGGACAGTACCACAGGAACTTTCCTGTGGTATGTGTTCCAAAATACCAAAGGAAGATTGTATGGTACTGTTCCACACAGAAGTACCACACAGCAAATTAAATGCATAGCATCACACAGTCGTACCACATAGCAATACCATACAACAATATGAGGCAAAATCACGCATATTATAATAGATCGTACCACAGAAAAATACCACAGGATATTTTTTTTCTTAACATTTTATGCCACAGGACTATCACATCAGGAGAATATCACACAGCAGTACCACTCAGGAGTATCACACATAAAAATTGTAAGGCAGAACCAAGTAAAATAACCAAAATATAAACATAAAAAGCACATATGTTGGGCGGGTAACAGCTGTTGTTTGTTTAGACTTGTCTTCTGCATTTGATACTGTTCACCATGGTATACTTTTGAAAGTACTGTCATCTCTTGGTCTAAGACTTATACGATACAGAACTTTTTGGCCAAAATTGATTTACAAGACAGTTGTATATTATCCATAATTGGTCTATTTCATATGCTATCCTTATGTATACATTGGGCAAGCAGAATTATATGTTATGCAATATGTACCTTTGAACTATGATGAATTTGTCAATTTGTAATTATGTAATTGTAATTTTTTTGTCTTGTTCACTATGTGGACTACATGTAAAAAAAAAACAGTGAAAAGAGAATTTCCTTTATGGACAATAAAGCAATTCAATTCAATTCAATTCAAGAGGAAAGGTCTTAAGCTGGTTCGAGTCTTATTTAAGTGATCGGTACCAACTGGTGTGTGTCAATGAAGCAAAATCTGCTCAAGTTCACCTCAAAAGCGGAGTCCCCCTAGGATCTGTAGGAGGGCCCCTGCTTTTTTCTGTATACCTAAGTCAACTCAGACATGTGTTACATAAGCACTCTGTTAAGTACCACTGTTATGCTGATGATGTGCAGTTGTATACATCTTTCGCACCTGGTCAAGAAAACACTGTATCTGCTATAAAGAAGCTTGAAAATGTATTAAAGATGTTATAGCATGGATGCGCTCACACTCACTCAAAGTCAACAATGCAAATCTGAATTTATATTGCTTGGTTCTAAGGCCCATCTGTCAAAGTCTGGAGCATGTGTTATCAAAGTAGGAGACTCATTCATTCAATTGTCAAACAAATGCAGAAATCTTGATGTTACTTTCGACTCTATTATTTCTATGTCATATCAAGTCTCTAGTATCTGTCAGTCTGTACGATACCAATTGCGTAACTTGGGATTTATCAGAAAGTACCTCACTCAATCTAGTACAGAAAAGATAGTGCATGCACTTATTACTTCTTGTTTGGATTTCTGTAATGCTCTACTGTATAACACGTCAAACTTACAACTAGACCGCCTTCAAAAGCTTCAAAATAATGCTGCCTGTTTAGTTTCATTGTCACCTACAAGAGAACATGTAACGCCCTTACTTATCTCTCTACACTGGCACCCATTCATTATCGAATCATGTTCAAGTTACTGCTACTTGTTTTTCATTCATTACATGGAACTGCTCCTCACTACAACTGTAGTTTGATTACCCCTTACAATCCTTCTAGGCGCCTTAGGTCTTCAAACTCATCTCTACTTGCCGTACCACAAACTCATAATTCTTGGGGTGATCGATCATTTCTGTATGCTGGCCCATTCCTATGGAATAGACTCCCACATAACATTCGCAACCTGTCTAAGTGAGTTTAAGAGCTCACTTAAAACTTGGTTATTTAGACAAGCTTTTTCGTAAACATTTCCTTTATTCCTTTTCTCATACCTCCTTTTCACTGTTTTTTTTTTCTCTCTCTGCCTCTCTTTCTTGCGCCATGAGCATCTTTTCATGGTGGATACCGGCGCATTACAAGTGTTCATATTATTATTACTATTTTTATATTCCTCAATTAACCCGATCCTTACGGGAACTTACCTGGTTCCCGTGGGAGCAACTGATATACGGGAACCTGGTTTACTAGGTTCCCAAAATAAAGACAAGGGTGCCTGCTTTAGTGGCCTAAATTCATGTATCTTGATGTTAAAATGCTCAGAAAAGTGGGTTTGATAAAAAGATCAGAGTTTATACTATCAGGATTTGTTCCCCTGTTGTTAAAAAAAGGTGGTACTCTTGTACAGTGGTACTCCTGTGGTACACATTTTTACATAGCTCATGAATATTCATAAAAAGCATTCTAGATTTTAGAAAATAAATAAAAGACTTAAAAATCAAATTATCAATCATGGGAGTTACTTTGAACTTTATTAAAGATTGTCTAATTATGTTATGTTATATTATGTTATGTTATGTTATGTTATTCCCAACATCATGAATATTGTTATGAAAGTGTAATTTCATATATTGATAATAAAGTATAATCTAGTTAGTAACCATGCCTTAATGCATTACGGATAGACGGCCATATATATATAGCAGAATATCATGTAGGCCTGTACGTGACCCTGCACCACAAAACAAGCAAAAAGTCGCCAGACATGAATTTTTAGTTAAGACCATATTCTGAAAGAGCAGACTTTAAGCTTTAAAATGACGTATAACTCGAGTCAAATATTGGAAAGAAAGCACAAACTCAGGAAAAGTATGAACTGAGAAAAGAGGCTTTGAAGTACAGTGTCTATTCAAGCGCTTAATCTTTAC
Source organism: Diadema setosum (assembly GCA_033980235.1). Lineage (NCBI taxonomy): Eukaryota > Metazoa > Echinodermata > Echinoidea > Diadematoida > Diadematidae > Diadema > Diadema setosum. The sequence goes on along the minus strand of CM067077.1, from coordinate 1,368,422 downwards.
CAAACCGTGCTGGCTGTGTGATGAATGGGACAAATAACAGGAAGTAAACCACCAGAGTAACAAAAATGAGACAATAGGATTAAATTGAAATCAAGCATTCCTCATTAACACACTCTGTCCATAATTAATGCCAACTTTCAAAGCAGTAGCGCTATTCTTTCAAAAGTTATTAGAGTTGAAAGTGAAGAGTGTATACAAGGTTTTTCAGAAACGAAAAAGGGACTCTAAAGCCACACCTAATCACACTATTCTACCAAAAAATGAATGAGATAACCTGCTAAAAAATGCACTTTCCCGCCCGTTTTATGACACCAAATTTTAGCATAATGTAAAGGAAGACATGCTCTTTCAGAAAATATGGAAAGGTCAAGATCGGCTAGGTTGACCCATTTCACTTATTTTCAGTCCTCACGCAAAATCAGTGTGTGCGACTTTATGTTCGCTTTGTGTGGTGCACGGTCACATAAATCCGATGACTAACTAGGAATAGGATGACTATATGTGACCCGGCACCTAAAAACAAACAAAAAGTCGCCAGACGTGAACTTTTAATTAAGACCATATTCTGATAGAGCAGATTTTAAGCTTTGAAATAATGTATAAATCAAATCAAATGGACTCTCCTAACCTATATAAATATTGGAAAGAAACACAAACTCAGGAAATAATGTGAACTGAGAAAAGAGGCTCTGAAGTACAGTGTCTATTCAAGCGCTTAATGTTTACCAAACCGTGCTGGCTGTGCGATGAACGGGACAAAAAACAGGAAGTAAACCACCAGAGTAACAACAATGAAGGGATAATCAGATTAAACTGAAATTAAATATGCCTCATTAGCACATTTTGTCCATAATCAATGTTAACTTCCAAAGCAGTAGCACTATCCTTTCAAAAGTTATTAGAGTTGAAAGTGAAGAGTGTGGACAAGGTTTTTCAGAAATGAAAAAGGGATTCTAAAGACACACCTAATCACACTATTCTACCAAAAATGTTCGAGATAAACTGCTAAAAAAACACACTTTCCTCCCCGTTTTATGATACCAAATTTTAGCGTAATGTAAAAGAAGATCCGCTCTTCCAGAAAATATGAAAAAGTGAAGTTCGGCTAGGTTGAACCATTTCACTTATTTACAGGCCTCACGCACAATCAGTGTGTGCGACCTTATGTTCGTTTTGAGGTGCACAGTCACATATAGATCTATTATAGGACTAGAATGGCACTTGGCCATATTAGACTCTGGTTTGAGGTTATAATGTTAAGAGTAGGACAGTTTATTAAGTAGGGCCATGTTTGTCCTGAAATCCATCACTTGCCTATCACGAATATTCCTTGATATGTGGCTAAAATTCTCCCAAATATGTTTTCGATCTATCCTCTGTGGTACTCTCCTGTGGTACCATGGTAATGCTGTGTGGTACTGCCCTGTGGTATTGTGTGGTAATGACCTGTGGTACCGTCCTGTGGTACTGTCCCAAAATACTTGTCCTGTGGTACTGCCCTGTGCTACTGCCCTGTGCTACTGCCCTGTGCTACTGCCCTGTGATACTGCCCTGTGGTACGTCCCAAAATACTGCAGGACAATTCCTGTGGTACAGTTCTGTGGTACTGGTCATGTGGTACTGTCCTGTGGTACTGCCCTGTGGGATGTCCCAAAATACCACAGGAATTCCTGTAGTACTGTCCTGTGGTACCGTCCGTTGGTACCACAGGACTTTTTCGTAAGGGATAGTAACCTGTGATTTTTTTTTTAAATCTGATTTATTGGTTCCCGTGTCATTATGTAAATGCACATATACACTGTACATATTATATGTATGTATATTACATACACCTCTGGTGGCACGTATTCGTAAGCATAACTTGTTTTTGAAGTGCATATGCATTTGTCTACGTTGACTTTACAATGTAGGCCTACACATATTTTGGAATGTGAAATTGCGATATGGTGCACACTTGATAGAGTATTATTGTTTTTAAACGTCATACTTAGAGACGTTATTTAATTAAATACAAAAAAAATAATACACACCCAAGCGCGCCGAAACACTTTTTTTTTTTTTGGTGGGGGGAGGGGGGGGGGGGCAAAATCTCGACACAGGCACATTAATGGGACGGTGTAAGAACCTCGGTGAGGGAGCGAAGCAACCGAACAGGGAAGGGTGTGGGAGGAGAGATAACCCCCCCCCCCCCCCGACGGTAAAGACCTATTGTATAAAAAAAAAAACAGCAACAACAACAGCAACAAACTAAAAAAAAAGCAAACAATAACAAACAAACACAAAGTGCAAAGGTCGCGCTTAGAAAGCATTTAACTCTTTATGTGCCACGTTCGCACGTCCGGCTCAGTCGACGGCGTGACAACTTCGCATATTCTGCTCAACAAACAAAGCCGCCAAAACTGATCGATAGATCGCTCATCACTGCTAATCCCGCGGCACTATGAAAACGTTTTTCGTGCTTTTGTTCCTCTCATATACGGCTTGCATTCTATGTAGTGATTGACTATCAAGTGGTGTTCCCTAAATAGATTTGCTCGTCCATTCTAAGTTTCTGTCACGGTTTTATGTGCAAAAGTCATGCCTTTGCAGTAATGTAGCAAATGGTCATTCGAAAGAGAAGTTGAAAAATAGATTCGTCATACAATTTATATCGAAACAAAGTTTGGCATTCCTCTTTAGCTTTACCTACTATTATGCCCATCTTAACAGAAATTTGTAGAGGTCATAGGAAAAAACATAGTTCTTTCTCAAAGCGTGACTACCTTCGTGTCTCGGAAAGACGTGGCACACAGGGGATTTCCACCATGGCACATAAATAGTTAAAAGCAAATTTCTAGGGAATTAAGCATAGCAAAAAAAAAAAAAAAAAAAAAAAAAAAGGTGCAAAGGACGATGATTATAACAGGGAGGTGGAAGTCCACCTCTCTGATTATAACATACGGGAGTACATTATGTGACGGTGTGCGATCCTCGGCGAGAGAACGAAGCGACCGAGCGGGGGGAGAGTTAGGGATAATCACCCCCCACCCCCACGCTAGAGATTTTTGCAAAAACAGAGTATAACAGTCGCGTTTTATATACCATTTTGAATCAAATTTCTAGGGAATAGAACATTGCAGAAAAAAAAAACTGCGAAGAATTATGATTCAAGTTCAAGTTCAAGTTGATTTTATTTCACTTCCAACAAACAAATAAGAAATACAAAGAAGCACTCATATACACAGACGTCATGAAATCAGTACCACAATGCGATGAACAGAATAACATTGTAAGAAAAATATAGGTAAAAATATAGGTAAGGTATATGTGCCATGGTGGAATGATTATGATTATGACATACGGGGATACATTCATGTGACGGCGTGCAGGAGCTCCTCGGCAAGGGAGTGGTATGGACCTTTTGTTAAAAAAACAGTGTGCAAAAGTCGCGTTTAGATAGCATTTGAAATCAAATTTCAAGGGGAATTGAAAGGAAAGAAAAAGTCACCGCGAAGGACTATGATTATAAGATACGGGGATACATTAAGTGTATGTGACGGTGTGAGATTCTCGGCGAAGGAGCGAAGTGACCGAGCGGGAAGGGTATGGGGGGATCCCCCCCCCCCTCCCATGGTGAGGATTCTTTGTAAAAAACAGAGTATAAAAGTTGCGTTTATAGAGCAATTTAAATCAAAATTCTAGGGAATTAAACAAAACAAACATCACTGCGAAGGATTATGATCATAACTTATGAAAGCATTTAACTATAAGTACGGGAAGAGCAAGCGAGCCACAGCTTTCACTTTGCCATTCGTCTGAAATATATTCATTAAAAGCTTGAACGTGATTGCATTGTTTGAGTAATGAAATTTTTTACTTATTTATTTACTTTTTTTTCAATATATTTTGACAGGATAACAAGATCAGCAGGTGAATGCTGTTTTACATCAAGGTCCTGTACAATCCAACAATATAAATATAAAATGATGTTACATAAATATAAGCATAAAAAAACACTACTAACAAGCAATCAGAGCTGCAAGGAGCAAAACGTCTAGTTTAAAACAGTAGTAACCACATCAATGTACGATATGACAAAACAGCATGATAGAAAAGGGTATATCAAAACGGCGAATAAAATGATGCAAGATTATATACACAATCAAACCATTTGGTGCACAAAAGCAGTTTAGAAAGTTTTTAATTATTCTTATATTGCTAGAAAACATAGAAGAAAAGGAAATGTGAAAGGAATGTTTCAAGGAGCACACTGGAGGACGTGGGGGTACCATCTATACTGAACTGGTCACTCCATACGTCCCTACAGGAAATCTCCGATCTGCCTCTCAGCACCTGCTTCAAGTTTAAACACAAGAAGAACCAAGAGATACGGTGAAAGGACTTTTGCTTATGCAGGTCCAGTCCTCTGGAACTCCCTTCCTCAGCTACTCCGATCCCAAGAAAACTCTGAACTGTTCGAAAAACAATTGAAAACTCACGCATTTCGGTTAGCTTACAATTTTCAGTAATTTTTCCAGTAGTATATTTGAATTTGTTATTATACCTTTATGATATCTGGTTCGCTACTTTTCAATTGTAACTTTGTTTCATTATGTATGCATGTAAAACGCTTTGAGAACCTATTTTGTGTTGAATTGCGCTATATACGAACATTATAATATTATTATTATTATACACTACATTTACTCATAAGTTGATATTAGTGTTTGGATGAAATAATGTATATCATTAGTGTATCATAATTTTTGCCCCGGTAGGTGAGAAAATTTCACATTTTTCGTTATGAAATTGACAACTTTTAGACAAGACAAAGGCTTCTATTGTTATTTTCTCTGTATTTAAGTGGCTGCTAATTGGTATCGTGATTTTGTTGAATAGGGATCGCTCTTTACAACTTATTTCTTACAATAATTCTTATTATCACAATAATCAATGATGAACCTTTCATTTTAACACCTTTTTACCACATGACTTTTCTGCTTAATCCATTCCATCAGCGTTAAACTATTTTCATGTGGGGGGGGGGGGGGGGAGGCAAAAACTTTAAGGCGGAATATATCATTATCATGGGCGTGAATCCCGGTGGGGGGGATGGGGGGATATATCCACCCCCCCCCCCCCGAAATGGAGGAGGGGGGATGGCCTATACAATCACCCCCCACCCCCTGACTTTTGAAGAAAAAAAATGGAGGAAGCAGAAATGTGATTTTATCAATTTTGGCATATTGCATGACGTTTGTACGCCGGCCTACAGATAGTTCACAGGGCTGAACAGTCTGCTGAGTATTCTATCTTGTACGAAAATGTGTACATAATTTTCTCACGCGCTCGCTCGCTTCGCTCGCTCGCGAAGAAAGTAACATCGACATACATTGTTAAAGGTGGTTCAGACGTTGACAACGTCAAATAGTATAGACCTACATGTAAACATGCTATGACGCGAGTAACTGGGGACCATCTACAAAATATGTACGAAAACAAACAAACAAACAGTAACAAAGACTATATCGCCATAATTGAACCCAATCCATTTCCTGAATCATTGCTGAGAAACAACAGTGACTGATGACTCAGTCAGGATACATCTATGGGTATACCCAGGGAAGATCAGGGGCTTCAAATCTATCTCGGGAGGGGGGGGGGGGTCAAAGGGGCAATGCCCCGCCCTTACGGAAGTGTTTAGGCAGACAAATCATTTATCCCCCGAGCAATTCCCGAGATGAGGACAAATCTCGAACGTTCTTAATGGAAAATTGTCCAAATACCGCCAGAACTATGCACCAAATCGTTGAATACAATCATAAACATGCATAAGCTCCGCTACTGGATCCCTTTCGATAGACTTTGTACACTTTTGAGATTGACGTATATTTCCCTAATTTATGAAAGAGTGTGCAGCAGATCTTTCACTTAACAAAAGCACTCTCATATGCAGAAACGTCGATGGGGGGGGGGGATGGTTTCCCCATAAAAGTGGGACAAACAAGAGCAAAATATATAGCTACAAACTTACAAAGCTCGCTCGCTCCGCTCGCTCGCATTTAATCGCTATGCCATTCTCCTGATGTTGCTGCCAGTGACTGACAGCAGTTGCCCCCGGTGCGCCCCCCCCCCCCCCTTAATTTCCAAAGCGAAAAATATACCTGCAAACGGCAGATTTTGGACTGTAAAATGTCAAAAGTTCACTCGCTTCGCTCGCTCGCATTTAATCATTATGCCATTCTCTTGATGTTGCATGCTGCCAGTAATTGCCCGCAGTTGCGCCCGGTGTGCCCCCCCCCCCTTCTTAATTTTCCAATGCGAAAAAATACAGCCACAAACGGCAGTTTAGGGATTGTAAAATGTCAAAATTTTCAAACTCGCTCGCTTCGCTCGCTCGCATTAGATTATTATGCCATTATCCTGATGTTGCTGCCAGTAATTGCCAGCAGTTTTCGCCCGATGCGCCGCCTTAATTTCCAAAGCGAAAAAAAAAAAACAGCCACAAAGGACAGTTTTGGGGACTGTGAAATGTCAAAATTTTCAAGCTCACTCGCTTCGCTCGCTCGCATTTAATTGTTACGCCATTCTCCTGATGTTGTTGCCAGTAAATGCCAGCAGTTGCGCCCTGTGCGCCCCCCTTAATTTCCAAGGCGAAAAAATACAGCTAAAAACGGCAGTTTTGGAGACTATAAAATGTCACAATTTTGAAGCTCGCTCGCTTCGCTCGCATGCATTTAATTTTTTGGCCATTCTCTCGATGCTGCTGCCAGTAATTGTCAGCAGTTGCAACCGGTGCGCCCCCTTAATTTCTAAAGCGAGAAAATACAGCCAGAAACGGCAGTTTTGGGAGTGTAAAATGTCAAAATTTTGAAGCTCGCTCGCTCCGCTCGCTCGCATTTAATGGCTATGCGATTCTCCTGATGTTGTTGCCAGTATCTGCCAGCAGTTGCGCTCGGTGCGCCCCCCCCCCCTTAATTTACAAGGCGAAAAAATACAGCCAAAACGGCAGTTTTGGGGACTGTAAAATATCAAAATTTTGAAGCTCGCTCGCTCCCATTTAATCGCTATGCCATTCTCCTGATGTTGCTGCCAGTGATTGACAACAGTTGCCTCCCCCTTAATTTCCAAAGCGAAGAATATAGCTTCAAACGGCAGTTTTTGGACTGTAAAATGTCAGAATTTTCAATTCAACAAGATTTATCCGTGGGAGGGGGAACCCCCTACTATATCCTCTCCCCCCCCCCCGCTTGTTTCGCCCCCTCACATAACCGCTCCCCCTAAGATCAAATCCTGTCTACGCCCGTGACAGGCCCCACTATTTAGTACGCCTTCACAGTGATGTCGCACAGGCGGAGCAAGAGCTGAAATGCCACGATTTAGTCATTCAATAATACACACTGAATATTTCATTTTCTAATAAAAAACAACAACAACAACAACAATTTCACCAAAAGTGTGCACCAGATCGCTGAATTTCAGGTCTGAAAATGCAAAATCTTCCTCGTGTGGGAGAGAGATACCCCCCCCCCCCATACCTTGACACCCTCCCCCGTTCGGTCACTCTGCTCCCTTTCACAGATATTTCAAAAACAAAAAATGTCGTCATACTTTTTTAAGGACGACTGATTTTCCGCCGAAAGTCATCTGACAAGCAACCCCCAAAAGAGCAACAATAATAAAGTGTTTTTTTTTTATATTTTTGCTGCCACTTTCCTCCCACTTCATATTTCATGCAAAATGTGGAACATCCGATCCCTGTAAAGTGTGTGTGTGATGTGTGTGTGTGTGGGGGGGGGGGGGAACAAGCTTCTTCCCCCCCCCCCCCCCCCCCTTCTCGCCGGTCCGGTTGTGGGCTTGTAATCGTGGTGATGGTGACCATCCCCCCCCCCCAACTCCTCAGTCCGGATTTACGCCGTTGACCATAATGTACGAGGAAGCGGAGCAACCGAGCGAGGGAGGGTGTGGGAGAGGGTATACACCCCCCCCCTCCCAAGTCAATGTGTAGGCATAGTGATACATGGAAGTTGACAGGTGGAGGGTGTGGGAGGGGTAGCCCCTTTCTACACGGCGGACCTTTTGCATTTGTGACCCTGCACCACAAAACAAACAAAAATTCGCCAGGCATGGATTTTTAGTTAACAGCATATTCTGAAAGAGCAGACTTCAAGCTTTAAAATGATGTACAACTCAAATCAAGTGGACTCTCCTAACCTATCTAAAAATTGGGAAAAAATCACACACTCCGGAACAGCGTGAATTGAGAAAAGATTATCTCAGGTACAGGGTCTATTCAAGCGTTTAATCTTTAACATGCCGTGCTACCTGTGCAAGGAATGGGACAAATTATCAGGATGAAAACAACCAGTTTAACCACAATAAAGGGATTTTTAACACATTCTGTCCATGATAAATGTCAACTTTTAAAGCAGTAGCATTATCCTTTCTAAAGTTATTAGAGTTAAAAGTGAAGAGTATGTACACGTATCCCCCTCACACACGAGAAAGACTTCGCATTTTTAGAATTAAAATTCAGAAACCTGGTGCCCACTTTAAGTGAAATATTGGGACATATTTCTATCAAAAAGAAAGAAAATCTTCTCGTCTCGGGAATTTAAATAAAGTGTGTGTGGGGCAAATTATACCCTTGCCAATCCAAGGTTTTGGGGCAAATTTTGTGTGGAATTTTTTTTCTGTCAAAAAAGTAAGAAAATCTTCTCGTCTCGGAAATTATTGGGGGCACAATGATATACTTGCCCCGCTCACATTCTCAATTTCGATTGGTCAGAAGTAAAGTGTTGTACATAGACCTATCGTCCGTGTAGCACACGTACGCGTAAACGTATACGCAAACATGTACGTGATCCGTACCTTACGGATGTATAATACGGTCGATAGATAGTAAACGCTGTACAATAGGTATTCATTAGTGCTGTCAGAGCCCGGGGTGCGAATTGTTTTTGCCCACGAATGTTTTTGTCCCTGTTTTGTTTGTTTGTTTTTTTAAGGGGCCGAAGGGGTGTGGGGGGGGGGGGGTGGGTTCGCACCCAGCGCACCCCCCCCCCCCCGCCAATGTTTTCTACACTGTATTTTTATTTAATGATCTATTGATTGAAGGACCATGACACTTGTCAACGTTTAAATCACTGCTTGTGCAGCCTGTATTTAGTACGTTACACCGACTGACAAATCTGATTTTCTTGTACTGCAGACTTGGAGCAGAATTAAAAATTACTTTACCTCCCAGGGTCTGACCGTGTACAACAACAGCAAACACACTTGGAGTGTCATGGAGGGACTCTGCAAAAACAATGCCTCATTATACATTAAAAAGTGGACAGTTTTTTTGCTGTTAGCATGACTTATCTTGGACCCATACATAAGTATGTATTATTATTATTATTATTATTATTATTATTACTACTACTACTATTATTAGGTTAATTACTATTGTTATCATTTATTCGAGCAGATAAAGAAGAGCTATAGGATACACACTGTAAAAGAGGTATTACAAACATGAAACAAAAACTAGAATGAATATAGCAAAGGGATATAAAGCGACTGCATATGAGACATTGGAACAGTCCTGGATTATCTTTGCCGGCTAGCACAAGCTCATGAACTGTCTTTATGTCATATGTACGTGACCTGACATGTGATATTTGACAGACTTTATATTAAACCGCTAGTTGTAGCTGACAGTTTTGCAAAGAGTATTTTAGACCGATTTGCCGTTATGGCGTTGACATGAAGTATACTGGTTAGTATTTACTACATGCATTGTCTAATGTTCCTTTAAATCTCACATGATTTCTCGAAGCGAAAATTACGACGTAAAATAGATCAATAATATCATATTGGTCGAGAATTTACAGTTTGAATATAGACGTACATCTTATGAGTACTTGGAGGCTGAAGAATTCATACCACCTCTTCCTCCCTCTTTATTTAAAATCAACTTAGGGTAATTTCTCGGCAAATGTATTTTATGTAGTTGCTAACACCTGCAGCCACTATTGTTTTAAGTATTGAAGTCTGCACATGCGCATATGCACGGTCTGGTATGAATTTCCTCACCTCCAATCCAACGATGAAACTTCAAACTGTAAACTTTTGTTTATCTTATTGTTATCTCTGTGATAAAACAAAACAAACACGCCCCCATCCCCAGAAAGGCACCCAGATTGTAATGTTCGTTCTTTGTATTAGCCTTTCTTTGCAAAGACTGACTACATAAGAGGTAAACATTTCAGCTCAGAAATTGTGTTTCTTTTTCTCATGGCCATTGTTGAGGAAATAGTGGTTGCTTAAAACAGGAGCAATATATTGTTTTCATATACTTCATGAATGATGCTTACAACTGATCTTTTGTTTTTACATGTACTTATTGAAACTAATCTGAATTGTATGATTCTAACGTACCTGAGTCAGCCCGAAATGTCCTTCTCCGTTATACAGGTGAGGGCTTTCATAACAAAAACGCTGGAAAGTATTTGCTCTCAAGTGGGAAGGAGAATCACGTTCGACGAGTGTTTTTCCTGCCCGAAGTGCGGCGCTAAGAAAAAGAAAAAGTTCAAGGATGGAGCTGGGAAGGAATTTCTGAAATGCACAACACATGCTATCAACATGAACTCGATCAGGTCCAAGTTTGGTAAGATATTTAGACCAAGATAGATTTGTTTCCCCATCCTCGTGTCACACCGTGCAACTTCATGTTATCTCACAATAGTTTATCACGCACTCAGACGGCAAGGCAAGAGCTGAACTTGTAGAATCTGACTTGTTGCCTCACTTTGATCCACCATGGATTAATAAATGAGTTCCCGGTCATACATACATAATTTGTGTTTACAATAACAATCGTCGATTACATTGATGTGCGTCGATTTTCCAGTCTGAATTAACGGATTGTCTCTTAATCGCCCATATTTTATTAAGTACTAGGAGACACAGGAAGGATTAATGTCTAATTTCCTAAATCAAGAGGAAATATTAAATTGAAAACAAAAATAATGATGATTTATATATGACTCATTAATGAACTCATACCTAAATGCATTTAAAGACAAGCGTATTTGTATAGCAAAATGTCTCATTTATGAGTATTTAATTTTTTTTTTTTAATGATGACTCTGCATCACAAAGCCCACAAAAGGTCGCCAGACATATAGGTTTAGATTAAGAGCAGATATTGATTTCACCTAATTTGAGTCTTCACACAAAATTAGGGCCAGCGACTTTTTGTCAGTTTTTTGAAGCACGGTCTTGATTGTATGTATATGCATACGATGTATAGAAACATCTAATTTATGTCCCCCGTTTCAACATGAATTGTGTCTTTACTTCAGGTTTTCCAGGTATTGACGGAAAATCGACAGCCGGACAAAGCGAGAGTCCAGACGACAGCAGGAACGAAAAGGGTGTGTGTTTCTTTTCAACTCAGAGCGGTTACACACGGTCAAAAATTCGTCATTTGAATGATGATTCCAGTGAAAGATAATTCTAATGACGAATTTTTAGCACGTGTGGAAGCAAATTAGAATCACGAATGGTAATCACAATCACGAATTCAAATTCTAGTCCGGAGGTGAATTCCGGTGAGTTTCACTCAAATTACGGTGCGAAATTTGCGTGTGTAATGCTTGACCTCCAAAACATCTTTTGAGGGGCGGAGCTTACGTGACCTTTCAAGCACTTCCGTAGATAATACGCGCTATAGAACCTCGTTGTTTTGATTGACAAGTCACCAAGGATTACGTAACGCCTTCGCTCGAGAATTCGAATTCTAATCACAGTTTTCGAGAGAGCGTGTGTAAGGTCCGCTAATTCTAAAGACGAATTGTAATCATCATTACAATGATGATTTAAGTTACGAATTTTCTCTCGTGTGTAACCGATCTTTGTTATGTTCAGTAGTGAACAATGAAATTGCATTTCATAAATTCCTGTCCGGCAATGGTATTTTTTTTTTTCAAAGTAGGAAATGAAATAAATTCATTATTGAAGTAGGTGTTGGGATAAGAAATTAAGTATCTGTATATTTTTAAAATTTTTTGCCGCTATCATAAAATAAATCCGAGAATTTAATTATATGACCGTGCAATATATGTGACCATAAAGTCGCACACACTGAGTTCAATCTGATAATCTCTTCATTGTTGTTACTCTGGTGGTTTACTTCCTGTTTTTTGTCCCATTCATCGCACAGCCAGCACGGTTTGGTAAAGATTAATCGCTTGAATAGAAACTGTACTTCAGAGCTTCTTTTCTCAGTTCACACTTTTCCTGAGTTTGTGCTTTCTTTCCAATATTTAGATAGGTTAGGAGAGTCCATTTGATTTGAGTTATACATCATTTTAAAGCTTAAAGTCTGTTCTTTCAGAATATGGTCTTAACTAAAAATTCATATCTGGCGACTTTTTGTTTGTTTTGAGGTGCAGGGTCACATATTATATTATTGCATTAATATATCAGATTTATCTTTACAACAGTCATCTTGCCAGCTTTTCCTGTTATTTCTCATAATTTTTCATAAATTATTTTCTTTTCTGCACCTATCGTTCCAAACCACACAACTGAAAAACATCAGACATCCAAATACCGTTTAATGCATTAAACGTAAAATACCCTGTCAGCATTGAATAAATTTATCTTTCTATAACACACACAAGGAGAGTACATCGCTTCATGGCGTAACACAAACACAATGCTGCATACACACAATCATCATACACACAAGCACACACATATATGTTCTTTTAAATAATTCATTGGAACTAATACCGCTGCATACACACAAACACACACACACACACACATACACATACATTATATTTTTATAATAATTCATTGGAACTAATACCCAACAATAATTCCACGGTTAATTATAAGAATATTATACCAACGTTTGGGGCTCCATATGAACAGTGACTTGATGTCTTGGAAGTCTCACATAGACTATACATACGAAATCGAGAAATACAGGAATTATAACCAAACTAAATACATGTTTTTACCAAATATCTTATTGAATGTTTATATATACAGCTTTGAAAATATCTACAACTGAAGTTATTCTTGCATGGCAAATTGAGAAAAAAAAGGAGAAAACTCTTAGAAAAATCCATGTTAACGTATAAGCATAAACGTGCTATTCGAAATACCCTTGACGCTTACTATTTCTCCCACTCAAATGAAGTTATCTTGTAGGAATGAAATCCAAAAAGGGAAAAAGAAATTGTGTGCTTCTAATGTTGCAATATTTGTGTTAACTTTACCCAGAAATTAGATATCAGCCTGCTTAAAAAATTATGTTCAAAGAAACCATCGGTAGACTGAATTATATTCCAAGTACTCGAAAAAAAAAAATTGCAAAAAAAACCATATTATTATATTAATATGACCTTAACAATGGAATGACTCGTCTCTTAAAATAACCAAACAGTGCATCACCATAGGTCTTAAACGCAAATTCAAAATTATATTCATTTAATGATTATACTGTACTATCATACAACACTATAGTGAGTTATAAACACTGCTATACATAATCACGGTCACATACGTATATATATATATATATATATATATATATATATATATATGTATACATATATAATGTATATATATGCATATATATACACTATATATATACATATATATATTATATAAATAGTCTTATTGCAAAGCAGAATAATTCCATTCTTGTTAAGTTGAGATTTTTGTGAGTAAAGCTGGCAAAAACCGAAGAAAATGATAAAAACACAGGATACTCTTAATCATAACTTCTAGAATATTCCTTGTTATTTTACGGTTAAGGTAGGTATTATACGCTGGAAAGATTTAATTTTGTTTTATCTGATGATGGACATACTTTGAACTGTTTAAAAAAACCTCGTTTTGCAGTAAAATTCTTCATGTACATAGTAATTCAAGAAAAGGAAGAGATATTTGAAGCAGGCAACGCATGGATTTTTTTTTTTTTCATATGGGGAAGACAGTGCCCGACGATGGAGGTTACGGTCTATAATCCTAGGATAAAATTGTCGATGTCATCTGTCAGTCACTGACACAATACAAATTCGATGAACAAAACATTTTGCATTGAACCCCCCCCCCCCCCCAACTGATTATAACGGGTTCGTTTCCATGCAGTCAGTGTACTTCGCTTAAGAATGAAGTTTCCCGATATATCCATAATCCATGTCGCCAAGACTATAAGAATTTGTGACGTTTCTGCAGAACAAAGATTAAAAACTCAAACAAAGAATTCTAAAACGCACACACACACACACACATACACACAGTACACATGCATTCTTTTAATTAGTTCATTCCTATAGTGTTTAATAGTATCCCTCTCCCCTGCACTCTGAAAGAGGTTTGTCAATAGCTCTTTCATTTGGCTGGAAAAATGGCGTTTTGCTGATTTTTCTGCAGTATACAATGGCCAAAGACTCACAATCAAATTTTCTCAATTCACAGATGCTGACAGCGTCACAGCTGCTCATATCAGAAGACTAGTCCGTCTTGTACTGCCGGGAAAATATACAGACCTGTGCTCCATGCTGGGGGTTGAATATAACCAGGCACAACAGATACTGGAACAGTTCCACAAGGACTACGCCCAGGCCCTCTCCAATGTCCTCCACACCTGGTTAGACGCAAAAGAGAGAAGCAAAGCCGACCTCAAGGTAGCTCTACAGGGGGCAGAATTGGGCGGTGTCTACAGAAAGGTTGACGAAGGAGTTCGGTAAGATGCAGTTGTATTTGAGTAGTTAATAGTGTACGTGGGTGTACATACAGATGTATACATACTATGACTGAAACTCATCTATCTGTACGTGTGTCCCATTAACATGTATGTACACAAACAAGGACACAGACTCAACACACACACGTACTTTATCAAATTCGATGCGTAGATTAACAGACGTTCATGCCTGAGATCAAACATGAAAATTACAAGTGTAGAGAACGACAAATTATGAAGTTGTATAAATGCTTAAGTTCTAGGATAAAATTTATTGAATGTCCATAATGAATGCACTGAATTACCCAGAATAGCGCCATGGTCATAAAGGCGCGCAGCACAGGTACAGTCTCTCTACCCATATTAAAAACCTTCCTCGAATCCCTCTTCAAGCCAGAGGTCCGTCCAAGTGCAATGAAGGAAAATACAAACCATGAAACTTGCTCAACAAGGAGATAGACATTTCAAATTCATGAAATTCCTCCGTCGAGATATTTTTTATTGTAACTATTGTAATCTTTGTAACTATTGTAAATTGCCCTATACATCGACGTAAATAAGCACTGAATTGACCAATGTTTAAGTAGTATGATTTGGTACCGTGTTTTGTTTTGTTTTGTTTTTTTAATCATGGCTAATACTAAAACACTGATCAGTTCAGTGCTTATTTATGTCGATGTATAGGGCAGTTTGTCAACCAGTTGCAATAAAGGAGAAAGACATTTAGGACAATTAAAACAAAATAATTATTTCAAATAATGGTTAAGAGAATTGCCGGACGATGATGGAATTACTTCTCTGTCCAGATCATTCAAAGAATCAAATCCTGTGAAAGTTATTTTCAGGAAAGAGATAAAAAGAATCTGTTTTTCCTGTATGATGAGAATGTGTAAAAGCATCTTCAACGAACATCGGTTAAAACACAGCCGGAAGGCTAGACTTATCAAACCGAAACATGAATAATTCAGTATCAAAGTAATCCAAGTCCAGGATCTTTTACACCATTCCATTAAAAAAAAAAAATATGCACTTGTGTAAGTATATTTTCAAAGTAACTCGGTTCTGTACAAAAGAACGTAGAACCTAATTTTATTATACAACAGTCTTCACATACCAGAATTTAAAATAACAATGCATGAGTAGCAAACAATGAATGTAATACGTTGATTGGAAAGTATTAGGTTAGGAAAATCCATTTTATTTGAGTTATACATCATTTTAAGGCTTAGAGTCTGCTATTTCAGAATTGGCCCTTAACTAAAAATCCATGCAAGGCCACTTTTTGTTGGTTTTGTTGTGCAGGCCCTGGGTCACATATACACATGGAATTTTATCAAAGGGATGGTAGAATAATTGTTGAGATATAGATTCAGTTTTTAACATTTTGCGAGATACTTAAAACCCCTTCATGAAATTTTGAAAGTAATGCAGTTCTAAGGGGAATTCCACGTTTATTTATGAAAATCGGTTTTGAAATGGCTCATTATATTCAAAAACAGAAAGAACTTAACATGTCGCCATGGCGACAGGTATGCCTCCGCCATGATGCATGGTTTTCCCAATAGGTCTATGTTTAAAAACGTCTTGACAATGTGTGATGATAGTTTTATACAATTGATAAGATATTATTATGACATGTTTGTCAAAATGTGTTGAATGTTCACATTCCTGGAACTAGGGTTCGTTGGATGTTAAATGGTTACTTTTTCTAAGAAATCAATTCAATATCTGAATATAAGAACGACCCAAGTCCATGGAAGACCATTTCGAGTAAACTTTAAAAACTTCATATCTTTTTTATTTGTCCAAAAAGATTCTATTGAACTGTGATGGGAAGGCAACATTGAATATACAACTTAGGACCTATGTGACCCTGCACCACAAAACAAACAAAAATTCGCCAGACATGAATTTTTAGTTTAGACCATATTCTGACAGAGCAGACTTTAAGCTTTAAAATGATGTATAACTCAAATCAAATGGATTCTTCTAACCTATCTAAATATTGGAAAGAAAGGAGACACTCAGGAAAAGTGTGAACTGAGAAAGAGACTCTGAAGTACAGTGTCTATTCAAGCGCTTAATCTTTACCAAACCGTGCTGGCTGTGCGATGAATGGGACAAAAAAAAAAAAACAGAAAGTAAACCACCAGAGTTACAACAATGAAGGGATTGTCAGATAAACTGAAATTATACATGCCTCATTAACACATACTGTCCATAATTAATAATAACTTTCAAAGCAGTAGCACTATCCTTTCAAAAGTTATTAGAGTTGAAAGTGAAGAGTGTGTACAAGGTTCTTCAGATATGAAAAAGGGACTCTAAAGACACACCTAATCATACTATTCTACCAAATATGTTCGAGATAAACTGCTAAAAACCTCACTTTTCGTTCGCCCGTTTTATGATACCAAATTTTAGCTTAATGTAAAAGAAGACCTGTTCTTTCAGAAAATATGAAAAAGTCAAGATCGGCTAGGTTGACCCATTTCACTTATTTTCAGTCCTCACGCAAAGTCAGTGTGTGCGACTTTATGTTCGTTTTGTGGACAGTGCACGGTCACATATATTATTATGACAATTAACATTTACACTAATTGTGGAGAGGCCATTTTGTTTGATGGACTTGGGTCGTTCTTTGAATCATATAGGCCTACATGATATTCTGCTATAGAGATGAGAGAAGGATGAGAGAAGGCGCTATAATAGGAATGTAAAAATGACCCAAGTCCTTCATCCTTACATTCATATAAGATTTAACTCATTCATTTCAGACACTTCCAGGGGTAATTAGAATTTATCATTTATACACAAGATGAGTCCATGCATAAGCTACAATTTTCTATTTCAAACTGAATTTGGCCAAAAATTCAGTGGACTTGGGTCATTCTCATATTCACGTCTTCAATTATTTGTCTATTTGAGGATTTATACTGAACTTCCGACCGTTTTTTTTTTTTTTTTAAGTTTATGCATTGAGTAACTTCCACGAAGTTGTTCTGCTTTGTAGCCGTGCCAGTCATTCCTGGGCAACGTTCAGTGATCGACACAGAAGAATTCAACACTCATTCAGTTAATGTTAGTCACAATACCGCACTAGTGTTAAACGACGGTACGCATGCTACTGTGCAACAATTTAACACCGAATTGTTCAATGCATGAAACGCGCGTGGGGATGAAGGCTGTGTCACACCTTACCGGGCAAGTTATGCGGGCTTGTTATGAGGAGGGATTTTCCGGCGCGCAGGAGATTTTCCGCGGGCGGACAAGAATGTTTGCGAGTTTCGTACTTGTGTCTTACCTATTACACGCGTGCTACTTAGCTTCTACTTAAGTGCATTGTGTGACCTGTGTGAGAGCTTTGAAACCGATCCGTTTTCTGTTACGAGCAACTTATGGGTACTGAGAAGTACCTGCGTTGGAGTTGCCTGCGAGGTGCTGCCTGTAAGGGTCTCCTATGCACTGGTGCTCTGCTTGTATCTCTGCGAGCGAACCCCCACGACTGACTCAGTTTTGAGCATGCTCAAGGCCTTGTCACACCGTATCCGGGGAAGTTTTGCGGCTTGACTTGCGGGGAAACAAAATAATCTACTACTCGAACCTCTCCACAGTTGGTCAGCACCTGACAATACCTAGCGCGTATCTCGCCTGTAGTTGCAAGGATGTTGCCCCGAGTCCGATTTAACCGCAACTAAGTTTTGAGCATGACCAAAACTTTTGTTTTCTGGGTGAGTCGCGGGGATGCCCGGAGAGGTCCACGCAGAACGCCAGTAGGAGGCCCTTAGCGGCAGCACTTCGCAGGCAACTCCCACGCAGGTACTTCGCAGTCCCCGTATGCAGCCAAGATAATGACATTCCGTAGGACTTTTGCCATTCCTTCAGAGGAATTCCGTCACTGAGTTGTCGGCGCCCACGCGACTGGTACGCAGGTCACACAGTAAGTAAAACTCCAGGTTAAGGTCATTCCCCATGCTTATCTAAAAACTTATCCTTGCCTTTGCAATGACAGGAGAAGTGTGAGCTTGAATGGGGTTTACAGAGTAGGACGCGTCCAGCAAGTATAAGACACATGCACTGACTTGCCCAAATCCTTGTCCGCCCTCAGAAATTGTCCGGTATGCTGGAAAATCCCTACAGGCAACGAGCCCGCGTAGCTTGCCCGGAAAGGTGTGACCGACCCTTAACATGGTTGCGGGTAAAAAGATTTGCGTGCGCACCTCCGGGTGACTACGGGTGAGATACGTGCTGGGAACTGTCATGTGCGGGTTACCTGCGGGGACCTCCGGGTAGTAAAAATTGTCCTTCGCAAGTAGCACTCAAGGCTTGCCCGGAAAGGTGTGACACGGCGTTCTCATTGATGTATACAACGGTGATACATGTACACAAAGTTGAATAACCTGTCATAGCTACCAGGCACTTGTCTATAGCGGCAATCTGTCTTTCACGGTTATTTTTTCGTTTCCCGTGGATGGCAGCTATAGACAGGTTGACTGTATAATTATTATGTATACACTAAATTTCAAGAAAAATCTTGCTGGCATTGCATATATATAAAGAAAATATTGATATTTTTAAGAGTTGATCTTGACCTTTAACCCGTGAGTTTTATCAGGATACCTCAAACGGTTTATTTAGTTACGCTGTCCACAAAATTGATTACGTACGGAAGGGCGGACGGAAGGAAGAACGTACGGAAAGATGGACAACCCGAAAACACAATGCCTCCAGCGACACTTCGTGGTGGAGCAGGGAGGTGGTTTCCTCTCACCTCCCTGGGTGGAGGCAAAAAAAAAAGGATGCTAATAAAAGCTGGGTCCCGTCTTCATGGAGATTGCTTTGTTTCTGATATCTCAGCAAAGATCCTACTTTATGTAAAATGATCAACTCGCCAGATTTTACACGGCCGCTGGTGAAACGGAAGTGACTGGCGCCCGCGGTAGCGTTGAGCGGGTAAAAGAAACAATAATTTTAGACGCTAGATATGCACTAATGGAAATTGATTAAGAAGTCAAATACGTACCTTTTGTGCACCTTTGGAAGTAAAACATTCACATCTTTTGTGAATTATACTGTTTGACTCACTAATTCCAAAGAGTTGTAGAGTTTATGGAAACAGATATTGTGCACATTCCTAGATGACAAACACATTTTTTTTTCTCTGAAATGTACACTGAAGTGACTATACGTGAAACCTTTACAATGGAAGCAGTTACAACTGACAATATTACTACTAAAGGTATAGGTCTACGTAAAACATATACTTTAGAATTGACTTGTTCTAGGCAAGACTTAAGTACGTCCTACTTTTACTTTTGTGAACTATACTGTTTGACTCACTAATTCCAAAGAGTTGTAGAGTTTATGGAACAGAAATTGTGCACATTCTTAGATGACAAAGAATTTTTTTTCTCTGAAATGTACACTTAAGTGACTATACATGAAAGTTTTACAATGGAAGCAGTTACAACTGACAATATTACTACAAAAGTTATAGGTCTACGTAAAACATATACTTTAGAATTGACTTGTTGTAGGCAAGACTCAAGTACGTCCTACTTTTCCACATTTATCCCTCCACCTTTGCTCCATTGCTTATTTCACACAGCACATAAAAAGGTGATTAGGTTAATATTAGATGGCCAGAGAGCATAATTAAGTAGGGCTATTGCTGTTTGAAAGTCTAACTTATTACAATGGTAATATTGTCGAGATATAACAAGAAATCCCTAACATTCCAGGCCTAACGTTAGATCAGTATGCCTATACCACGATGTTGAAATTACGAACGGGTCCTAATTCCGTCTGCATGAAACTTTAGCTTTTAGCTTATGGAAGGCGGCAGGCTTAACCAGCAGAAGAAGTTTTCCTGATGTGCAACGCTGTTACTAAAAATTCGCGATGTACATGGACATTCTCTCACTGTCTTTTCACACATTTAAATTTTGAATGTTTGTATGACAGAACAACTTTGGACTTTTAGTGTAATTCGATACATAGACTCTAGGTTGGGCGGAATCAAATGGCAAACACGGTAAAATCTAAAATATTAAAATTATCTGAAATACAAACCCCTTTCTAGTTGACATATTGTTACCCAGTTCCCGGTTGTGCGGACAGTTAAAACAAATAGGACTTTGATAAGACAATGTTTAACAACAATTAAAAAAAAAAGAAATGAAGACTTTTATCTCAAAACGAGCTAATTCCATTCTTGTGATATTTGTGACTAAAGCTGCTAAGAAAACAAAATACATGTTTTTTATCATAATTTCTAGAATATTCGTTGTTATCTTACAAGTCAAGTTTAATGGAAAAGGCTTCATTTTGCTCTATCTGATACTGGACTTTGAAAGGTTAAGAATGGATCTTAGCTCATTTTGCAATAAAACTCTCCAAATATTAACATGCAAAATCTCTTTATTTTATTTTATTTTATTTTTGGTGGGGTTGTAAAAATGGTAGGCCATGTAAAAGAGAACATTTAATATTGGTGGCAATTAGTACTAAAGGGAACATAGTATTGCTTGAATATAAAGACAAAAGGGTGGCTTCATCTTGCTACTTATCCTGGCACCATCGCGCCATCCTTGCGTTTAATAGATCTAGAAATCTGCATCTAACTTGGATGATGAAACACATTACTTAGTTTCCTGTATCTTTTGGAAATCGAAATAATGATAAACCTCAAGCTGTTGATGGTTTGATATAGCTGTTGGTGAAGTTTAATACATTGCACCAATTCATAGATTTACTCGTGATTCTTTTTCTTGTATTACAAAGCTACCAAGCCTCACAGGGGCCATCTCACGATCTCACGCATGGCACCCATTTTTCTCACGCATCGGGCGAAGTCTGCAACTTGGGCCTATAATTATGAGCATACCTCAAAAGATTAAAGTGGTAGTTGCAATTGAAGGTATATTTCCCTTTTGTCTTTTAAAATAAGTAAATAAGTAAAAAAAGTAAGAGCTAAAAATTGAAAAAGCTCCCTACCGTGGGAGGCCAGGGGGGGGGAGCCCTCCCACACCCTCGCGCGCGCGCACATTCGAATGCCGAGATGCCGAGTTATGAAAATTTCACTCATATTTTTTTTTTTTTTTTAACTTGGCATCCCTGGTATTAGCCTGTCTAATTTGTTCTCACACAAACATACAGGGAAAGTATCGCTTACCTGGAAACTTTACCCGCTCAACGCTAGTTGGCGTACTCCTCGGTAGCTTTTCACTTTTCGACCGAGAGTTGGCCGTCTTTATGTATTGTAGGATCTTTGATCTAACCCATTTCAAAACCACTCTTATCAAATAAACGTCTACATATAAAAAAATTAAAAAAATTCTCTGAGAAGTAAATGGTCTTTCAAATTAAAAAAAAAAAAAAAAAATCTTTGGAAACCTGAAACCGCATCTTAACCGAAAATAAACCACCCTTAAACCGTATATGGTATCATTTACAAAAAGCAAAAATGAACGGAAGAAATAAAAAGGGACCACGCCGGAAGGTTCGAGATTGTTAATCTTCTTTGCGTTTATGCAGTCAAGGTCTGAATATTCAACGCAAGAAAAAAAATAACACATTACTGTCGGTAAATTTTGTCTCTAAATTATCTCCTATATTTCCCATACTCATTACTCTAAAGATTACTGTACTGTTATTACTGTACACTAAATTAATATACATTGATTATACTCTAAAGATAATTCTTCCTGAAGTCATGTGAGTTGACAAACTATTTGTATCCAATGTGAGTATAATAAGAATTCTTTATGTGACTCAATACTTGCCGCCCGATACAATGACCTTTCTGTTCTGGTTTGTTATGTATCTTTTCGTGTCGTGGCGTATTATTGTACACGACAAACGCTGCTGGCAGCTTCCTGATTCGGTTTCTTGAGAGGAAAATAAGCAGTAAAATGCTAGAATGGAATAAATCTCCTATACGATAACATTATGATCTTTTCCTTCTCTATTCTTCCCTCCTCCTCTTTCCTCGTTCTTCGTTGTCCAGCATTTCCTCAATTTCTCTTATTTCTGTGCATTTTGTGTTGTTATTGTTGTTATTGTTGTTGTTGTTGTCGTTATGTTTTTTTGTTTTTTTTTGTGGCCGATTGCATATCTTCCTTTCCGTTCAATTTTCCTGGCATACCTGGCCCCATAGTGTCTGTGCTACAAATGTGATATGTTATATAGTTTATATGTTTGCATTCTAAAATCCTAGTAAGTATTGTTCATAGTATCCACACCATATATCAATGAGTAAATGTACAACAGTATATAGAAAATTTTAAAATGAATATGTTTTATTGGTTTAACAAATTGGTGCTGTTGTTGTTTTGTTCCAGTGTTCCACGTCTTACAAGCTTGGCTTTTTTAGTGGAACACTGTATTCCATCATTGTGGTTATTTACTATTTTTGTTGTCATGGCAAAGTGCACTGTTTCTTTTTTTATTCCTGCATATACTTTATGTTTTATTTGAAAAAAAAAAATCCTTTATCAGACGTGTGTAAGAAAAATGAAAAAATTGTATCACTTTGGATTATGTCAACTTTTTTCTATTCTTTTTGATGATGGAAATAAATAAACTATTGAACTGAACTGAATTGAATTGATCTGGTAGCTGCGTCATATTTCTTGTAAAAGCTCTTCAGAGATGGATCAAGGTGCATCCCAGCCCGCGACGACCGGGAGAAAGACAGCAAGAAGAGGTAATTTGATGTCACTGAGAGAATAACTAAGATAGATCTCATTCCTGACGTGAAGGTATAATATAACCGTTTTTATTTTCCGAGGTTCATCCACAAGCATCATGGTGCCTTCAAAGGACAAGAATTATAAGTAGGAAACATGCATCGAAGCAATAATCTTCAGCATGATAAGTAATACACATACGTTTTGTCACTAGGGAATTGCAATTGTTTTTCCACCTGGTTCCAGGACTTTGTATGAAACGAGCTAACAGCTCTTAAATGTTCCCCTTGAATGGGCTGTTATTAGGGTTTTTTCCCCTCATTAAATCTATGTCGGTACTAACATTACGTTAACAGAAGGCATTAACGGTGTATGACAATATTCTTTCATAAGCAATCACTCGTTTGCGTACTTCAGTATCTCTTGGTGTCCACACAGGCACCGGCTCAGGGACAAAGGTTGAGCAACCGGGGTCAACCAGCAGGTAAGTACAAATGGATCTACATGTACTGAATTCTCGTTGAGGAGATGAACAGAATGACTGATACTGTTCAATGCAAGAAAAGCATGGTTCTTGCAGAAGATGCACGTGTCCTCTCCAGTGGAAGCTACATGATAATTATTCCGTGCGTCGTATCATTCATTTAATGAATCTATTCCTTGCAAAGTCATATTTTGACTTTTGAGATATGGCACAAGTAAAGAGAGATGGCTGTTGAGGGAGATCATCATCATGAAGCCAGTTATTTCTTAAAACAACCGACGGACAACATATTCATGTATGAACATTTGAAATGTCAATAGACATACAAATGTCCATAAGTATCTCTCTCTCTCTCTCTCTCTCTCTCTCTCTCTCTCTCTTTCTATCTCGATTGTGGGTGCTACTTACACATCATTTGTGACGGTGCACCTCAAAACAAACATAAAGTCGCACACACTGATTTTGCGTAAGGACTGAAAATAAGTGAAATGGATCAACCTAGCCGAACTTGACTTTTCCATATTTTCTGAAAAAGCGGGTCTTCTTTTACATTATGCTGAAATTTGGTATCATAAAACGGGCAGGAAAGTGTGTTTTTTCTATCAGTTTATCTCGAACATTTTTGGCAGAATAGTGTGATTAGGTGTGTCTTTAGAATCACTTTTTCACTTCTGAAAAACCTTGTCCACACTCTTCACTTTCAGCTTTAATAACTTTTGAAAGGATAGTGCTACTGCTTTGAAAGTTGGCATTAATTATGGACAGAATGTGTTAATGAGGCATGTATAATTTCAGTTTAATCTAATAATCCCTTCATTGTTGTTACTCTGGTGGTTTACTTCCTGTTTTTTTTCCCATTCATCGCACAGCCAGCACGGTTTGGTAAAGATAAAGCTCT
This sequence comes from Diadema setosum, assembly GCA_033980235.1. Taxonomy (NCBI): domain Eukaryota; kingdom Metazoa; phylum Echinodermata; class Echinoidea; order Diadematoida; family Diadematidae; genus Diadema; species Diadema setosum. Next base: position 1,343,616 of record CM067077.1, on the reverse strand, counting down.
TGAATAGACATTGTACTTCAGAGCCTCTTTTCTCAGTTCACTCTTCTCCTGAGTTTGTGCTTTCTTTCCAATATTTAGATAGGTTAGGAAAGTCCATTTGATTTGAGTTATACATGATTTTAAAGCTTAAAGTCTGCTCTTTCAGAATATGGTCTTAACTAAAAGTTCATGTCTGGCGACTTTTTGTTTGTTTTGAGGTGCAGGGTCACATTTGTACTTTTAATTCTGAGTTATTTTACTTCCGAGTGAAAATTAAGGTATTTTGTAGGAAAAATGCAATCACATTGATTTTAACAATGAGACTTGAGGTAACTTGTTTACCTAAAGCTTGATCGTTCTTTGCATTTTATCACTAACTCATAATAGCGCAAAGAAAGGAGGCCAAATGGCTACTCGACCAAAGACTGCGTCTAAAGGGAAAACAACAACGAAAGGAGGTACGTCGTCGTCCCGAACCCGGAAGAGTTCCAAGAAATCTTCTGAATAACTCGTCGACTGTTCACCCGAGGTCAATGAAATGAAGAGAATACTGATATGCATCAAATTATGTTTCTTCACTCCTGATTGAGAGCGACATAATTGAGTCGCCCGAGCTAATGAACGTATACTAGTATACTGTCTTAAATGCACTTAAGATTGATTTTCTATAAAATTATCGTTGTTCATATCGCATACTTGTGTGACAGAATACATAAGGGAACTTCAACATGCAACAACTGCAAAACATTCATTTACATCTTGACACATGATATACATTATCTTCAACTTGAATTACTTACCTGTAACTTCGAGGCGTATTATGTTATATGATTCTGTGTTTACTACTCATATCGTGTAAATACAAGATTATCTAACGGTTTATTTCGCTGTCTCTTACTTTGACGCTAATGAAGTTAATGAACGTATATACTGTCTTAAATGCACTTAAGATTGATATTCAATAAAGTTATCGTTGTTCATATCGCATATTTGTGTGACAGAATACATAAGGGAACTGCAACATGCAACAACTGCAAAACATTCATTTACACCTCGACACATGATATACATTATCTTCAATTTGAATTACTTATCTGTAACTTCAAGGCGTATTATGTTACAGTATATGATTCTGTGTTTACTACTCATATCGTGTAAATACAAGATTATCTAACGGTTTATTTCGCTGTCTCTTTCTTTGACGCATGATAATTTTGTTGTTTGTTTTTTCCCCATTGGACATAATATTTAATGAGAAAATATTGTTTTCTCCCGAGATATACTAGGTGATAGCATGTTTTGTTGATTGTAACTTGAAATGCGTATCAAAAGCGTTGTCTTAGGCTATCATAAATGATAAACAAAAGTAAGCAAGTCATGAATGAAATTGCAATGATCCTTAGTATAGATAAAAGGGACAATTGTTTCCCCTTATTTCTTCTCTCTCTCTCTCTCTCTCTCTCTCTATATATATATATATATATATATATATATATATATATATATTTGAATGTATACCATCTACCAGTAGAAATTATCTATCTTTTTAATCATCTGTTTTCCATATAGCAAAATTGGTATTTTGTCTTTAAGTCGAGTTTTGCGTAAAACTTTATTTTTTTTAACCTCTTCCTTCATATGAGGAAAGTGAAATGACAGAACCGGCGGACAACCTTCAAACTCAACAACAGCTGTCGAATCTTGTCCTTACCTTTGCTGTAGTCCCATTTCTTGCCTTTCTAATGTAGTATATTGATGGAGCTAACACGTAGGCTTTCTTATTACATGGGAAATTATACACTGCAGATCAATTGCTTGATTTCGTCCAGGCATTCAGAAGCATGTACAGTCGGACCTCTTCTATTCGACTTCCCTTTATCCAGATCTCTCTATTATCCGGATACAATCTCGGCGTGATTTTTCTTTTTGTTGTTGAGTTGAGTTTATTAACAACATACATATGAATATGATAACATGATAACATGAAATTCCACCGTGTAAGATACGATAACATGAAATTTTTTATGAGAATACAATGATTTTGTACTTTAGGTTCTTACAGCTTTGCAAGCATATATTTTACATGCTTATATCTACCTTACATAAGAATACATGTGTTATAATAGATTTAGTTTCGTTGTGATACATTTATCACTTAAAAGGCAAAGAGAATGAATAAGTATGTAATGTAGACATATATGCATAGACAGAGGTTCTGAAAAAAAAAATAATCGAAAAAAAAATAGAAAAACAGAAGATAATGTTGTTAAAGGGGGAACCAAAAGTTAGCACAAGTGCTATTCGAGAATGGTTCTCCCATTATAGCTACATGTATATTTAAGCTGCTTATTGCAAGGTCTACTCTTTTAAAGTAATTGTACTATAGAAGTACATTAAACTGAACACTGAAATTTCTTTTCATCACTAAACTTCTTTTAACAATTGATTTTTTTTAGGTTTCTTCGAAATGAAGATCTTGTTCTTTCCTCTTGAACATTTTTGGGCAAACTATTCCAAAACTTTGATCCGGGAAAAGAGGAATTTGAGGCTCAAACAAAATTCCTACACAAACTCACATGAACTACTTATTATTCCACACATAATTAACATACATTCACATGTAATTTTCAAGTATTTTCATCCGAACGGTGCTCCCAAATCACCACATATGGATCATTGAGGGAAAACTTTTTTTTTTTTTTTCATTTAATCTAGGCACGGAAGAGGCAATCTTTCATTGAAAATATTCTGAGAGAATTCTAAACGCAGACCAGCTCACGGGGACGTGACATGTTCTAAATAATGACATTATCTTTGCGACAATAGCCTTCGCTTTTTATCATCATTTGTGGTGTCCTGTTACAATGTAAATCCTAAGGACATTCTATTTCAATATAGTGAAGACATCTCTGAATCTGCGCAAAGAAAAAAAAATCCAGATATATGAAAATATTAACGCTTTGTGTGTCTCACAAAATTGATACGATTTTATGTAATATGACAATGAAAACAACTCAATACAAAATTAGGCCTACGCTTTCACCAATGTGTATGAATTTTGTTTGTGCGATCGTATGATATCAATGATACGTGAAGAAAGGCCGTATTGTGTCATGTGTGTTCGTATTTGTTGTACATGTACGTAAAGTGATTTTATGTAATATGACAATGAAGCTGATAATAAGAATGTATACACATGGAAATACTGAAAAAGGTTTGTTGTTGTTGGTTTTTTTTTTTACACAGAGCTTTTATATACCTTAGATATATAAATATATTTTTTCTCATCACTTTTTTTTTCAACGATTGTGCTTACTATTGAAATGATATGTACTTTACACGTATTGGTCTATACAGACCCAAATGATAAGATTGTTATTATTGATAATAATCTCAATAATACCAACGTGATAATGATCGTAACCATAATAGTAGTAATATAGGTTTTCCCGGTCAATTTCATACTTTTCTCATTCAATTTCCTATTCCGAGCTTTCCATTTTACGCATTCCAGCATCGTCAGCATAATTTCAGCATAATAGACAAGGTTGATTTATACCTTCAGAAAAATAACAATTTCGACTACATTGAATTTTCGAACATGAGCATTGTACTGTACACGTATTGTTTGTTGTTTATTGCTATCTTATTGGTTTACTTTTGCGAGACTTTGTGAGATCATTGTGTATCAGTTTACTTTCCACGTTATTTGAAGTTCCAATTGACAGAAAATTCTTATTTCCACCTTTAATTTCCCACTTTGCTTTTGTTTGAGGGTATCAAAACATGCAGGATAGCAAAAGTTTGCTGTTACTTTTGCATTAATGTCTCACATTGTGTTTAATTCGTCTTTTGTTATCATTGTTATCTTAAAGGTCATTTGTACATAAATGATAACATGCCGACTTTTTTGTAATTTTTATTTTTGTGCATTGGAGGACAAAAACGAATGTGTTTTTTCACACGCAATGTTTCCATTTGCTTTGGTATACCATTATGATAGTCAATTTAATTACGTTTTATGTGGTATAGAACATTGGTTTTTAAATACATCTTCTGTGAAAATATGAACCTGAGAAAGTGATAACATTCTTTGTTGATTTTTTTCTGAGTGATATACATATACAAACTAGTAATATATATATATATATATATATATATATATATATATATATATGTGATCCTGCACCTCAAAACAAACAAAAAGTCGCCAGACATGAATTTTTAGTTAAGACCATATTCTGAAAGAGCAGACTTTAAGCTCTAAAATGATGTATAACTCAAATCAAATGGACTCTCCTAACCTATCTAAATATTGGAAAGAAAGCACAAACTCAGGACGAGACATGAAACTCGTCACACTGACGAGTTAGGTGATACGCCTGGGGTCATCAGATGTCGGTCATCTGTGATCGATAAAGAAAAGAATGTGATATAGGCACTTTGAAGTTATATTGAGCGTGCATGCAAAACGGTTTCTCTAACCACTCGGCCACGAGACATCCACGGAAACGGCAAGGCAAAAAAAAAATGTTTAGATATTACAGGGGGAAAAAGTCAATGCCCACTCAACAATCGTGGCCGCGTGAACATGTCTTGCATTGCTAGAAGGAAATGCGGCCTTGTAACGACTGAGGTCGCTGTGCCATTTCTGGCAATTTCGGAAAAATACGTCCCGCACACATAAAACCTATAATCGGCTGATTTTGATACCTTGCCTTTAATCACAATTTTCAGTGTGATGACGTCATCAAAGTACAAAACAATGACATGTTCTTGAAAGACAATTGCTCAAAGTACAACACCTCCGTTGTCGTCATTACATACTATGATCGGTTTGACAGAGTCAGGATGCAACATTTTGCAGCAGTCGAAGTAATGTGGTCTCCAACACAAAACAGAGGGATATTGTGTGTCTGTGTGTGTGTGTGTTTGTATAGGTGCGTTTATATACGAACGTAATTTCTACATGGACGAATGTCTAATACACCATTGAAGAAAAAAAAAGTAAAATAGCTAGGTATTTTGTTACGTGATCTTGTGGGGTTCGAACCCGCACGAGTGCAACCTCACGTCTCTGAGACGGCGCCTTTAACCACTCGGCCATACGTCTCGACGAGAAAATATGAGGAACGTAAACTTATGTATGTGAAAGATGAATCAGGAATCGATTCGTCCACATTCCATTCTCATTTTCAGTTTTAAACTGCAAAATTGTCAACCTCATGAGAAGATTTCAAAGAACAAAATGCATGATTACTGCAGCTTATTGTCTCAGCTACAACATACTTAAATTTCAGAGGAAATGAAGCAAAATCAGCTGAGATAAAGGTGCTTAAACGTTGTCAAGTCAATGCATGGTTTTAAAAAAAATCACCTCCCATAGACATAACACGTAAACTTGTCCGATTTTGCATCTTTACTTTTAATCACAATTTAAAGTATGATGACGTCATCAAATTTCAAAACCATGACATGGACTTGAAAGGCAAATGTTTAAAGTACAACATATGTGAATTTGGGATAATATTGAGCTTAAACAACAGAGATACGAGCAAATGAATGTCAGAAACAGTACCTCAAAAAAATCAATTCCACTTTTTTTATTCAAAGTGACGATATGATCACATCATCGCGTTTGCCTGGCAATATTGATACTTGGAATGTTATTTACAATTCATATGCTTTTGTAATATGCAATAGAAATATCGGGTCAACGGACGATTTAAAGAGCTATGGCGAAATAAACAAAGACATGTTTTTTCACTATATTTGCAGAAAGACGCGCGCGCGGAATTTCAACTTTGACGCCAGTGCATTCCTTTGTTATAGGTCAACATCGATCGGAAATTAGTGGATATTGTTACTCAAAGTATCAGGAATCCAAATCAGTCAAAAAAATTGCATTTTCATGTTGGTTACGCCCTCTGCGCGAGAAATTGCGCGGACGGACGCGCACGCGAGAAAATGTTTGAAACGCTTAAAATTGTCTGAAACTTCGAGATTTCCCATTGGGAAGTCGTTTTGAGCCTTTTAAAATTTTGACGCGCGCGACGAAGACCTGGGTAACTAGCGTTAAAAAGTAAGATAGAGCGTGACCTGAACTTTATGTCCACCGAAAATGATGCAGAAATGACAATGATCGATCATGTGACAAGTTCCGAAAATCACAAAATGGCGCCTAAATGACGTCATAGATATGTTACTGTCATGAAAACCTTATTGTGGCTAGATATTGTTATGAGACATGTTGACTGAAAATTTCATGTCATTCCGTAATGTCATTGTTGAGATATTGACGACACAAAATTGTCCAGAAAGAAAGAAGAATAAAAAACGAGACATGAAACTCGTCACACTGACGAGTTAGGTGATACGCCTGGGGTCATCAGATGTCGGTCATCTGTGATCGACAAAGAAAAGAATGTGATATAGGCACCTTGAAGTTATATTGAGCGTGCATGCAAAACGGTTTCTCTAACCACTCGGCCACAGGACATCCACGGAAACGGTAAGGCCGAAAAAAAATGTATAGATATTACAGGGGGAAAAAGTCAATGCCCACTCAACAATTGTGGCCGCGTGAACATGTATTAAACTATTTGCATTGCTAGAAGGAAATGCGGCCTTGTAACGACTGAGGTCGCTGTGCCATTTCTGGCAATTTCGGAAAAATACGTCCCGCAGACATAAAACCTATAATCGGCTGATTTTGATACCTTGCCTTTAATCACAATTTTCAGTGTGATGACGTCATCAAAGTACAAAACAATGACATGGACTTGAAAGACAATTGCTCAAAGTACAACACCTCCGTTGTCGTCATTACATACTATTTGACAGAGTCAGGATGCAACATTCTGCAGCAGTCGAAGCAATGTGGTCTCCAACACAAAACAGAGGGATATTGTGTGTGTGTGTGTGTGTGTGTGTGTGTGTGTGTATAGGTGCGTTTATATACGAACGTAATTTCTACATGGACGAATGTGTAATACACCATTGAAGAAAAAAAAAGTAAAATAGCTAGGTATTTTCTTTCGTGATCTTGTGGGGTTCGAACCCGCACGAGTGCAACCTCACGTCTCTGAGACGGCGCCTTTAACCACTCGGCCATACGTCTCGACGAGAAAATATGAGGAACGTAAACTTATGTATGTGAAAGATGAATCAGGAATCGATTCATCCACATTCCATTCTCATTTTTAGTTTTAAACTGCAAAATTGTCAACCTCATGAGAAGATTTCAAAGAACAAAATGCATGATTACTGCAGCTTATTGTCTCAGCTACAACATACTTAAATTTCAGAGGAAATGAAGCAAAATCAGCTGAGATAAAGGTGCTTAAACGTTGTCAAGTCAATGGATGGTTTTAAAAAAAATCACTTCCCATAGACATAACACGTAAACTTGTCCGATTTTGCATCTTTACTTTTAATCACAATTTAAAGTATGATAACGTCATCAAATTTCAAAACCATGACATGGACTTGAAAGGCAAATGTTAAAAGTACAAAATATCTGAATTTGGGATAATATTGAGCTTAAACAACAGAGATACGAGCAAATGAATGTTAGAAACAGTACCTCAAAAAAATTAATTCCACTTTTTTGATTTCAGATGATGATATGATGACGTCATAATGTATTTCGGGAAATATTGATACTTGAAACGTTATTTCCAATTCATATGCTTTTGTAATATGCAATAAAAACATAGGGTCAACGGACTTTTTAAAGAGCTATTGCGAAATAAACAAAGACATGTTTTTCGCTATATTTCCACATAGACGCGCACACGAAATTTCAACTTTGACGCCAGCGCATTTCTTTGTTATAGGTCAACATCGATCGGAAATCAGTGGATATTGTTACTCAAAGTATCAGGAATCCAAATCAGTCAAAAAAATTGCATTTTCATGTTGGTTACGCCCTCTGCGCGCGAAATTGCGCGGACGGACGCGCACGCGAGAAAATGTTTGAAACGCTTAAAATTGTCTGAAACTTCGAGATTTCCCATTGGGAAGTCGTTTTGAGCCTTTTAAAATTTTGACGCGCGCTTACGCGCGCGTAATGAAGACCTGGGTAACTAGCGTTAAAAAGTAAGATAGAGCGTGACCTGAACTTTATGTCCACCGAAAATGACGCAGAAATTACATCTAGTTATGAAGTTATGATCGATCATGTGACAAGGTCCGAAAATCACAAAATGGCGCCTAGATGACGTCATAGATATGTTACTGTCATGAAAACCTTATTGTGGCTAGATATTGTTATGAGACATGTTGACTGAAAATTTCATGTCATTCCGTAATGTCATTGTTGAGATATTGACGACACAAAATTGTCCAGAAAGAAAGAAGAATAAAAAAAAACGAGATATGAAACTCGTCACACTGACGAGTTAGGTGATACGCCTGGGGTCATCAGATGTCGGTCATCTGTGATCGATAAAGAAAAGAATGTGATATAGGCACTTTGAAGTTATATTGAGCGTGCATGCAAAACGGTTTCTCTAACCACTCGGCCACGAGACATCCACGGAAACGGCAAGGCAAAAAAAAAATGTTTAGATATTACAGGGGGAAAAAGTCAATGCCCACTCAACAATCGTGGCCGCGTGAACATGTCTTGCATTGCTAGAAGGAAATGCGGCCTTGTAACGACTGAGGTCGCTGTGCCATTTCTGGCAATTTCGGAAAAATACGTCCCGCACACATAAAACCTATAATCGGCTGATTTTGATACCTTGCCTTTAATCACAATTTTCAGTGTGATGACGTCATCAAAGTACAAAACAATGACATGTTCTTGAAAGACAATTGCTCAAAGTACAACACCTCCGTTGTCGTCATTACATACTATGATCGGTTTGACAGAGTCAGGATGCAACATTTTGCAGCAGTCGAAGTAATGTGGTCTCCAACACAAAACAGAGGGATATTGTGTGTCTGTGTGTGTGTGTGTTTGTATAGGTGCGTTTATATACGAACGTAATTTCTACATGGACGAATGTCTAATACACCATTGAAGAAAAAAAAAGTAAAATAGCTAGGTATTTTGTTACGTGATCTTGTGGGGTTCGAACCCGCACGAGTGCAACCTCACGTCTCTGAGACGGCGCCTTTAACCACTCGGCCATACGTCTCGACGAGAAAATATGAGGAACGTAAACTTATGTATGTGAAAGATGAATCAGGAATCGATTCGTCCACATTCCATTCTCATTTTCAGTTTTAAACTGCAAAATTGTCAACCTCATGAGAAGATTTCAAAGAACAAAATGCATGATTACTGCAGCTTATTGTCTCAGCTACAACATACTTAAATTTCAGAGGAAATGAAGCAAAATCAGCTGAGATAAAGGTGCTTAAACGTTGTCAAGTCAATGCATGGTTTTAAAAAAAATCACCTCCCATAGACATAACACGTAAACTTGTCCGATTTTGCATCTTTACTTTTAATCACAATTTAAAGTATGATGACGTCATCAAATTTCAAAACCATGACATGGACTTGAAAGGCAAATGTTTAAAGTACAACATATGTGAATTTGGGATAATATTGAGCTTAAACAACAGAGATACGAGCAAATGAATGTCAGAAACAGTACCTCAAAAAAATCAATTCCACTTTTTTTATTCAAAGTGACGATATGATCACATCATCGCGTTTGCCTGGCAATATTGATACTTGGAATGTTATTTACAATTCATATGCTTTTGTAATATGCAATAGAAATATCGGGTCAACGGACGATTTAAAGAGCTATGGCGAAATAAACAAAGACATGTTTTTTCACTATATTTGCAGAAAGACGCGCGCGCGGAATTTCAACTTTGACGCCAGTGCATTCCTTTGTTATAGGTCAACATCGATCGGAAATTAGTGGATATTGTTACTCAAAGTATCAGGAATCCAAATCAGTCAAAAAAATTGCATTTTCATGTTGGTTACGCCCTCTGCGCGAGAAATTGCGCGGACGGACGCGCACGCGAGAAAATGTTTGAAACGCTTAAAATTGTCTGAAACTTCGAGATTTCCCATTGGGAAGTCGTTTTGAGCCTTTTAAAATTTTGACGCGCGCGAACGCGCGCGTAATGAAGACCTGGGTAACTAGCGTTAAAAAGTAAGATAGAGCGTGACCTGAACTTTATGTCCACCGAAAATGATGCAGAAATGACATCTAGTTATGAAGTTATGATCGATCATGTGACAAGTTCCGAAAATCACAAAATGGCGCCTAAATGACGTCATAGATATGTTACTGTCATGAAAACCTTATTGTGGCTAGATATTGTTATGAGACATGTTGACTGAAAATTTCATGTCATTCCGTAATGTCATTGTTGAGATATTGACGACACAAAATTGTCCAGAAAGAAAGAAGAATAAAAAACGAGACATGAAACTCGTCACACTGACGAGTTAGGTGATACGCCTGGGGTCATCAGATGTCGGTCATCTGTGATCGACAAAGAAAAGAATGTGATATAGGCACCTTGAAGTTATATTGAGCGTGCATGCAAAACGGTTTCTCTAACCACTCGGCCACAGGACATCCACGGAAACGGTAAGGCCGAAAAAAAATGTATAGATATTACAGGGGGAAAAAGTCAATGCCCACTCAACAATTGTGGCCGCGTGAACATGTATTAAACTATTTGCATTGCTAGAAGGAAATGCGGCCTTGTAACGACTGAGGTCGCTGTGCCATTTCTGGCAATTTCGGAAAAATACGTCCCGCAGACATAAAACCTATAATCGGCTGATTTTGATACCTTGCCTTTAATCACAATTTTCAGTGTGATGACGTCATCAAAGTACAAAACAATGACATGGACTTGAAAGACAATTGCTCAAAGTACAACACCTCCGTTGTCGTCATTACATACTATTTGACAGAGTCAGGATGCAACATTCTGCAGCAGTCGAAGCAATGTGGTCTCCAACACAAAACAGAGGGATATTGTGTGTGTGTGTGTGTGTGTGTGTGTGTGTGTGTGTGTATAGGTGCGTTTATATACGAACGTAATTTCTACATGGACGAATGTGTAATACACCATTGAAGAAAAAAAAAGTAAAATAGCTAGGTATTTTCTTTCGTGATCTTGTGGGGTTCGAACCCGCACGAGTGCAACCTCACGTCTCTGAGACGGCGCCTTTAACCACTCGGCCATACGTCTCGACGAGAAAATATGAGGAACGTAAACTTATGTATGTGAAAGATGAATCAGGAATCGATTCATCCACATTCCATTCTCATTTTTAGTTTTAAACTGCAAAATTGTCAACCTCATGAGAAGATTTCAAAGAACAAAATGCATGATTACTGCAGCTTATTGTCTCAGCTACAACATACTTAAATTTCAGAGGAAATGAAGCAAAATCAGCTGAGATAAAGGTGCTTAAACGTTGTCAAGTCAATGGATGGTTTTAAAAAAAATCACTTCCCATAGACATAACACGTAAACTTGTCCGATTTTGCATCTTTACTTTTAATCACAATTTAAAGTATGATAACGTCATCAAATTTCAAAACCATGACATGGACTTGAAAGGCAAATGTTAAAAGTACAAAATATCTGAATTTGGGATAATATTGAGCTTAAACAACAGAGATACGAGCAAATGAATGTTAGAAACAGTACCTCAAAAAAATTAATTCCACTTTTTTGATTTCAGATGATGATATGATGACGTCATAATGTATTTCGGGAAATATTGATACTTGAAACGTTATTTCCAATTCATATGCTTTTGTAATATGCAATAAAAACATAGGGTCAACGGACTTTTTAAAGAGCTATTGCGAAATAAACAAAGACATGTTTTTCGCTATATTTCCACATAGACGCGCACACGAAATTTCAACTTTGACGCCAGCGCATTTCTTTGTTATAGGTCAACATCGATCGGAAATCAGTGGATATTGTTACTCAAAGTATCAGGAATCCAAATCAGTCAAAAAAATTGCATTTTCATGTTGGTTACGCCCTCTGCGCGCGAAATTGCGCGGACGGACGCGCACGCGAGAAAATGTTTGAAACGCTTAAAATTGTCTGAAACTTCGAGATTTCCCATTGGGAAGTCGTTTTGAGCCTTTTAAAATTTTGACGCGCGCTTACGCGCGCGTAATGAAGACCTGGGTAACTAGCGTTAAAAAGTAAGATAGAGCGTGACCTGAACTTTATGTCCACCGAAAATGACGCAGAAATTACATCTAGTTATGAAGTTATGATCGATCATGTGACAAGGTCCGAAAATCACAAAATGGCGCCTAGATGACGTCATAGATATGTTACTGTCATGAAAACCTTATTGTGGCTAGATATTGTTATGAGACATGTTGACTGAAAATTTCATGTCATTCCGTAATGTCATTGTTGAGATATTGACGACACAAAATTGTCCAGAAAGAAAGAAGAATAAAAAAAAACGAGATATGAAACTCGTCACGCTGACGAGTTAGGTGATACGCTTGGGGTCATCAGATGTCGGTCATCTGTGATCGACAAAGAAAAGAATGTGATATAGGCACCTTGAAGTTATATTGAGCGTGCATGCAAAACCGTTTCTCTAACCACTCGGCCACGGGACATCCCCGGAAATGGTAAGGCAAAAAAGAAATGTATAGATATTACAGGGGGAAAAAGTCAATGCCCACTCAACAATCGTGGCCGCGTGAACATGTATTGCATTGCTAGACGGAAATGCGGCCTTGTAACGACTGATGTCGCTATACTATGCCATATATGGCAACTTGGGAAAAATACGCGCCGTAGACATAAAGCCTATAATCGGCTGGTTTTGATACCTTGCCTTTAATCACAATTTTCAGTGTGATGACGTCATCAAAGTACAAAACAATGACATGGTCTTGAAAGACAATTGTTCAAAGTACAACACCTCCGTCGTCGTCATTGCATACTATGATCGGTTTGACAAAGTCAGCCTGCAAAATTTTGCAGCAGTCGAAGCAATGTGGTCTCCAACACAAAAAAAGAGGGATATGGTGTGTGTCTGTGTGTCTGTGTGTGTGTATTGGTGCGTTTATATACGAACGTGATTTCTACATGGACGAATATGTAATACAGAATTGAAGAAAAAAAGTAAAATAGCTAAGTATTTTGTTTCGTGATCTTGTGGGGTTCGAACCCGCAACCTCACGTCTCTGAGACGTCGCCTTTAACCACTCGGTCATACGTCTCGGCGAGAAAATATGAGGAACGTAAACTTATGTATGTGAAAGATGAATCGGGAATCGTTTTGTCCACATTCCATTCTCATTTTCAGTTTTAAACTGCAAAATTTTCAACCTGATGATGAGATTTCAAAAAATAAAATACATGATTACTGAAGCTTATTGTCTCAGCTACAACATACTTAAGTTTCAGAGGAAATGAAGCAAAATCAGCTGAGATAAAGGTGCTTAAACGTTGTCAAGTCAATGCATGGTTTAAAAAAAATCACCTCCCATAGACATAACACGTAAACTTGTCCGATTTTGCATCTTTACCTTTAATCACGATTTAAGGTATGATGACGTCATCAAATTTCAAAACCATGACTTGACTTAAAAGGCAAATGTTCAAAGTACAACATATCTGAATTTGGGATAATATTGAGCTTAAACAACAGAGATACGAGCAAATGAATGTCAGAAACAGTACCTCAAAAAAATTAATTCCACTTTTTTTATTTCAGATGATGATATGATGACGTCATAATGTATTTAGGGAAATATTGATACTTGAAACGTTATTTTCAATTCATATGCTTTTGTAATATGCAATAAAAACATAGGGTCACCTGACGTTTTAAAGAGCTATGGCGAAATAAACAAAGACATGTTTTTCGCTATATTTCCACATAGACGCGCACACGAAATTTCAACTTTGACGCCAGCGCATTCCTTTGTTATAGGTCGAAATTGATCGGAAATCAGTGGATATTGTTACTTAATGTATCAGGAATCCAAATCTGTCAAAAAATGTGCATTTTCATGTTGCTTACGCGCACTGCGCGCGGAAATGCGCGGACGGACGCGAACGCGCGGAACGCTTAAAATTGTCTGAAACTTCGAGATTTCCCATTGGGAAGTCGTTTTAAGCATTTAAAAACTTTGACGCGCGCTAATGTGCGCGTAATGATGTCCTAGGTAATTAGCATTAAAAAGTAAGACAGAGCGTGACCTGAACTTTATGTCCAACGAAAATGATACAGAAATGACCTTTAGTTATGAAGTTATGATCGATCATGTAACATGGTCCGAAAATCACAAAATGGCGCCTAGATGACGTCATAGATATGTTACTGTCATGAAAACCTTATTGTGGCCAGATATTGTCATGCGACATGTTGACTGAAAATGTCATGTTATTCCGTCATGTCAATGTTGAGATATTCACGACACAAAATGTGCCAGAAAGAAAGAAGAATAACGAGACATGAAACTCGTCACACTGACGAGTTAGGTGATACGCCTGGGGTCATCAGATGTCGGTCATCTGTGATCGACAAAGAAAAGAATGTGATATAGGCACTTTGAAGTTATATTGAGCGTGCATGCAAAACGGTTTCTCTAACCACTCGGCCACGAGACATCCACGGAAACGGTAAGGCCAAAAAAAAAAAAAAATGTTTAGATATTACAGGGGGAAAAAGTCAATGCCCACTCAACAATCGTGGCCGCGTGAACATGTATTGCATTGCTAGAAGGAAATGCGGCCTTGTAACGTCTGAGGTCGCTGTGCCATTTCTGGCAATTTCGGAAAAATATGTCCCGCACACATAAAACCTATAATCGGCTGATTTTGATACCTTGCCTTTAATCACAATTTTCAGTGTGATGACGTCATCAAAGTACAAAACAATGACATGGACTTGAAAGACAATTGCTCAAAGTACAACACCTCCGTTGTCGTCATTACATACTATGATCGGTTTGACAGAGTCAGGATGCAACATTTTGCAGCAGTCGAAGTAATGTGGTCTCCAACACAAAACAGAGGGATATTGTGTGTCTGTGTGTGTGTGTGTGTTTGTATAGGTGCGTTTATATACGAACGTAATTTCTACATGGACGAATGTGTAATACACCATTGAAGAAAAAAAAAGTAAAATAGCTAGGTATTTTGTTTCGTGATCTTGTGGGGTTCGAACCCGCACGAGTGCAACCTCACGTCTCTAAGACGGCGCCTTTAACCACTCGGCCATACGTCTCGACGAGAAAATATGAGGAACGTAAACTTATGTATGTGAAAGATGAATCAGGAATCGATTCGTCCACATTCCATTCTCAGTTTCAGTTTTAAACTGCAAAATTGTCAACCTCATGAGAAGATTTCAAAGAACAAAATGCATGATTACTGCAGCTTATTGTCTCAGCTACAACATACTTAAATTTCAGAGGAAATGAAGCAAAATCAGCTGAGATAAAGGTGCTTAAACGTTGTCAAGTCAATGCATGGTTTTAAAAAAAAACACCTCCCATAGACATAACACGTAAACTTGTCCGATTTTGCATCTTTACTTTTAATTACAATTTAAAGTATGATGACGTCATCAAATTTCAAAACCATGACATGGACTTGAAAGGCAAATGTTTAAAGTACAACATATGTGAATTTGGGATAATATTGAGCTTAAACAACAGAGATACGAGCAAATGAATGTCAGAAACAGTACCTCAAAAAAATCAATTCCACTTTTTTTATTCAAAGTGACGATATGATCACGTCATCGCGTTTGCCTGGCAATATTGATACTTGGAATGTTATTTACAATTCATATGCTTTTGTAATATGCAATAGAAATATCGGGTCAACGGACGATTTAAAGAGCTATGGCGAAATAAACAAAGACATGTTTTTTCACTATATTTGCAGAAAGACGCGCGCGCGGAATTTCAACTTTGACGCCAGTGCATTCCTTTGTTATAGGTCAACATCGATCGGAAATTAGTGGATATTGTTACTCAAAGTATCAGGAATCCAAATCAGTCAAAAAAATTGCATTTTCATGTTGGTTACGCCCTCTGCGCGAGAAATTGCGCGGACGGACGCGCACGCGAGAAAATGTTTGAAACGCTTAAAATTGTCTGAAACTTCGAGATTTCCCATTGGGAAGTCGTTTTGAGCCTTTTAAAATTTTGACGCGCGCTTACGCGCGCGTAATGAAGACCTGGGTAACTAGCGTTAAAAAGTAAGATAGAGCGTGACCTGAACTTTATGTCCAGCGAAAATGATGCAGAAATGACATCTAGTTATGAAGTTATGATCGATCATGTGACAAGGTCCGAAAATCACAAAATGGCGCCTAAATGACGTCATAGATATGTTACTGTCATGAAAACCTTATTGTGGCTAGATATTGTTATGAGACATGTTGACTGAAAATTTCATGTCATTCCGTAATGTCATTGTTGAGATATTGACGACACAAAATTGTCCAGAAAGAAAGAAGAATAAAAAAAAATAAAGAGAGATTTTGACAATCACAATAGGTGATACGCTGATAGCGTATCACCTAATAAAGAGAGATTTTGACAATCACAATAGGTGATACGCTGATAGCGTATCACCTAAAAATAAAGAGAGATTTTGACAATCACAATAGGTGATACGCTGATAGCGTATCACCTAAAAAGTGTGAAGTGAGAAAAGAGGCTCTGAAGTACAGTGTCTATTCAAGCGCTTAATCTTTACCAAACCGTGCTGGCTGTGCGATGAATGGGACAAAAAAAAACAGGAAGTAAACCACCAGAGTAACAATAATGAAGGAATTATCAGATGAAACTGAAATTAAACATGCCTTATTAACACAGTTTGTCCATAATTAATGCCAACTTTCAAAAGTTATTAGAGTTGAAAGTGAAGAGTGCGAACAAGGTTTTTCAGAAATGAAAAAGAGATTCTAAAGACACACCTAATCCCACTATTCTACCAAAAATGTTCGAGATAGACTGCTAAAAAAACACACTTTCCTTCCCGTTTTATAATACCAAAATTTAGCATAATGTAAAAGTTCAAGTTCAAGTTCAAGTTCAATCATAGTTTATTTCCAATCAAAGAAAATCAAAACGTAATGCAAAGTATACATATCATAAAATGATATTGTCTACACTTTTACAAAAGGTTCATGTAATATACGAAATAAATTATATACATCAACATATGTACAATCATCAGAAGGAACAATGCGTATACATGTATACTTCGCGAGCTTTCAGAAAATAACTTCAATTTTGGAAAATAGCGATCCACAAAAAAGCTAAGCTTGTAGGACGTGGATCCCTAGATAATTGATGAGTAAGCAATATATTATTCAAGTTTGTTTTATTATTTTCTTACAGCATTTATATTAAATATAGATTACTTAAGTCGTTTGTAAAAATATAGCTATACGCTGGCTTTGACAATAATAGGAAATAATTATCAATGCTAATGCCCAGACGGTGTTCATTGAACTGGTGTACCGGGAAAATATAAGAAGGACGACACACTCGTATCCACAGACATTCAGTTACCCACACACATATACGACGCGAGACAGTACCGAGAAGAGAGAAGACGGTGACAATACAAGTCTACGAGGAACAAAGACAGGAAGGAAGAGGAAAGAAGAATAAAGAGAGAAGAGAGGTCTGCATACAGAACACACCAAGTGCTGCGACATCAGGACAGGTGAAACCTCAAGCATAAATTAAAACAATTAATTCAGATTATCTAGAATTATAAGTAGATAACAAATGTTTTCTGAATTTGTATTTAAATGTGAGGAATGAGGGTGAGTCTTTTAAGCTATTATCTAGATTATTCCAAAGTCTGGGTCCGGTATACAGAAATGTATTTTGGGCATGTACGGAGAAGACCCGCTCTTTCAGAAATTATGAAAAAGTAAAGTTCGGCTAGGTTGACCCATTTCACTTATTTTCAGTCCTCACGCAAAATCAGTATTTGCGACTTTATGTTCGCTTTGAGGTGCACGGTTACTCTTATATATATATATATATATATATATATATATATATATATATATATATATGAGTATATGAATATAAGAACGACCCAAGTCCAATTTTTGGCCAAATTCAGTTTGACATGGGAAATTGTAGCTTATGCATGGACTCATCTTGTGTATAAATAATAAATCCTAATTACCCCCGGAAGTGCCTGAAATAAATGAGTTAAATGTTATATGAATGTAAGAATGAAGGACTTGGGTCATTCTTACATTCATATTATGGCGCCCTCTCTCGTCCTTCTCTCATCTCTATAGCAGAATATCATCTATATGAATGAAAGAACGACCCAAGTCTATATGAATCAAAGAACGACCCAAGTCCATCACACAAAATGGCCTCTCCACCATTAATGTTCATGTTAATTGTCATAATAATATAATGTTCTAATTTGTATATACAATGTTGCCTTCCCATCACAGTTAAATAGAATATTATTGGACAAACAAAAAAGATATGAAGTTTTTTTTAGTTTACTCGAAATGGTCTTCCATGGACTTGGGTCGTTCTTATATTCATATACTCATGTATATATATATATATATATATATATATATATATATATATATATGTGTGTGTGTGTGTGTGTGTGTGTGTGTATCCTGTAAAAGGGAGAATATGAAACGAAAATAATCCTCTGATATTGTTGCATAGTAAATTCGACATCGCAGATTCCAGCTGTGACATTACTCCATCTACATTTTGAGGTCAGATTCATTTATGTACTAGTAATGTCTCTTGGAGTCCGTAGTCAAAAAAACAAAATAATAATAAAATAACGCTTTATCTTTTAGGGTACCGTTAAACTAATTCATAACTAGTTGATAGCAGTCTTTCATGAAAATGCAGACATTAAGAGCAATAATCGTGACATCGCTGGTTCGAGTCCTGTGGCTGTGAAAAGGGGCTGTGCCCTTAATGACCTTGCGCTCTAAGGGGACTTCTAAACCCACAACCGGAGGTCAAGGAGGTATGTAGTTTGCTGTCAGTGAGTTGCTTGTTGTTGATGTGGCAACATTGAAGAAAATCCCCAAAACTTTTTTTCCTTCCTTATATGATCAGTTGATATTGGTTCCTTTAATTTTGTTTTATATCTGTTTGTAGTTTCATGAATTAATTTTTCGTTTTCTTATGCATTTTCTGAGGGTCCAATATCGTACAAGCTTTGTGTTATAGTTGGACCCTCCATTTCCATATTTTAATTTTTACTACTCATATGTATATATTGAAAAAATACAATTATGTTTTCTTCATTTTGTTTTCGCATTTTCACATGTATTTTGTATAGTTACGTTTATGCTCGGCTTGTTCATGTTATATAAATGTCTACTGTTTATTTAATGGAATGCAAATGTATTTCACCTTTAAATGTGAACTTTGAAAAAGAAAAGAATGAAAATCACCACAAACATTGGTATCCCAACTGGTAACACCAAAGTGGGAGATATCGAATACATTTATTACTTTATTCAGACGCACAAATAAGTTATTTGAATGCGTTCTCAAGTATTTATGTCGAGTACAAAGACATGTAGGGAAAACATGAGGCTAAACTTGCTGGGTCGATTTTATGCTGGTCAAAAAGTTTCAAATACTACCGTATGAGAATACCAGAAATAGAAAGCGCCTTCTAAGCAGTCATTTTTTCTCCCTACAAGGACCATTGATTAGCATGAAACAAAGGCGCTACTGTAAAGACAAATTGACTGTTATGTTGTAGGCTTCGAAGCAACTTTATCCATTTCTATGAAAAAAAAAAATGAAATGAATGAAATACATTAATGAATCCAAGACATTCTTAGTCTATGTTTAATCAGTTGTCCACTTGTAATCCCTCAAACGAGATTTATCATAACACAAATGATTGTACCAAGGTTTTTGCTATACAAAGCGCATGACAAGTACTTAGTGACTCTTTAAAAGTGTCAAAAGTCAGTTTTTTTCATAAGATAGATCTATTGAGTCATGTCATTAATTATGCATTACCAGACAAAGTCATAAGAAAACAAATATATATATATATACATATATATATATATATATATATATATATATATATATATATCAGTTTTTAACGTACATTGAAAGAGTTCAAACAATTTATTCCCGGTACAAGACTACTACATGAATTAGCATGTCTGGGCTAACCGCCGAGATGAGGTCAGTGATCGTAAAATTTGTAAATAAAGAAACACAATTGAATCATCATACATTTAATCCACATCTAATAAAGTTCCAAAATGAATTTTCAGTTCATTTATTGAATTTCCAAAAAAAAAATATACAGTGTTGCATTTGCAATATACATCCATGACAATGTAAAGTAACACATGAATTAACAGTTTATTATACAATATTATAGACTATGATAACATTCACATGACACAAAATCAATTGAAATCAATATCCAGTAAATTACAGTCATGACGGATGAAAATAATTGCGTACAGTGGGAACTCAATCGATCACGTGATGTTAGTATAGAACAGCGGCAACGCATTTCAGGAAACTCCCGTGTATGCTGAAGATTTTGGTGGAATTTACGCTAAATTTCTTCACAAGTACCAACAATATGGATGCGAGGAAAAAGACTACAATTTTCGACCTCATATCACCACCAAAAAGGCGTCAAATACGTCCATTTGGAGGAAGGAGGCAACTCAAGGCGTGGCCAAGCAAGCTTCCACAAACATAATGGCGCCACATTGACACAGGCAAATACAGGAGGCATCTGCAACCTCGCCGATAGGTCCACTACGTCCAGTGCCAGCGATGTTTCGCTAACAGAGGCCAGTGGCCAGCCGGTCGCTGCCCCTCATTCCCATCTGAACCGTCTTTGTTCATCAAAGGAGTGAGGTGCATATTCATCAAGTTCACTACGCAAGTAAACATGAAACTGGAATTCTGTTGTCAACGAAATTACAATAATAAAGGCTGCACTTGAAAAAAAAAACGAAACAAACGGTCAGTGAATTGGAGACTGGATTTACGGATGCATCTGATCGACTACATGATGTTGAAAATGACGGCATTGCACGCATGTGAAACTACATCGACAGCAAAATTGCTCAGTTTGACGAAAAAAACTCGGTCTAAGCGAGATACACGACAGAAGGCAAAATCTTTTCACCTACGGATTGTCGTGCAAACCAAACGAAGATATCCAACAGCTAAAACAGTGAATTGAAGGTTGAAACAAAAAAAAAACAAAAAAACTGAATAAAAGCAGATGCTTGTGGGAGTGATAGGTGCCCAGAAAAAAAAAAACAAACAAATACAGACAGATACACGCACACACACACAAAAAAAAAAAACAGAACGAGACGAGAATGAGGGAGAAAGGAAAAGGGTCAGTGATCATTGGAACCGAACATCGCCCACAGTATTATTTCCAATAGTTACAAGTAATATCTGATGTGATTTTCAATCGAATCAAAACTTCTTTTTAGCACGTGTAATTCATTGAAAATTCTTAATTGAATTTCATTAATCTATTGGCGAATATTTTTCAAAACTTTACTTTTAAAATCCCCTGATCATATCGTTTCGATAGTCGGAGCTTCTAGCCAAAAATAAAAAAAGAACTTTCAGGTTTTTTTTTTTCTTAAATTGAATCAAATGATTTTCCTTTTTTATACTGATTCATATTAATTTTTTTTTGTAACACTTGAAAAGATTTTATTTTCTGCATTTCATATTTTCTTTCAGGATAACAAAAATAACAAAGGCAGGTTCAATTACACAAATACAATTCTGAAAATTATTGACATATTACATAGTAAGTCATATTTTGTATGTAAAGACAAATGAAACGTTAAATAACATACAAAATGTTTATATGGCCAATAATGACTTAATTCACAGTACAATATATAATATAAACATATGATGCAGAGGGCCGCCGTTATAAGCCGTGCTTGAACAGACGGACAGCCAGAGTTAAATTACCATTTTTTATTGTAGTACTTGAACACTAATACAGATGGGCCATGTTAAAGTGCGCGTAAATCCAGTTTTATACAATTACTTGGTAAACAGGAGTGGTGCCTGTGAGTGCGTGTGCAGGTGATGAAGCGCGAAAGTGTTGATGGTCAGCACTTCTAAGAAAATGATTGGATATGTTATAATATGGGCGAAGGGTCAAGCAGCAAAGTAAAAGAAAAGGAAAAGGGGGTGGACCAAATATTGCCTTGTTGTTGAGTATAAGAAGTACATGTTTAATGATTACTGTACCGTATGATATTGTGCCAAGAAATATTTCTTTGTATTTGCCTTAAAGGAATAGAGAGATGTGCACTGTTTTATGTGGAGAGGGAGTGAATTCAAAATATCAGGCCCGTTATGCCGAATTAATGAATAGTCATTGATTTCAATGAAATATTTCTCTTTTTTTCAAAATTTCACAATGCATCAATATATTATCATTCAGCCCATGGAGTAGGCAATCCCAATAAAACATCCTACCAGTATAAAACATGTATAAAGGTAATTCTGCACCACAAGAAGGTCACCGGACACGAAACTTGATTTCACCCTATAAAGCCCAGGGGGGGGGGGGCACATTGTGCCCCTACCATATTTTCGTTTGCCGCTCCTACACCCTTTACCCGATTTCAACCAAATTCGGTAAAAATCCTAAAATCGTATTGCAAACATTTTGATATATAATTTCGGTGTGTCAGAAATTCCTGGTTGCCATGGCAACCGTAAACTGACAACCATGTTAGTCAGATTTTGTATGATTTTCTG
Source organism: Diadema setosum (assembly GCA_033980235.1). Classification (NCBI taxonomy): domain Eukaryota; kingdom Metazoa; phylum Echinodermata; class Echinoidea; order Diadematoida; family Diadematidae; genus Diadema; species Diadema setosum. Next base: position 1,320,865 of record CM067077.1, on the reverse strand, counting down.
TTTCAATTTCAGTTATCAATATAACTATGGATGAAATGGGGGTTTTCTTGGCTGTAATTTGTTAAAGGACCAAAATGTGAAGTAATTATGGTTATGGAATTACCCTGAAATGGTATTCTTATTTCATTTATTTTTTATATGACATAGGCATGAAACAATAGATATGAAAGAAATAATCGAAAATACAACATTTTTCAACGATTACTTTTTTATTTTGTGTTATCTTCACGCAAGCTTTGCCTGTAATATCTCACTTGTTTATCATAATATCAATCTGCAAACTCAAAATTTCAATATTTTTGGAAATATGAAACGTGATACATGTACCAATATATTTAACCATTCCAAGCAATACATTGTAGGTTTCATATATTTCTTTATATGTATTGTGATGAATTGCGACCCCACATGTTGACCTTGAGAAATTTCAACCATAACAAATAGTAAAGGTTGAATTGCTCTTCCTTTGTAGTAAATATGAAAATGATTGATATAAAATAAAAACATGTTTACTGGGGATAAAGATATACAAAGAAAAACCATGATTTTAGCATATTTCCTATGTATTTCTTTATATTTCGGGAAATAGCGCCCTTAGCGAGTGACCTTGAGAAATTGTTTCTGGGTCATGTAGAGCATAAGTTGCTCTATTTATGTGACGAATATGACGGCCATACATCATATAATAAAAAAAAAACTTATGTAGGGGCACGATGTGCCCCCCCCCCCCCCCCCTTGGGCCTGGAAGGGGTCAAAATAGCTTGGGCTTTAGGTATAGGGTTAAGGGCAAATTCTCAAGAAGATTCTCAGAAGAATATAAGCTTTAAAATAATGTATAACTAGCCTCAAAAGGGTTCTCCTATTTCAGAATTTCTAGAATTTCTAGAATTTCTAGAATTTCGAAAGAAAGCACAGCTGTGTACTTAGAAAAGAGTCCCTGAAGTACAGGTTTTATTCAACTGCTTAATCCTCCGAGCCATACTCTGATAAATGCTTGGGACAAAAAGAAAAATAGGATGTAAACTCAAAACATTAGCATCATCATTTGAACTTTTTACCTTTTTTATCAGAATGAAAAATCAGTGTGCACGACTTTTTTTTTGTGATGCACGGTCACATATTGCAGTGTCTTCGTAATTCATGCGTCCAAATCTACCAAAGTATACTTTCAAGGAAGGACATTACTGCTCACAATTGATAGGCAACTAAGAAAGTTTAAGAGATTTTCGTTTGGCATGTACGTCACTAGGGCATGATATTATAGAAGATCCAAAAAAAAAAATCAGATTTCCCCATCCATAATTTCCAATATGATAAAACTGTCTGAATGCCAATCCAGTTGAAGGCCGTGTCACACCATTCCGGGCAAGCTATGCGGGCTTGTGGCGAGGAGGTAGTTTCCAGCACGTAGAAGATTTTCAGCGGGCGAACAAGAATGTTTGCAATGTTCATTCATGCCTTGTCATACCGTACGGGGGAACTTCTGCGGCTTGACTTGCGGGGAAACAGATTTACTCCCCGGAGCTCTCCGCAGTTGCCCGGAGGTGCTCACGCAAGTCCGATTTAACCGCAGCCAAGTTTTGAGCATGACCAAAACTTTTTCCGGGTGAGTCGCGGGAATCCCGTAGAGGTCCACGCAGAACGCCAGTAGGAGACCCTTAGCGGCAGTACTTCCCAGGCAATTCCCACGCAGGTACTTCGCAGTCCCATATGCAGCCAAAATAATGAAATTCTGTGAGATTTCAGCCATTCCATTAGAGAAATTCCTTCACTGAGTTGTCAGCCCCCACGCGACTGGTACAAAGGTCGCACAGTATACTCGCAAGTATAACGCGTCCAGCAAGTAAGACACATGCGCTGACTCGCACAAATCCTTTTCCGCCCTCAGGAATGTCAGGTATGCTAGAAAATCCCTACACGTATCAAGCCCGAGTAGCTTGCCCGGAAAGGTGTGACAGGGCCTAAACACGGTTGCGGGTAAAAAAATATGCGTGCGCACCTCCGGGCGACTACTTTTGAGATACATGCTAGGTACCGTCATGTGCGGATCATCTACGGGGACCTCCGGGTAGTCAAAATTGTTCTTTGCAAGTCGCACGCAAGGCTGTGTAGCCTGTTTGCAGAAAACCCCGTTAATTTGGTTGATAAGTCACAAAGAAGTGTGGATTGTTGTAAAGTACGGCATGGGTCCCATTCTTCCAAGTTTAACCCTTGAATTGTAGATTCACTTTGATTTTTTAAGGTGGGGGATTCCTGACATGCTCTACAAAATCCTTATTTCTCTTTGGCTGCGTTTATCAACTTACCCCTGTTTAAACGGCTTTCGATAGCCCTTTCGATAGCCCTTTTGAGAGCCCTTTCCAAAGCCCTGACTGCCTTGTTTTCTAAGAAGGGACGGCGAAAAGCAATTACCATCATAAAGACATAGCTATCTTCCTTTGAGAGTGACGAGTCATGATGCAATGCCACATGAATCAATTGTCTTCCTATCTGTGAGGCAGTTCCAGTTTAGCACATACTTCAAATATTTCTGAGTGGCGGTATGAGACTTTGGCTGCGTTTATCAACTTTCCCCTGTATAAACGGCTTTCGATAGCCCTTTCCAAAGCTCTTTAGAAACGGCTTTCAAAATAGTCGCGTTTATCAACTCTCTTCGCGAACACGATTTTTTAACTGGTCTGTCACTGCACAGCTGCATTGCGCTATTCGACCCGAGGAGAAGTGCAAGTACTGAAGTACAAGACTACAAAGCTTTGCTTTTATCAACTTCCAAAAGGCTTTTACAAACAGGTTTCTGAAAACCTGTTTAGGAAACCTGTTTGGATAGCCACAAATTTGGGGCTTTCGAAAAGGCTTTCCTACAGGGCTTTCAAAACAGCTTTGCGTTTATCAACTCGTAAAAATTCCTTGAAAGCTGTTTGGATAACCTGTTTCTGCCGAGAAAGGAGAGTTGATAAACGCACCTTTTCGTAAAGGCTTTCCTAAAGGGCTTTCAAAACAGCTTTGCGTTTATCAACTCGTAAAAATTCCTTGAAAGCTGTTTGGATACCCTGTTTCTGCCGAGAAAAGGAGTTGATAAACGCACCCATTGACCACTAAAGTAAATTGGATATGTTTCTGTAAGAGGTGGATATTAAGTTAACGTCATATCCTGAAATTGTATTTAGATTGATTCACTATCTTAAAAGTTATTATGTGGAGGGTCCCGTTATATTTATTTTTGTTTGCGGACATACATGAATGGAGCTCTATTGACCTTTCTTTAGTTTGAATATGTTCAAGACAAAACTAATCCAAATGTTACCTGCATATAATTTTTCCATGTAACTCGTTAGCGTGGTGAATCATGTATGTAATTATATCGCCAGTGGTAAAAATACATTTTGAAGATTTTTTTTTTCAGTAGAACGTGAAAATTTTAATCTTCCTCGAAGGTTTAATTCTTTCGCTTTGTCCTGTCGCAGCAGACAAGTTTTATTTTCATTTTTGGTAACCTTGCAAGATACAACGAATCACTACAAAATGTTCCATTGGTTCTAAAACACCATAGTGCAGCGTACGCATACTTTTTGTTTTCTTCAAACGTCGAAACCGGCTGTTTTAATGTACTTTTTCCCGGTTGCATATACTAACCAGCAAGGACATCACATATTTGATTTTGCTCTTCAATGCAAGAAATGTGGTAAATCTATAATATGCTAAATTTTTATTCAATACATGCATGCTATGTTTGTTTTTTACATCCCCACCACTCCTAACTCTCATGATGTCATCTGCTAAGACTTTTATCTTAAAATGTCTGTATGAAAGCATTCTGGCCAGCTTTTTTTTTTTTTTTTTTTTTTTTTAGAGTGTGGCGTAGCATTGCCGCGGTGGTGCGTCAATCCCTTGTATGACCCCGTTTACAGTGCGAGGCTCGGCCGCGGCTCGGCCGCGGCCGAGTCCAGCCCCGCTTCAGTGTAAACGCGCAAAAGGCCAAATGCGAGGCCAAAATTGGCCTCGCATTTGGCCTCGCTCTGGAGGTGGTCTCGGCCGCGGCCGAGCCGCGGCCGAGCCCGGCCTTTTCTCAGTGTAAACGCAAACTGGGCCAAATGCGCGGCCAATTGCGCGGCCAATTTTAGTCTGGCTTCCAAACCCTCTGCCTGTTATTTTTCGCTATTCAGGATATTAACCCCCTCAACGTCGAAAACCAGTATAGTTTAAGGTGGTTTTGTCCTGCAAAGGATTCTTTCCTTCGGCAAAGGCCTTTGCCCGAACGGCGACTTCGTCGCCACGGAATTCATTTGGTAAAGGGTCTGAAAACCAGACAATACCAAATTGCATTTGTTTACAAGCAGAGCGCCACTACGACAAAATATTGAAAGGTTTGAATCAAAAGCGCGGCCGAGCCCAGCAGTGTAAACGGACAAAATTGCGAGGCTCGGCCGCGCAATTGAGGCCGGGCTCAGCCCCGCACTGTAAACGGGGTCTATGACCCCGTTTACAGTGCGAGGCCGGGCTCGGCCGCGGCTCGGCCGTGGCCGAGACCGGCCTCGGCCGAGACCACCTCCAGAGCGAGGCCAAATACGAGGCCAATTTTGGCCTCGCATTTGGCCTTTTGCGCGTTTACACTGAAGCGGGGCTGGACTCGGCCGCGGCCGAGCCGCGGCCGAGCCTCGCACTGTAAACGGGGTCTATGTTACACTCCTTATTAGCCTTGCTGGACTCTCTTGGCATAATTTAGTGAAATTTAACGCTGTATGGTGCATGATTGATACTTCGTGGGTGCTGTGGTAAGTCCGCTTACACCCTGCACGCTTGGCTTGGGATGGTTGGGTGGAATTCGAAACTCAAATCGCTGGAATAGATTGGTGAAGAATAAGAAAACCTCGATTTGGGCCAGTTGAAGTCCCAGACACTCCCGGCGACCTGTGTACCCAACAATCAAGATAAATTGGTACAGAGCTTTTATACAAGAGTTCTACTTCCCAGAAAATGGCTTTCGCCATATAAATTATACAGATGTGTTAGACCTATGATACAAATGAGATATGCAGGGCCGAATCCAGGAATTCTGTAAAGGGGGACGTGACTAATAATGTAGGTGCCACTTTAAGGTTTCATTTCATTTTTTCCATTTCATTTGTCTTTAACGAAAAGTAAAGCGGGGGGGGGGGGGGCGTGCGCCGGTGGCGCCCCCCCCCCCCCCCTGGATCCGCCACTCACATGGGCATGAATGATCATTTCCAGTTATTTCTGCTTATCAAATACTTCGTAATTTTTTCCAACCTTATTTAAATTAAGCCCTTCATTTGCAATTATCAACTTCCATCAAAATTAATCACACACACACACACAGAAAATCTGCAAAGTACACTGCCAACCACTCTACAAAAGTGATTAAAAAAATCAATTTGTTGATTGCGGTCTCTAACCTCGAAGAAGGCAGAAGAACATCTGTCTTAAATGTAACGGTGTCGTTGGAAATGAATTTGATAAGATGATGTACTCGACAGTTAGATGAATAAAGAAACTAAGTAAATGAATATACAAAGAGCATCGCAGCGAAAGCCAAAAATCATCTGAACAACTGTCTACTTATATTCGAAGACAGACATATGAGTCATCTGCACTGGATAACTTGGGAATCTTGGAAAAAAGGAACTAAAGAAATAAAGTTTGAAGAGGGAGAGGGTGTCGTATTTCCTTGCAGTTCATTGTTGCATTGAGTATTTTGCCAAGACTGGCGTTTACCCTTCTCGACGAATAAAAAAAAGAAAACACGCATGTATCCTAGAATGAATGGTTAACAATGCGGAATTAGTTTAGACATCATAAACATCTACCCATACATTGTTTACTAATCAGACTTTCAATGCGTTTCTGGGAGATTGTTATTTTGCGGAGACGCGTGCAGAACAAAATGTGCATTCCTAAATGTCAGATTTCTTTACTAATATTGCGGACAACGATGATGTACCCTCTCCTATGAAGTGGTATTCGTGACGTTTTGACTGCATTCATTGCACAAAATTAGATATAACTAAGATTTGCAAGGTCAGATGCACTTACCAACGCCAAACGACATCCACGCGTCATTTTTAATGACAGTTTTCCCGTCATCAGACAGGAATCGATGTGACTTAAATTCTTCTGGATCCGTCCACTCCTTGCTGTCATGGTGAACAGCCCAGATGTTGGGGATCACAATGGTCCCTTGAGGTATGGTGTAACCAAACAGCGAAACATCGCATGAAGTTTTGTGGGGCAACGTGTTGGGAAAAACTGGTCTTAGGCGCATCACTTCAAGTATGGTAACCTCGCAGAAAGGCAGATTCTCCCTGTCGCTCAGTGTTAGGGTTAGGGTTGTCCAACTCGTCCTGTACCTGTTAGTTCACGACAATGCAAACGCACTATTCAGTTATACGTCGCAAATAACTGTATTTGATTTTAATTCTCATTGGGAGGAGGGTTCTAAGATGCTGAAGAAGCAACATATTGGTCCTCCTCTCAACTTCATTTCCAAAGAGAAATATTAACATGCATGAATGCTCCAACAGAAAGCCGCCCGGAGCACATTTCTCCCAAATATATTCACAGTCTTAGAGCCAGACACCAATGGGAAAATAATAGTCATAATTGTTAAACTTGGTTCCTTAAGGGAATATTATTATTGGTGTGTTTTAGCTCAAGGAATCTGAATAGCAAGCTACGGGTGAGAGGTATTCACTCTTCCATTATTGTATTCTTTAAACAATAAAGAGGGAGGGGGGATAGATTACAAGCAGGACTTGCTGGTCAACTTCCCTTGGACAAGGGGTTTTGTACATTCCTGCCTCCACACGCTCCCTTTCTAGGACTCCTAACAATAACTATCTTACCCATGCACATTTCATGTATAATAGTGGGCAGAAATGACCATCAATTGAACAAATGAAAAGGTTTAAGAATTAGGATACTTTCCTTTCCTTTTTTGTGTGTTTATGAACCACTAGGCAATTCCTTGATACTCTTCTTTTTTTTTTTTTTTACGGAACCAACTATACTGTTTTCCTCAACGTACTGTCTCTCCCATTCCTGTACACATAAACGGCTAATGGCATAATAGATTACATTTCCATGCATCATACATCTTCAATGTTATCTATTCTCAAACTAGCATTCTCCTTAAAGGCTCACAAGAGGTAATGAATTTCTCATTGCTGTGGCTGATGTACAGAGCAGTATTATATTAGCCAAATAAGACGGATTTGCCACGGTCAAAAGCCATACATTTCATTCCATTACATTAAGTGGTGAAAATAAGGACATCTATATAGTCACAGTGACTGAGAATACCATCTCTTCTTAGTAATTCATAATGTGGAATTCTGCAAAAACACAACAACAATGGTTAACATTCTGTATCTTCTAGCACGTGATCACTTAACCCGTTCCTTCCGCAATTCTCTGAATGCCTTAAATGCCCCCAAACGAGATTCTTTTCGCCCGTCGACAGAGAGGCACACAGGTTGGTAATCCAGCTGTGTGAAGACAGTCAAGCGGTTCATTGTGTACCCCTTTCTACGGTCAACTACATGTGCCCGTGAACAATGGAAATATCGATCGGGTGCGAGGTATGAATAGAGCGTGCGCTGATGAGCTCTCAGAATCTTTTATTCTACAAAAAACCCAGGTACCTGAATGAGGTGACTGGGGTCAGCGAACCCGCATTTCTAACTGATCTCAGCCTTGATCATTATGTACATGTTCGTACGAGTTTACAGCAGAACAAGCAAAAAACTAAATCAGGAAAAGGTACATAATACTGTAAAACCCCCTTTTTTAAACAGCATGAGAACAAACACTGATAGAATAAACTCTGATCTTTTTTATCAAACCCACTTTTCTGAGCATTTTAACGCAAAGAAACATGAATTTAGGCCACTGAAGCAGGCACCCTTGTCTTCATTTTGGGAACCTGGTAAACCAGGTTCCCGTATATCAGTTGCTCCCACGGGAACCTGGTAAACCAGGTTCCCGTAAGGAACGGGTTAAGTTATGAACGATTATCCGGACGTAGACTATTTTGGAATTTCCAACCTATGCAGAGAGGGAAATCACACATATAGGTTGAACACCAACACTGTTATTTCATTTCCATTTTTGAACAAAAAGTGCAATGAATGCATAATTATGTAGTTTGCAAACAATTACAAAGAGTATACCTTTCGTTGTATGTCTGAGTAGGTCATCAGGTAAATAATCATCCACGACAACGTCAACGAGGTTGTCTCCAAACCTGCCGCAAAGAAGTCTAGGACGGACCGCCAAAACTCTTCCAAAGTGAACACATCAGATATGTCATGTGCAATGAACGCGTCTACCACGCTGCGAATGTCGCCTTTTCTGAAACGTGTCGCGGTGACGATACATTTCAGGGAAGAATAAATTTCTTCGATATTAAAAAGTTCGTTTGAAACTCACGGCACCAAGGGGTGTAGAGGAGGAAAGAGAAGACCTTCACGGGATCACAATCGGATACGTCGGTGAAGAGCCTGGTTATCGAGTCTGCTATACCTTCTGGTATTCTACGTCATCATAATCGAATCTCTTTAATACCAAAAACAAGTTGACAGATGATATTCGAAGTCACCTTGTTGAGGTACTGCAGTATCTCGATGGGTTTGCCTTGGGTAGCCTCGATTTCATCACCAAGGTACTTTGCTTCAAGTTCAATTTGAGGTTCGAGGTTTTTCTTACCCATGCCGAAAGCCCGTAGAGTGACGAGGCCAAATTTTCGGAGATCACTCCAAGACTTTCCACTGCTCCATACTATGGAAGCTGCGAAGTAATAATCACAAACCAAACGACTAATGTCATAAGAATTTCTAAGCGTACGTACTAATCACCATTTCCATGCATTATATAGTTCTAAAAGGTTGTGTTTCCATTTTTTAATGGTTTTTTTTTACATGTCCAAGTGTCATGGAAGGATTAAAAATGCTTAATTTAAAAGTTATGAATATGTATTTCAATCAAGTGATGGACGTTTAATAAATTAAAAAAAAACTAGAAATGTCGCTATGGCGACTGGGTGCCTCCGCCATAATGCATGATTCTCCTAATAGGTGTAGATAGTACATGTGGACAATGTGTGATTACATTTTCACAAAATTGGCAAAATGTTAAAATGACAAGTTTGTCACAAATGTGTTGAATGTTCACCTTCCTTGACCTAGGTTTAATTGGATGAATAGGAGAGCATGTATTTGGGGATTTAAGGACTTTAACTTGACTTTGACCCATTCATACATTTATGCATTGAATAATTTTCAAGGTATGGAGAAAAAGTGCAATTTCTGTATTGAATAGTAAATTGTTACCATTTTCATCTGGCCTTTGACCCTAAAATTCATAAGATAATCACTGTCAAGCAGAACATGCATAAATATGTAATAAGTTTCAAAATAACTTGAGCCACTTCCGAGATATGGAGGAAAAAGTTTTCACTTGATCTTTGACCTTTTGACCTTTGAGGCAAAAAAAATAAGAAAAAAAAATAAATTTTCCAGAGAATCTCTGTTAGGTTATACATACATACGCCAAGTTTCAAAAAAAAAAAAAGAAATCTGCTGGCATTGCATGAACATGAGGGAAATAGTAAAATTTGAAAGTTTTGTCCTTGACCTTTGACCCCACGAACCCTAAATTCTGTAGATAATCACTGCCAGTCGGAACATGTTTATGTGACCGTGCATCACAAAACGAACAAAAAGTCGCACCCCTTGATTTTACACGAGGACTCAAAAAAGGTGAAATAGTTCAATCGAGTCAATCTTGAGTTTTTCATATTTTCTGAAAGAACTCTCCTTCTTCTGCGTTATTTTTAAGTTTGGAATCATAACATGAACGGGAAAGTGTGTTTTGAGCGGTTTTTCTACAGCCCTTGTTCGGGGAGAGAGAAGAATGATCAGCTATGTCTTAGAGGCCCCTTTCATTTCTTGAAATCCTTTGCACACTCTTCACTTTCAACTCTAATAACTTTTGAAAAGATGATGCTACCGCTTTGAAAATTGACATCTATGAACAGAATATGTTTATCAAGAATGCTCAATTTCAGCGAAAACTGATAATCCCTTCATTTTTTGTTATTAAGGTTGTTTACATCCTGTGTTTTGTCCCTCTCATCACACAGCAAGCACGGCTTGGTATAGATTAAGCACTTGAATAGACCCTGTACAGTATATTTAAAAAAAAATTGCAACGGGACCCCCCGCAATGATATCTTCAAAAGTGGTGAATCAATCTATATACAAATTCAGGGTATGAAACTATAACTCATTGCCCACATAATACAGAAAACCCCATTCGATTTGCTTCAGTGGTTAAAGAGAAATGAGGAAATTTGTAGAGGATGTCGGGAATCTCTTTTGTCCAAGTTCTATTATTCACGCACTAGACTGCTAGAGCATGGAATTGCTAAAATTTGAAAAATTAGACTCATGACATGCTTTACAACAATCAACATTTCTGTGTGATCGCTTAACCAAATTGAATGAGGTTTTCTGCAAAATAGAGCTAAGATGTTATATTTTAAGACCCGGAAGTAGCACTTAGACAGATCGATCATTTTGCATGTTATCAATTCGAAAATTTGAGTGTCATTTTTGAGGGACATACTGCAGTATGTCCCACAAAAATTACAATCATTTTCGCATTGATAACATCCAATGAGATTATTTTTTTTTTCAATGCTACTGCAGGGTCTTAAAATATAACATCTTAGCTCTATTTTGCAGAAATCCCCATTCGATTTGGTTAAGCGGTCACAGAGAAATGGGGATTGTAGTAAAGCATGTCATGGGTATAATTCTTCCAAGTTTAGCACTTCAATGATTTTGTATGTGAACAATAGATAGAACTTGGACAAACAGATTCTCGACATCCTCTACAAAATTCCTCATTTCTCTTTGACCACTGAGACAAATCGAATGGAGTTTTCTGTAAGATGTGGGCAATGAGTTATAGTTTCACACCCTGAATTTGTATTTAGATTGATGGAATATTTTTAAAGATATTATTGCCTAGGGCCCCGTTGTAATTTTTTTGGGGGGACATACGGTACTTCAGAGCGTCTTTTCTCAGTTCACACTTTTCCAGAGTGTGTGCTTTCTTTCAAGTATTTGGATAGGTTGATAGGAAAGTCCATTTGAATTGAGTTATGCATCATTGAAAGCTTAGAGTCTGCTCTTACAGAATCTGTCCTTACTAAAAATCCATGTCTGGCAACTTCTTTGTTGGTTTTGTGATGCAGAGTCACATATAGTATGTACCATGAAGATACCTTGAACGATTCCAAGGAACAGAGAAAAAGGTGAAGTTTTAATATAATTAGTTGACCTTTTGACCTTTCACCTTTCACCTCATGACCCAACCTTTTCACCAGAGAATCTCAATGGGGTAATACATGTATACACTACGTTTCAAGAAAATATCTTCAGGCATCATGTGCACCTAAAAGTTGATAGGCACAACTTCACCCACTAATACACATACATGCCAAGTTTCATTAGGATACCTCAAAAGATTTTGATAGTTACCCTATCCACAAAATTCATTACGGACGGACGGACGAACAACCCTAAAACATAATGCTTCCGGCACCACTTAGTGGCGGAGGCATAAAAACTTCAGGTAAGAATAAAATGACAAATTTCTATTTAGCTCGGTTTCATCGACCAGGCGTTTAGATGCTTGCCAGTGCAAACAATAATAACAAGTACTCATAATGTCTTATTCGATTCAGTCTGTCAGTTCATTTATTCCATTTTAGCATGGACCTGCTTCAGCCAATGACTGTTTATCAGCTGGTACGTATCGACCAAAAAAAAAAAAGAAATATAATATGATAGAAAATATAAAGACAACTCGTAACGAAAAAAAAAAAATGATAATACATTGATAACAAAAAAAAAAAAATACAGGCATCTATCCTCCCAATATCCGCCAAGTTACTCCCAGTCAATGTCCAAAAATGCTAAATCTTTTATATTTGCATTGAGCTTTTGTATGAGAAATTGGACAGTACTATTCAACCCAAGACCTAATCACAATCTGAAATCCAGCTAATGACGTATTTTGGAGTTAACAAGAAACTTTTTCCCAACCACTAATCACAGTTAGTAAGTTCTTCATGACCCCACAACTGTTCCTTTGGTTTGTGCAAACTCGGAATTGGGATTACTCTCTAAAAAAAAAAAAATCGAGTGAAAATATTCACTCTTAAAGGAGTGAATACAAAAAAGAGTGAATTTAGAGTGAAATTGGAGTGAATTTTGAGTGAAAATGTTTATTTTCACTCGTTTTGGAGTGACCTCAGGGATCACTCCTAAATCTTCGAGTGATCCCTGAGGTCACTCCAAAATGAGTGAAAATTAGCATTTCCACTCAAAATTCACTCCAATTTCACTCTAAATTCACTCTTTTTTGTATTCACTCCTTTAAGAGTGAATATTTTCACTCGATTTTATTTTAGAGAGTACATTGGTCTTGAATAATCAATAATGCAGTGCACTTTCTTTATAAGAATGCGGTTAGGACGAAATTCCGCTTACAACGGAGCAAAAATTCAGGCCGCAACATTATCTGCTCTATGATTGTTTTTGTGGGGTTTTTTTTTCGTATGTCTTTTTTTTTTTTATGTTTGTATTATAAGAAAAAAAAAAACAATGCCGATCTTGATCAGGACTTCGTTATATCAGGAGTGCACTGTATGAGTGGAATGGAATTAATCCATGCATTCATTCATTCATTCATTCCATTCATTCATTCAATCATTCATTCATTCATTTTTTTCATCTCCAGCAAAACTTGTAGATACATTTTTTTTTTATTTCTTCGCATTAGAATAATAGTGTTAACATTGCAAGATATAATAAATGAAATTTATGGGTATACAATTTATTGATAGGGTGAAAAAGGAAAAGAACATTCCTTAACTTTCACAATAATATCAGCCAGCAAAATGTGCCAATGAATGCATTTTTAAGTACTTATTTCTAAACGAGGAAAATAAGTACTGTGTTTGTCTACACTTACCGCTCTTGTTCTTGTCAGGAATGCCTTCAAGTACATGTATGTATTTTGGAACAAAGCGATCAGAGAATGCATCACCATTCTTTACCAAAGCCTCCCTAATGGAGAGTTTGTCATTTAATACAACGGTCAAGTATGGTCCCCTCCGCACGCTGAATATGGGACCGTATCGTCTAGATAGTTCCTGGTAGATCTCTGGGCTCGGTCGTCCGCCAAAGCGGAAAGAAAGAGTAAAAAAGAATATTCATTACGTATTATAAATCGTAATGTTTATGATAAAATAATGATAAGTACAACAAAGCAGAATAACTACGAATATCATTGCATACTTTTGAAGATAGACAGAAAGGATAGGAAAAGTTACAATGGTTACATGGTTGCAATATTACGACCTGATGCAAGCACTATCATGCTGAGCCATGTTTGTCCAACAAAATGATGTTGAAGAAGAAAAACATACAAACAATAGTAAATACATACACGCATACTCGTACAATGCTTGCTGTTGCTAGGTTATACAGAAGTCCACCGGTATCTTTGTGGTTTTTAATTAAGGATAACTTTTTTTTTTTATGAACAGAGCATGCATAATATCTGAATATATTGTGGCCTGTTACCAAACGATACTTACACTGCATTAAGATTTTACCCTTATAAGAAATCTAACATCTGCTACAACGCGACTGATAAGCTCGATTGTCATCGGGACATCGATGATTTCGAAAGCATTATGATTATTGAAATGAAAATTAAACAATTGGTAAAGGTGATGGCGCCTTATGAAGAATGACAGCTCCAAAAGAATTTTGCTGGTTTTAGTATATCTACACACTAAAAACTAGCGGTACAATTGGGGTAGGCGTTTCCGCCTGCGTACCCGTATCGGGCTTGAGAGCAAGTAAGTTCGTCTAAGGGTACTCGTCGGTACGCGAACGGGCAAACATCCTTGAGGGTAGGTGTTCCTACTTGTCGGTACCGTGAATAGTCTTGACACAAAGACCAATTATGCATGTACATGTTACATTACATCTTGGTAGTGGATACAACGGTTATGTCAAAGTACACATTTTGCATATTTCGGTATACCTAAAACTTGCAAGTACCGTGTTTTAAGACAAAGTGTCAATACACCTGCAATCTTGGAAATGTTTTTTTCGGGGGCTTTACGGTTGTTAAAATCACGTTCTGATAACGAGAATACCTACCGCCAAACTAGTTGACCAATAAGCGAAAAGAAGGAAATCAACTCCTGCGATTATCAAAAATCAGTGTTATTTTCTGAATGATATACTCAATTAATTAATGTAATTGCATAAAAAATTGCTAAAAATGTTTAAAATATAATCGTTTATGATATATTTACTTAAAAATTTACGTATGATTATTTTAGTTATTCTTTTTTTCCTCATCTGTACAACTCGCTAAGTTGGCCACTCATTCAAATATCTGGAGCGGCGACGACGTGTACGTGTCGCCGAGCGGTAGGTTTTCACGCAGGATGATCGCGTTGCATACAGCTTACACGTAACCGAATGTAACCGAGCGACAAAATGTGGCGATCATCAAGCTAACCAGTGAGATTAAACATTTATTATCGCTCTTCAGCTGGTAAAAAACGTGCAACTGCAAGGATCTTCAATTCAAGCAGTCGACAGAAGGCCATTAACTGATGCATGCACAACTTCGACACTGGACTAGACGTGTTTACCACTTCTCGTAATGTCACGGTGAGTGAGTGCATGATCATGACGAATCACAACGGACTTACAAAGAGTCTGTCTGAGGATCTAAAGACATTGTTATCTAGAATGTTCATTGTATATATAGTGTCTAGACCAATAACAGTTCTAAGGCCTGTTTATCGAAATGTTGTCTACAGTCCCAATAATAACATTACAGCCAAACTATACAGTACAGTGGTGCAGTGTTACTGTTAACTGCGACCAGCTGCTCCATACGCATAGCGTACACACTGCACTGTACTGAATAGTAGTGCCAACTGCGACCAGCCCCAACGCGAGAATAAATGTGTACAAGGAGCGCCCAGGGGTTAGGGTCGTGCAGTGGCAGTAGAGCTCTAGCCTATGTCACTGTATGATGATGGTGCACAAGTTATACCAAGCAAGATACATCTTCATGATTAAAACATGGGCACCAAAACATGTTCCATGTGCGAGTCAAAAAATACTCATGAATTGTAGCATCCTGTCTCCCAACAGAAGGCTTTTTAAAATTCATTCTTCTAATGGCTGGTTTGAGTGGAAGGGGAGCATCTTGAAAGGCAGCAATGGTTTGTGCTGTTACTGGGCTGCTTTAGATGGTAAGGTTAAACAGTTGCATCCCTCTAGGAAAGAGTTCCTTGTATTGTAACCCTCATAAAATTATGTTTTCGATAGCCCAGTGTGTGACATCCAACATAGACCACAGACTACAGGATACCTTTGGTTTACACGTCATACACATACAACGCGTGGCCGTTTGAATTTAATTTACCAATAAAAAGGCGGATCCAGAGGGGGGTGCACCCGGGCGCCTGCTCCCTCTTTATTAGATTGAACCAAAACAAAGAAATAATAAGTTAAATATGGGGGGGGGAGCCTGCATCTCCCATTTGATTTTGTAAAGACCCCTCCCCTTTATGGAATTCCTGTACCCACCCCTGATTTAATCAAGTGAACCACACTGAATCAAGTGAATTGCAATGTCTTAACAAGTTAGTCTATCACCTTATCTTATCATTTTCCCATGGCCGATTGAGTTCAAACTTTTATAGTAGGGTCTATAGATTCTATTGTAATCAGAATTAATAAGCTGGATGGACACAAGGCAGACCAAGACTAAGTGATGTCTAGTCAACTACATAGACTGGGTAGATCTCTAATACAATGTATTAATAGTCTAACTTCTAAGATATACAGAGTCTGATGACTGGATGATATATTTGTAATTGAAATATAAATCCAAATGCTGACTGTGCCAAGAGTGTAAAGATCTTCCATTCAATGTAATTTCATTCTGCGTATGCATTGATAGGCCTTCATTCCCATGGATACAGTCAACACAATTGTAACATTGCATGTAAAAGGGAATATAAGTTCATTGACTTAAAAGCTGATACTGTCCCAAAAATCATAGAGTGTACTCATAATGTCTCCCCATCCCTAGCCCAACCAGACGTCATGTGAAGCATGCCTGTTGCGACTTCTGTACAGTGACAGGGCTGTGTATAGTTACCAATATTCACTGTAGTTTTAAATGTGCTTTTTATGAATTTATGATGGCCTCTTTGAAAAGACAGTGTAGAACATCCCAGTCTAGCTGTGCTGCTACTGCTATTTATATTACATCATCAATACTCGAGACACTCGGGAGTTTACCCATTCCAGTAAAATTTATGAACCTATTGTTGATGTCACTTGCAATATTCATCAGTGTATTCCTACCTTCACAAACTTTTATTCTCATTGGAAGCAGGTGTGACCCAAACATTTTCCCTTTCTGAATTTACAAGGCAATAAATACTTATCACGGTACAAGAAACTGATGTAAGACCTAAACCTCACATTAATGCTACCAATTACACATTTCTTTTTTTTTTGTTATTGTTATTTAGACAAGCAGCTCCTAATGCAGTTGTTTCACTACCAAGCTGTTGATTACTTCATGTCACTTGTGAATGGATGTGACAAAGGAGAGGAACGCATCTCTTCTAACCATCTGGAAGTCAGTGGAGAGCAAAGATTATTCAAGAACTCTTCAAGGACGTTATCAAACATTGTACTTGGTAATGGTAAGTCTTTTAATGACACATAAGTACTGTAGTTAAAACGGGAAAGAAGTTAAAGAACCATGCAGAGCACAATACTACATGATGTACACGTAGTTACATGACTTCAGCCCTGGGTCATACTATCATTTGGTAAATTGTGACTTGTAACACCAGAAGATGCATGTCCATTTTTGGGTAGGGCCTACTACTGATTGTGTGGCAGTGACATGATGGCCCCATGACTGCTGGATGTAGCATCAGTTAACAAGTGGCAAGATACGTGTTATGTGTGGTCCATGACAGGCTGTGAATTACTGTTATTCTTACAAGACCTTTGCAGAAAGAATGACTTTGCAAATATCGTAAACTATGATTTTCCTATTACAGTGCGCTCCCGTTATAACGAACACGGTTATAACGAAAATCCGGTTATAACGAAGTAAAAATTTGGGCTGCAATCTCATCCACTCTATGTATATTGTTTCTTTGTTCGGTTATAACAAAATTCCGATATAAAGAAAGAAAACTGCCGGTCCCGAGGACTTCGTTATTAACGGGAGTCCACTGTATATGTAGGATGTATATGACATGGTGGTAATTCCTATGAATTATCAATCAGATAAAGTGACCAATTCCTTTATCTCAAATAAGGTAAACTGTCCCCTTTTTTCCTGTTTTCTTTTTTTTTTTCTGCCCATAGATTCACACTTAGGTTCTCTTCACCCTTACAATGCTCTGAAGCTGCAAGGACTCTCATCAAAAGGGCACCCATCATGGAAGACCTTGGCTGTAATACCACAGGTTTGTGTAAAGTGAAATATGATTTGAAAGGGAATGAGTCCATATTTGATTGGATATTTTGTCACAAAATAAGAAGAGCTTTTGGTACATTCCAAATGTTTTGTGGAAAGTAAATGTTTATAGAGTTGTAAGTTGATTATTTGCCCCCCCCCCAAAAAAAAAAAAGAAAGGTTGGCACTAGATAGATATTATTGAAGCAAATTTGATAAGTTTTGCAATTATGCTGCTTCTTTTTTTTTTTCACATCAACCTCAAATAATATAAAAGGTGATGGTTACTTTGAGCATAGATAATACATGTAGTAATATTTTCAATGTAAACCGGGGTTTGAAACTTACTGATAATATAATGTTTTTGAATGTTACACTTTTGATGGCACTAGATAAAATGTGAAGAAAAGTTTGTTTGTTGTTATTAACAAATTTGTTGTAAATTCATTTCTCACTATTTGTCCAGGAACCTGCGGGACCAAATCCAAATCCATTTCACCTCCTGAATGTCGATGTCGAGGTAATGACATTGTTTTGAGGAACTGTGCGTACGTTCATGTTCTCCAGTACATCCCAGGCCTGAATCGCAAAACGCGTCTGCCAAGGATTTCATTGCAACCTATATTCAGAACATGAGCGATGTCATCGCTTAGTGCAACCATTCGCCAGCCTGTTGGAGGAAAGGGAACCATGACGTCATAGCAGTACGTAGTGAACGACGTGCACTGAAAATCAAAATGGGCGATATCATCCCAGATGTGACAAACGGACTGTAGCAATCTGGAACCACTCTTGTACAAGAAACGTGGCTGTGTCCACACAATCAGAAAGTCCCTATTAGTAATATGTGGGATTCCTTTTGCACCAGATGGCCTTCTCGTGGAGGTGGAAGGAACAGTTCTCTGCACCTGCACCAACATTTCTGCAGGGATTGCTTCAACTTTGGCTGTGTAGTGCACATTTGGGCTGGAATAGCCAAACACGAAGAGCGCACCAATATTTCATCCAAACCTCTCTTACAAGATTAGGATATTCCAAGTAATTACCATTCAAGGTACAAAGATTGATCAACTTAAATATCCCATATATTCAGGTCGATTCTGGAAATTGCTTTGAATATTTCCAGCATCTCGTTCTTAAGATAGGAAAGTTGATTAACGTTATATCCCAATAAATTCACGGTGGTTTTACTTCTTCTGGCCCATTGATAGGACAGAAACCTTTTACCTCAGCTGAATTTAGGCAACAAATTCTCATTTAGAGCTTTAATGTCTCATGTGTGTTAACTTGAAGTTATAAGAATATCCTTCAATACGGTTCTTGTTTTGCTGCTTACAGTGATTGTACGTCTCTGGCCTCTTAACACTGTAAGGTTAAAATGTGATTTCCATCATAGTTATGAGCAAGGAAATCTTTTAATATGTTGCTTGAATTCATTGCAAATCATAGTTTGCCTTGCCCGTTTGAGGTACTCATGTACACATGCACCAGATGCAGTATCAATTGAAAAATTTGACAATAATGTGTTTGTAGTGTACATATTCTTTGCAGGCAGAGCCTACTAACTTGATGCAGGAATATTGGCAACTGAAACAGTTCACTAAAAATGATACTAATCCTGAGTGCTTACCATACAAAATTATAGGTTGACTGCAGTGTATGTGTTACAGCCAAAGGAGAGGCAAGAATTTCTAAAGGTTCAGATGTTAATGGAAAATTGAATCACTCTTGAGGTTTTTACATTGCTAGTAACAGGGTGAGGATTTGGTTACTTTGGGTTCTACACCTGCCCTCTCTTTACTTATATTGAAGTTAGATCTCCAAGCTCACACAAAAGCAAAACACAAACTTCCACATAGCTTCTATGTACAATAGGATCTTACATGCTTCCCAGTAATCTACATCAAATACACGAGCATGAGCTTTACTTTCATGAAGATTCCTGTAATTGCCACTGCTGTTTCTAAATCTATATTTTCTTATTTAGAATGAAAATGAAGTGCAACCAACCTTGCTTTAGTTGACCTTGCGTGGATCTAGCGATATTCAGCTACATTTTAAGTTATTCATTTCCCTGAGAGCATTCATTACATTTCAGCAGTGTGTTATAGTATGTTCGAACAGATTGATATACATAGTACCTGCGGTGTGCAGGACATGAGTAGACAATTGAATGGTTTGCATGACATGGCTGCACACTAACCCATTTTTTTTTTTTTTTTTTTTTTTTTTTTTTTTTACTGGCCATACCCAACTGTTTGACCAGTAGGTAACCCAGTTTGTCCATTTTTACTGGTCCATTCCTGAAAAATTACTGGTCCAACGGTGATTGAGTCCTGGACTGTTTTACCAGTGCCAGTGGGCGGTGTTGTGCATAGTGAGATTACCTCAACAGATGGGAGTACTGTAAGGAGATTGCCATTAGATTTAGCCTGATGGTCAAAACTAATTCATGTGATCCTCGTCCAAAAGTTACTCTTCAGTGGTGAACTGATAGAGAAGACCATGTTAACCCATTGAGGACGTTTTGAGTTTGATACAACACGCATTTCCCATAGACATTTGCCTAAGTATTCTCAGGACTTTTCAGCGGATTCACACATCTTCCTTTTTTTTTTTTTTTTGGGGGGGGGGGGGGGGGTCATGACTTCTCTCCAGTTGGATGTAAAGCTGTATTTATGCAGCGTGCAAAACAAGCACTCACTACATGGATTTGATGCATTATGATATGACCAGTGTGCTTTTACATGATGAAGATAATTCCTTTCACTAAATGCACAGGTGTATAAAATTGTGTTCTATGGGAAGAAATATTGTACTTTGAAATAAAATTGATGGTGCAAACAGTGCGATAATAATACATGTACATGCAGTATGTCTACTACCACCATCCAATTCATATCTATGGCCTACCCATTTCTCAATGGTACATAATCTGTTTACTTTTTCAGAGATACAAATGTGTTTCTTGTGTGAAGAGCAAGGGGTATCACTTTGGCTGAATCAAAACTCACAGTACATTTTGTTATAATGCATCAAGTTGAACGTAGTTTTCTTCGTGACAGAGTAAGAGGAATTTTGATGAGCAAAGGTAGACATTTACAGTGTATTGACAGCAGGTATCTGTTACTGCGAAGAAGTGGATATACACATGGGACATAAAATCGGTTCATGTGCATTATGAAATCAAAGAACTTTCTTCAATCCCCAAATACCTGCTTTCTTAGACTATAAGACTCTCTCTTAGCTATTATCCAGTTAAAATTAGTTCAAGGAAAGTAAACACTCAACACATTTGTGACATTTGTGACATTTGTCATTTTACTATTTTGCCACTTATGTGAAACTGTCGTCACTCATCCAGACGTAACATAGACCTATTGGGAGAAGCATGCATTATGGTGGATACATACCACTTACCATAGCAGCATTTCTAGTTTTATTCCATATCTCTTGAAATTCAAAGGTAAAGGATTAAAAAGGCCATTTCAAAATTCAAAAACAAAACCCTTAATTCAGAGCAATTCTGATATACTTATTTCATTTTGCCATTTTGATGCCAAATTTCGTTCCATATTTACCTATTAGTGCTACAGTGTTTTTCTGTCACAGATTTAACTGTGATTTGAAGATTATGAACAGCTGTTTCTATAAGTTAAGTAACTGAAGTGATTTACCAACAAATTAAATCAAGTGATATTTCGTTTAATATGATAATGTAGGATGTTCAATGTGTGGACAAGTGAAAGATGTTCTTCAAGCCAGCTTTATGATTGATGAGAAATTATGGAAATGTGAATTTTGAGCATGTATGGATTTCATGGCTGTGTAATCTTAGTATTTGAGTGTATATTATGACATATTTCTTTGTTGTGCAATTGTATGTATTCCTGTAGGCACCTACACTGTTGTACATTGTGCCAAAGATAAACAGTCTCAACTACATGTACTGCATAAGCTGTTCGTCTTTGCGTACATATATATTTTTGTGAATGAGAAGGTCACAGGTATTGTCACAAGATTTTGTTTTCGTAAATTGACACTGAGACCCTCTTAAATGCACTAAATATTATACCCTAGTATAGCGCTTGGTGAGAATTTTGCTTGTCAAATTTGCAAACCAAAAATGATTCACAAATTCACAAAAATGGCAACATATTGGTACAGTGCACGACTACATCATGTACATGTATTATTTTTTCATGCAACAACCTTATTTGTATGTATAGTCCTCTGTGTTTGTAGTGCAATATCAACACGTGGATGCTTTTGCTTTGTTATTAGTTTCCAGGAAATAAAGCGTATAATTTGTATATATCAAGGAAAAACACCTTAGCATGTCTTATACATACAGTTCGAGTTGTATGCTGTAAACTTACTCTCATAGATTGCATGCCTGTGTTTGTGTGCGTGTTTGTGTGCGTGTTTGTGTACGTGTTTGTGTGTGTGTCATATTGTTTACTTAGACAGTCACATACACACTAAAAAAAGGAGTGCAAATATGTACCGGTAAGGGTACAGATGCTTGTCGCTATACAAGAAACCCTAGAGGTACTCATCTGTACCCCATACAGGGGTACACAATCTGTACCCTAGAGGTACATATAAGTACCCAAGGCAGGGGTACTTATATGTACCCCTGTATTGGGTACATATAAGTACCGCTAGGGTTCCTTGTATAGCGACAAGCATCTGTACCTCTAGGGGTACATATTTGCTCTCCTATTTTTTAGTGTGTATAGTGTGAGTTCAGCAGTGTCGCGACAAACCTGTGCATCATTTTGCCGGGTGCATGTCACGAGTTCGACTCCCACTATTAAACCATCTTGCCAAAGAGTCATTTAGCCCATGAGTCACAATTATAGTCCGTAAATTATACGTCTCATGAGTTCAACACTATACCCGTTCCATACGGGAACCTGGTGGCCTGTGTACTAAGTCTATGGGGATTACAGAATTCGGTAATCAAACAACGTCATAATAAGACAGGAACATTATCTTGCGATTTAATGTCGAAGTTCTGGGCTGCCTTTGAATACCCAATGTCAAACTCATGTGCCTTATCTGCCTAGTTTATACGAACTCATGGTCTTCATGACTCGTGGGCTGTATGACTCATACACTTTTTTTTTCAGTGTCGAACTAGTGGGATATATGACACATGGATGTCTATCTTGTGGGATGACTTTAGAAACCCTTCCATTCCTTGCCTTGGTCTCTTGATCTACCGCGATACCGCAATGTGCTGATATTTAACGCAGTGCAGTACATGCCGCATGCTTCATACGTCATGGGCGCTGTGGAAAATCCGCTGACTCCCTGCAAGCCTGGTAGGGATTGGCCCGGAGGCATTCGAAACTCAAATCACTGGAATAGATTGGTGAAGAAGAAAAAGCCCGGGACATTATCGGCGACCTTTGCACACAAGAATGAGATGAAATGACTTAAACAGGAGAAGAGGTCAATTTATGCTATATAATGTCAACATAATATGCATGAACACATGACATTTCCTATTATCCAGTAAGAATATATATCGCTCCGGTGAACTGATTACCAATAGTCATTTCAACGGCAGTTAACGGAATAGAGAAATTTGATAAAAAATATGGATAGATAAATAAGAAAATAGAATTGGTTATTGTGGTTGCCTTTCTTTCCTGACTTCATAGACTTATCTGCATGATCGGCATGATCGGACGCGTTTGAACTCTGCTCTATATTTCATCGTTTCCGTGAAGTGTTAACTCTGAAAAATGCATCGATAAAGGACTCCAAAGTCATTCCTGCTTCTGTTGACTTATACTGACGGTAATACTCATATATTTCTCACTCTAATACTGTCGAAATATACATTTTGTTTGAGTGATCTGCATATCTCAACACCTGGCAGCGCACCCCACGAAATCGGCTTAGTCCCATGTGCTTCGATTATATGGTTTCACCTGCGACGACACTATGAGGTCGAAACGGGGACAGACTGAGGATGCTGCCGCCAGTGACCTTGCCAGAGATATTCGTGAAGAGGTGTCTAAGGCAATTGAGGACAACCGTCAACTTCTAGACACTCTCATAAGTAAAGTAAAAGACTCATTGATTGAGGAAATCACCACCGTCATTACGCGGAAAGTAACTGACAATATCAAGGAGCGGTTTGAGTTTGATCTAGCAAAGAGAGATGACAAGATCGAAAAGCTCGAAAAGGAGATCGACAGAATGAAAGAAAAACAGGATGAAGCTGAGCAATATTCCCGGCGAAATTGTTTGATTATTCATGGGATTGAAGAAAAGGACAACGAAAGGACGGATACTCTCGTCAAGAATCTGTGTTCTGACAAGCTGGATGTTGAGCTTGGGGGAAACGACATTGACAGATCCCACAGACTAGGAGCCAAGAAGGGGAAAGTAAGAGGAATCATTGTGAAATTCACGAACTATGCAGTGCGTGATCGTATAGTCCCGGAAGAAGCTGAGGAATCTGAATGGAGTCCCGATTTTCATTCAGGAGAGCTTGACGAAGATGAGAGGGGACCTCTTCTGGGAAATCAAATCAAACTTCAAACAAGTATAGTGAAACACATTTGGACACAAGATGGCCGAATTCATGTACGTACACAAGACGACCGACGTCTTACCTTCGTGTCTAAAACTGACCTCAAAAAGTTAAGAACTCCTAACAATGGCTGAAAGGAAACGTCTCTTTGTCATGTTTTGTATAGAGCTGGTTGTTGCGACACGGATTGTCGCCCCTACGCGGATTGTCGCCTCCTGCTCGGGGCGACAATCCGTGACGGGCACTGGCGACACGGATTGTCGCCCCCTACACGGATTGTCGCCTGGCGACAATCCGTGACGCATGTGCAGTTCCCAGTTTTTGACCTCGAAGGCGACAATCCGTGTCGGCAAAAAAATTGTTGCGACACGGATTGTCGCCCCGTCACAGATTGTCGCCCCGGGCTCGGGGTGGTTCCTCCGGTGTTAAGCTTTGGTGGGATGGGTATGACTGTAAGTTATGCGTATGTGTGTGTGTGTGTGTGTGTGTGTGTGTGTGTGCGTGTGTGTGTGTGTGTATTGTGAGCTGCATGATATGTGATGTGTATGATTTGTTGTGTTTGTGTGTGTCTGTGTGTGTGTGTGTGCGTGTGTGGGTGTGTGTGTGGGTGTGTGTGTGTATTGTGAGCTGCATGGTGATGTGTATGATTTGTTGTGTGTGTGTGTGTGTGTGTGTGTGTGTATGTGTGTGTGTTTGGAGTATAATAATACAATATGGAAACTGTGCATGTGTGGTGGTCATAGTGGTAGTGGTTTGTTTGTCTGTGTGTACACGTGTGCCTGTATGCTTACGTGTGTATGTGGAACATAGCGGCGCTACTGTGGCAATACAAACGCCTTCAGAGTGTATGAGCACGTGTTTAAAAAATTCACACCAGCGTTGATCTAAAAATAGTATGGGTGTGTGAACCAATATCAGCGGTGAGGCAGGCTAGGCGAGAGAGAGACGGAGAGAAAATACATACGAGGGAGGTACATACCCTCCCCAAATGTTATTTGTCTTTGTTCATTTTTCACTGCAGTCATTTTCTTCCATCAGTCTTATAAACTAGAACGTCCATACCACTATTCTTTGTCCCAGAATAGGTTTGGCATGCTTTATGCATGAGCGAATAATTTCCACACGCCGTAAAAAATTTGTCAATCGTTAGTTGATTTTAGCACAAACGAACTGCCATTGCACACCGCTAATACATACGTAATACAAACAAACACCAACACTCAAACAAATCCTCATAATGCAAATAAACCAACTCAACACTTTTTTCCTTGATATTCATTGATTTCATTCAAATCATTCATAAATCGACTCATTCTGGGTGTAACATGAAAAAAAAAAGTTACAAATGGCATTTCGAAACAGAAACAAATCCATTTGTCAATTTATACCACAAATAATCTCACTTGTTAGATAACTCGATTATAGACCAACCCTACTAAAAATTTCTTCACGAGAAAGTTTTGACATGTAGGGCCCTACCAAACCTATATTCCTTGAATACATTGGTTTGGATCATGTAACACCTTCTTACTTACAAGGGCATATACATAAAAAAAAAACACAAATACATTACACGAATCTAGAATGAAATCAGTCATAAAAAACCCGACCACCCCCTCCCCTCCCCATCCGAAACAAATCTAGGGCCTACATCTATCCTAAATATTAAATCCTACCAACATCTGTCATACCATTTATAACTATCCTTCTTCAAATCCAATCCCCAACCCACCAACCCCTGATTAAACAAAACCTAAATCATCCCACACCCACATTCACCAACCCAAATACGTACACACACACACACACACACACACACGAAGGTTCCGTTATTCCGAAGTTTCGTTTTTTCCGAGGCTTCATTTTAATATCCGAAACACACAATTCCCTATACCTAGAGGTTCGTTGATCCAAAAATTAAATTCGGAATAACGAACCTTCGGAATAATGAGCCTTCGGACGAATGAGCCTTCGAACGAATGAGCCTTCAGAGTAACAAACTTTTGCAATAACGAAATGTAACCCCCTTCCCACATACCGACGCACACCCGAACCGATACCACATTCCTTCCTGATGAAACGATTTCCCAATGTTGATAAATAAGACATAATGGACCGTATGCAGAAAAACAGCATCTGCCCGCACGCAAGCTCCACTCCGAATTCATAATTATACAAATCTGCCAAACAAACTCATCAAATTCAAAGCTGCTGATAAAATCAATATCAACGTTTATGCCAGCAACAGCTTACTAGTTATCCCTCCCCACGCGCAGCTAAAACACACATACGCATAAAACTGACATAATAAACACATTCTTCCATCACACACACACACACACACACACACACACACACACACGCACAAACGGACACTAAATCATCATGTGCACGCGCACATACATACTTCCTTGAAACCTCACCATGACTTTTTACATGGCATGTTTGCATGGATGTAGCCATGTAAGTTATGTGTTAGTATTTCAATGATTATGTCCAGAACGATATTACCCAGCAAAATGTGCTTCGAGGGCGGGCGACAATCCGTGTAGGGGGCGACAATCCGTGCCGCCAACGCCCGTCACGGATTGTCGCCCCGAGCAGGAGGCGACAATCCGTGTAGGGGCGACAATCCGTGTCGCAAAACTGGTGCCGTATTGTTAAAATCTTGCTTGCCCAAGACCAGATGGTCTTCTTGTGTATTGTGTCAAATGCCACTCTTGTACAAGCATGTCTTCCAATGCAATTACTATACTGAGCTTAATTAGCCTAGAGGGCTTGAACGTCCATTTGTATGGCAAGCACTTTGGCTTTTCTTTTATATTTGCGTTCTACTCATGAATAGCATCTACCTCTCTACTGAAGTCTATAATCAAATTGTTACAATGTTTTAGCCTGCTTACAGTGGGCCCTAATGACCTGCGTGTTGTAGTATGCCTTGACCAGTTATGCAATCGTGGGCTGCTTTATCTCTTCTTGGCATCTTTTGGTAGATCTTGACCTGCTTGTAGTTCCAATGTTCTATTATGTCTTGACCTGTGTCGAGCCATTTTCCTGCTTTCTCCTGTTTTTACCAGTGTTACAACCATCGTTCAGTGCTACTTCGTAGTCTTTCTCAAGTTTTCATGTTATATGCTGCGTCAAATAACTTGTGATATATTGGGTTGTTTTATATAATGGCCGCAGTTTAAGATGCATGCATTCACCAGTTATGCGGCTATATTATTTTGATGTATTGCTTATATGAGTCAGATAATTTCATTCATATATCATATCGACACTTCACGGAACGTGTGATTTTCAAGTTTGTATCACGCACATTATTTAAAACATTAATTTGTGCAATTTTTTATGTCAATTAAAGGGGAAGGCTAGTAACTGATCAGTGGGAATCAGTGGAAATGCAGGGAAATGATTGTTCCAATCCTTGTGGGATTCATTCAAGATTACATTATATATCTATTGTTGTGTGAAAATTATTTGCTTCAGAATGGTCTCATATTCAAGTCATGTGCAGTTTAATGTTTTCGGGTTGGCATGCCTGGTCAGTGACGGGGCATTAAGCTGCACATTACTTGAATGTGAGTCCGTTCTGAAGCAAATAATTTTCACACAACAGGAGATATATAATGTACTCTTAAATGAATCCCACAAGAATTGGAACAATCATCCCCCAACATTTGCACTGATTGCCACTGATCAGTTACTAGCCTTCCCCTTTAAGTAGTTTCTTTGATATTTCTCTTTCTTTTTATTTCCTCTTTTTTGCCTTTTTTTTTATCCACATTCGTCTTGAATTTGAACTGGCAAATATGGTTACACAATATCCTTGTGTCTTATGTAATCTTGCTGTCAAAGCAAATCAAAAAGGTCTTCTATGCACATCATGTGATCAATGGGTTCATATTTCTTGTAGTAATGTACCAATAAATTTGTACAATGATATATCTTATCAGTTTATTGGCTGGGAATGTCCGCGGTGTATTATGCAACATCTACCATTTTTTGATACAGGCATTTGTAATGACAGCCAAATTGATCAATTATGTAGCCCCAAATTGTTAGACACCGATGTTCAACCCCCCCCCCCCCCAACCAAATCTGGTATATTCAATTTTTTTCAGGCAAAGGCTTGAAGTTTGTTCAATTGAACGTTGTAAGTCTTGTCAAACATATTGATGAAATACGTGCAATTTTGTGCTGTAATGATATACACGTTTTTGCTTTAAATGAAACAAGACTTGATGAGTCAATATATGATCGTGAAATAGAAATTCCTCATTACAATATAGTTAGAAAAGATCGTAACAGATCTGGAGGTGGGGTATCATTTTACATCCATGAGAGTTTAGAATTCGAAATCATAGAAGACTCTCCCATGTCAGGACTGGAAACAATTGTTTTGATTATTCGTCCTAAAAAGTCAAAACCTATTGTGATTGTCAACTGGTATCGGCCTCCAAACTCTAAAAGTGATCTTCTTGACCAATATGAACATTTTTTGAAATTTACAGAAAGTCTTGAGTGTCACCTCATTATCATGGGCGATATAAATCTTGACATTCAAAAGGAGGTTAGTGATTGTACTACTAAACGATATATACGGATAAATGATATATACTCTCTGAATTTTGTTAACACTACTGAATGCACCCGAATCACTAATGAATCTGCATCGCTTATCGATCATATGTTAACGAACAGTATTGAAATGATAAAGTCTTCTGGTGTTATACACAATGGTGTAAGTGACCACTCAATGAGCTACCTTGTATGGAAAGCCCATCGAACTCAATCAGGCGTGAATTATATCACTTACAGAAAATCGAAAGGTGTTGACATTGAAATGTTCTTGTCTGATCTATCTCAGATGAATTGGATGGAGGTTGAGGAGGAGAATGACATCGATCAAGCTACTGCAAATTTCGAAAAGCTTTTGTTTCACGTTGTTAACAAGCATATGCCTCTTAAAACTAAGAGAGTGCGTGCAAATAAATCCCCATGGCTTAATGATTCGATTTTTGATCTTATGAAAAAAAGAGACTTAGCCAAAAGAAAAGCTATTAAGTCCCAAAACGAAACTGAATGGAAAATGTACCGTGTTCTGAAAAACAAAGTAACCTCCTTGATTAAAAAATCGAAAAGAAGCTATTATACTGAACACTTAACCAAGGAACAAAACGCCAGCAAGTCTTGGAAAATACTGGCTTCATTATTACCAAAGGAAGGTTCCAATTCCCAGCCTCCACCCAGTCAGTGCCAGAGCATGGCAAATCAGTTTAACCACCATTTCGCTAATGTTGCGACTGGACTGATCCCTGATTCATCTGAGAATGAGCCTGAAAATTGTAATTCAATTACTGATACCTGTGTCAATCATCCTTTCAAATTGTGTACTGTTAGTAAAGAAGATATTCTAAAAGAAAGACAATTATTAAAAAATAAGAAATCTGTAGGTTTAGATGGTATATCTGTACATATTTTGAAAATTTCTCAGAATGAAATTGTTAAACCTATAACATTTTTGATTAATAAATCCATAACCCTTGGTATCGTTCCCAATAAATGGAAGATTGGTAAAATTATTCCTGTACATAAAAAGGGTGACAGATCGATTCCAAATAATTACCGACCAATTTCTATATTGTCATGTTTATCCAAAATCCTTGAGAGAGTCATACAAAAACAGTTGATTAAGCATTTGAATCAGAATGATATACTCACAATAGAACAATCGGGTTTTCGTCCTAATTATTCTACTTCCACAGCACTGATAAAGGTCACGGATACGTGGTTAAAAGCCATGGATGAAGGAATGTGTACAGGTGCCGTATTTGTCGATCTTCAAAAGGCTTTCGACCTGGTCAATGTAAAATGCCTTCTCAATACAATGCGTAAAATAGGGATCAGTAGCACCTCGCTTAAATGGTTTGAAAGCTATCTCTCGGATCGGAGGATTGTTACTAGTATAGGGAATTGTTTTTCTGAAGAATTACCCATTGAGCTGGGGGTGCCTCAAGGATCTATCTTAGGTCCCTTGCTATTCATTATATTTATCAACGATTTACCTTCTGTATTCGACTTATGTAGCGTACATTTGTATGCGGACGACACAGTTTTATATGTTTCTCATAAAGACCCGCGTACAGTTCAATCAATTTTGCGATATGAGCTTCTGAAACTCGACAAGTGGATTTCCAAAAATAAACTTAAAATCAATTATGAAAAAACTGTGAGTATGCTCATCGGGAACCGTCATATGATTAAAAGGTATAATAGACTGGATCTTAGCATAAAAGGCCATGTGATAAATCAAGTACAGAGTGTGAAATATTTGGGCCTTTATATTGATGCTAAACTTAAATGGGATGTTCATATTGATCATTTGTGTCAAAAGGTTGGTCGCATGATTTCATTTCTTCGTCGTTTACGACAATTTATCAGTAGAAAATATTTAAATTTGATATATCGAACGGTTATTTTACCTCATCTAGATTATGCAGATATTATATTTCAATCATCACGTGGGCAACTTCTTGATCAAATACAAAAACTTCAAAATAGAGCAGGAAGAATCATTTTAAAGATTAAGCCACAATCTCATTTTTCCGTATCATCCATGCATGAAATATTACAGTGGGAAATTTTGAAATCTCGTCAAATTCGTCACGTTCAAATTATGATGTTTAAAGTTTTGAACAATTTAACACCCAGTTATTTGCAAGAAAATATATCATATGTTGAAAAACCCTATCATTTTCGATGCAACAATCTTCCTTTACCAAAACCTCGAACAAATAGTTGTAAACGCACATTTTTTTTATAGAGGTATAAAGTTGCATAATAGTCTTCCCATTTGTATTCGTAACTGCCCAACAATTGTAACATTTAAGCGATTATTGTTAAACAATTAGACTGAATAAGACTCAATGGTGTATATTTTATGAACAATTCAAAGATTTTGTAATGTATGATGTATGTATAATTAAAGATTATTTTGATTTGTATATCGATTTTTAATTTGAATGAGAAGATAATATTGAATATCATTATTGTTATTACAAGACGATATTTCCTCCTTTCCTCCCACTTTTTTTTTCTATATATTTTTTTTTCTTCTTCTTCTTTTCCTTCTGGTCCCCATGGAAGACCAGTGACTCTATAACAGTGTCGCTGAATATGGGTTTTCCAGCCGTTTTCCACTATCTCATCTATCACTTTGTCTCTGTTATTATTGCTTCGGTTCGCTGTCTGTAAACTCATACTCGTACCGTTTAATGATATTAATTTTCTCTTGTTTGTATAGTTTGTATAACATTGCATTTCTGTAAACTCTGTATATTTGTAAAGATATTTCATTTGTATGCTTTTTATGACGGGAAATAAAACCAAACCAAACCAAAATTCTGACACTTCAATTAAAAAAAAAAAAAAAAATCATTTGTTATGTACATGAACATTATGGAGGCCTAAATATCTGTATAATGTATAGCTATCATTATCATTATGAAGAGTTTGTTTGCAAAAACCGATAAGTCCATATTTGTCAAATGCAGATATTTGCGATTAAAGGTCAAGAAAAACAAAGAGAATATTAAGAGAATTTCTGCTTCTTTTGACCATAACTTCAAAATGTATACCTTTATAGTGACCAATGTATCATTTAAAAGGTATTATTTTGTATTTTATGACAGAGACCGTAGGCCCTGCTTCAAAATCTTAAGATAATGGACGTATCGGGTTTTTTTTTTTTGCGAACAAACTCTTCATAATACACAAAGAGATAATCTCGCTGATACATAACTATATTCATAAGAATTACATACCTGTGCGTGTGTGCGTTTGATTTTACAGAGTTTTGTTCATATGTTTAGACGTCTGGTTGCATACTTTGCTCTTTCTTCAACATGTCAATGTGAACTTAACTTGACCTGCTGTACATTGAGGAAACTAGTGGACTACTTTAGATAAATGATATTGGCACAATCATCTTTGTCATAGAGTCATAGATAAGGTCAATAGCGTCATTGAAGTGATCGTGTCGATTGCGGGTGTGTGCGTGAAAACACGATCATGTTGGTCGTTTTGATGATATTAAATAAAAATGCACATCATTATGGCTATTTCGTATTGTACAGGGGCTAGGTTGATGGGTTAAAGGTCAATTGTGCTAGTAACTGATAATGGGAATCAGTGGGAAAGCTGTATGGGAGATGATTGTTCCAATTCTAGTGGAATTCATTTAAGAGTACATTTCATATCTATTGTTAATTGTGTGAAAATTATTTGCTTCAGAACGGTCTCATATTCAAGTCATGTGCACTTTAATGCCCCGTCACTGTACAGGCATACTAGCCTGGAAACATTAAACTGCACATTACTTGAATACGAGACCATTCTGAAGCAAATAATTTTCACACAACAATAAACGTAATGTACTCTTGAATGAATCCCACTAGAATTTGAACATTGATCCCCTAACATTCCCACTGATCTGTTACTATAGCCGTCCCCTTTGAATAAAAATGATGAGTTTTGTTTGGTCAATTTAAGCATGATTTTGTTTTTGTTTTTCAGTTTATGGCAAGTTTTGGGAAATGCTATTCTCAAGGGAGTGAAGAGAGTTTGTAATAAAGCGGATATTGATTAATGCATATTTTGATCAAGTTGATCAAGATAATTTTTTTTTCTTTAAAGAGTTATGCTTATATAGTATTGATAGTGTATTATATAGCGTGTGCCCTGCCCCCCCCCCCAAAAAAAAAAGAAAGAATAAGCTATGTTAAAAAGATAGTAATTTAGCAGCACAAGTGTGTGTGTGTGTGTGTGTGTGTGTGTATGTGTGTAATACGGCAGATATGGATTGGCTTGATTAGGTTAATCAAGATAGCTTTTTCTGAGAGTTTCATGTCATTTCTCTTTTATAAACATGGTATGATTTAACAAAAAATTGTTATTTGTACTGTATGTTGGAAAAATTATTTAGCGGCAAAAGAAAGAAGAATATAGCTGCTCTGTTGTTGTTGTTGTTGTTCATGTTAACTTCATTGTCAACATGGACCTGATATTGAATGAAACTCAAATAAAGAATATCATAAAACAAAAATTGTGTGTTGTCTGTGTGTGTGTGTGTGTGTGTGCATGTGTGCGTATGTGTGTTTGTGTCGTGTGTCTCATACTCTCCTGCGTTGTGTGGTCAGCTGTTTGACTGTTTCGAAACTTATAGTCAAAGTACTTGTGCATGGGGGAAATTCATGTTTTCTTCATCTGTAATAGTACATAACGTACCAGCAACATTGATTGCCACGATCTATTACGATTGTTGTATAGGCACAGGTACAGATAGATTAATCTCCCTCCTCAAATTTCTTGTGGGGCGGAGGGGGGGGGGGGGGGAGGGGAGGAAGAGCGGGGATGCGCTCCTACTTTTTTTGTATTTATACTCTCTATTAAAAAAAAATCGAGTGAAAATATTCATTCTTGAAGGAGTGAATACAAAAAAGAGTGAATTTAGAGTGAAATTATAGAGTGAATTTTTTAGTGAAAAAAATGTTCATTATATTTTTCACTCGTTTTAGAGTGACCTCAGGGATCACTCCAAAATCTTCGAGTTCACTCGATTTTTTTTAGAGAGTATGTATAAGAATACTTATAGGGTCTATTACTTTGGGCTCCCTGCTTTTCCCCCCTGTAAAAAAAACAAAGACAAAACAAAGCAAAAAAAAAAAAAAACACGAACCAAAACAAAATAAAATACACGTATAAACATGTATTTGTTTGAGGGTTCTTTTGTTTTTGTTTGCTATAGTTTGTTATTGTTGTTTTGTACATGCCATCAAGCCGATGAAACCTGGGAGTGGTTTATATTGTTTTGTTGTTGTTGTTGTTTGGGGGTGTTTTGTTTGTGTTTTTGGTTTTGTTTTGTACTGTTTGTCTGTTTTGTTTTGTTTTGTTTTGTTTTGTTTGTTTGTTTGTTTGTTTTTTGTTTTGTTTTGTTTTGTTGTTTGTTTGTTTGTTGTTTGTTTGTTTTTTTTTTTTTTTTTGGGGGGGGGGGGGGGCTTTGCTCGCTTTTAATACCAGCTGAAGAATTCGGAAAACCGGCGGTCCAAACTTTGATGTTAGGTCTATCGTACGATTTAAAAACGTCCGTTTTAGATGAAGACTATGGAACCTAATAGGGCCTATTATATACAAAATAAAAAAAGGAAAAAAAAAAACGTTGAGGAAACGTTCTGAAAACGTTTTGTGTCAGATGCCCGCGCCTGGTGTACAGTATTTTCATAAATTTTCTTTTTGATAAAAACTATATTTGTGACCCTGCACCTCAAAACAAACAAAAAGTCGCCAGACATGAATTTTTAGTTAAGACCATATTCTGAAAGAGCAGACTTTAAGCTTTAAAATGATATATAACTCAAATCAAATGGACTCTCCTAACCTATCTAAATATTGGAAAGAAAGCACAAACTCACGGAAAGTGTGAACTGAGAAAAGAGGCTCTGAAGTACAGTGTCTGGAGTCTATTCAAGCGCTTAATCTACCAAACCGTGCTGGCTGTGCGATGAATGGGACAAAAAACAGGAAGTAAACCACCAGAGTAACAACAATGAAGGGATTATCAGATTAATCTGAAATTGAGCATGCCTCATTAACATATTCTGTCCATAATTAATACAAACTTTCAAAGCAGTAGCACTATCCTTTCAAAAGTTATTAGAGTTGAAAGTGAAGAGTGTGGACAAGGTTTTTTAGAAATGAAAAAGGGATTCTAAAGACACACCTAATCACACTATTCTACCAAAAATGTTCGAGATAAAGTGCTAAAAAAAAAAAAAAAAACACTTTCCTGCCCGTTTTATGATACCAAATTTTAACATAATGTAAAAGAAGACCCGTTCTTTTAGAAAATATGAAAAAGTCAAGTTCGGCTATATTAGGTTGACCCATTTCACTTATTTTCAGTCCTCACGCAAAATCAGCGTGTGCGACTTTATGTTCGTTTTGAGGTGCACGGTCACATTTTTTTTTTATGCCTCCGCCACGAAGTGGTGCCGGAGGCATTATGTTTTCGGGTTGTCCGTCCGTCCGTCCGTCCGTCCGTCCGTAATGAATTTTGTGGACAGGGTAACTACCAAAACCTTTTGAGGTATCCTAATGAAACTTGGCATGTATGTGTATTAGGGGGTGAAGTTGTGCCTATCAACTTTTGGATGCACATGCTCAAGGTCAAAGGTCAAAAGGTCAAGGTCAAATGCTTAAAATTTCACCATTTCCCCCATATCTATGCAATGCCGGAAGATATTTTCTTGAAACTGAGTGTATACATGTATTACCAAATTAAGATTGTGTGGTGAAAGTTTGGGGTCATGAGGTCAAAAGGTCAAAGGTCAAAAGGTCAAGTAAAATGTTAAAATTTCACTTTTTTCTCTGTATCTTGGAAATTATTCAAGGTATCTTCATGGAACATAGTATATATGCATGTACTGACTGGCAGTGGTTATCTAGGGAATTAAGGGTTCATGGGGTCAAAGGTCAGGAGTCAAAGGTCAAGGGCAATACTTCAAAATTTTATTATTTTCCTTATATTTATGCAATGCCAGCAGGATTTTTTTTAAAACTTGATGTATGCATGTATAACCCAATAGAGATTGTCTGGGATTTTTTTTTTTTTTTTGCCGAGAAGGTCAAAGGTCAAAAGGTCAAAGATCAAGTGAAAGTGCGGAACTTTTCTTTCTCCATATCTCGGAAGTACAGGCTCAAGTTATCTTGAAACTTAGTACATATTTATGTATGTTCTGCTTGACAGTGATTCTCTTATAAATCAAAGACCAGATGAAAATGATAACAATTTACTGTTCAATACAGAAATTGCACTTTCTCTCCACACCTTGAAAATTATACTCAGTGCATAAACTTAATGAAAGGGTCAAAGTCAAGTTAAAGTTCTTAAATCCCCAAATACATGCTCTCCTATTCCTCCAATTAAACATAGGTCAAGGAAGGTAAACATTCAATACATTTGTGACAAACGTGTCATTTTAATATTTTGCCAATTTTGTGAAAATGTAATCACACATTGTCCACATGTACTATAGACCTAATTAGGAGAATCATGCATTATGGCGGAGGCATACCAGTCGCCATAGCGACATTTCTAGTTTATACATACTTTTGCTTAAACGCAATAATGCTCTCTCGCGTGACATCGTGTGTGAGGCTTTTCCAGCCGTAAATGAAAGCAGTTAGAGAAAAATACAGTGTTGAAATAGAATTTCAGGTGACAAAAGTATTACTTTACTCTTTAGGCCTATAAAATACGTAGACAGCGTTCGATACTGTGTACTGCGATCGATAGAGATTGCAAGCATATTTTATCATAACTGTTTGAAAGGCGATGCGATGAATAACCCATGTAAATTATTCTGGGAGCCTCAACTTTGACAAAGTAGGCCCTACATTCTTCTTTTTCTCTCTTTTCCACGTGCCTTTTCTGTATATAATCAGCTGCTCACGATCATTGAGAAAGGATCTCGATCCGTCGGCTGCTGCGCAGGAACTAGCTGCCATCATTACTAGTATGTCCACGCATTCAGCGCATGTACGATCACGTATTTAGATCGTGCTGTGCAGCACCTGCTGCGGCGGTTGCAACGAGCGCAACATAACCAGCGCCAGCTCTGCTATCGAATCGGCCGGTCGAACATTCCCCAGCTGATAAAAAAAAAAACGTTCCCAGAGCAGAGGGATCGCATGAAGATCGCTCAAACGCCGGAAGATCCACGGTTGTTCCCCGGTCACTTCTGCGCCCATCCATCCCATACGCACGCCGCCTAGCCCAGATATGCATGCACGATACGTCGCACACATACACTGACTGCAGCCACACGAAGATGACATCCACCGGAAATCAAAAACCCTTACCAAAGGGGATAAAGTTCCTCTTTGGAGGATTAGCTGGGTACGTACAAGCTAGATAAGGCCGATTTGTTTTTGGTTATTGACATCAGTGGTATTTTAAAGATGTAAGCTGTTATTAATGGATGCCTCAAAAAGGATGCGTATATGCGATGACTGGTACAGTCCCACTCCTTACAAATTATGTTAGATGTAGTGTTACTGTTACTACCATGGAGCTACTTATTGTTTACAAAGTGTAACACAGCCCAGTCGCTGAAAGTATTCGCACAGCGTACCACTACTAACACTATGTGATTAACAGCGTCTGGTCGGGCTAGGAGCTACTAAGCTCCACGACACTTCCATTATTGCAAGACTTGCACTTCACTTGTCTCTGCTCTGCTAAACTATTTTAACATACTTTGCACTTTGCCTCCCATTTTTTGGATATGTCGTCGGGCATCCAATTTACAACCAGGTTGAGTCAAACCCAATCAGTGCACATCCTGCTTTTACCTCATTGATCATTTAGAATTGTTGTTGGATCCAAGTCCAAGAATGATAGAATTTACCTTTTATTTTACTACGCACAAAACTTGAAACGAATACTCACTCAATACTTGGGCCTACCGGTACATTTTACTGATTACTGGATGAATTGAAAAAACAAACATATGTGAAGTTTGCGCAGGCCAATTTTGGAGATGTTGTTAGGTTATGACATCATTGCCTTTTATTATGAAAAAATGGTGAACTTTGAGGGATCATCTCAGTTGTCAGAAATTCATTGCTTCCAAATTATCATAATTTGTCATTCATATTGGTAGACCAATGAGGGTTCATCTTCTTCCTTGAACCAGTACTATAGGCCTACTGAGTATACATATGGACAGGTGTCCAGGGGTAATAAGTGTTCTGGCAAAATTAGCTCCTTCTCGATAGGTTAAAAGTTAATTCTATGTTGCATTGAGTAAACTTACCATCTGACATTCTACTTTAACTCACTTTTTAACAGGATGGCAGCCACAGTGTTTGTCCAACCTCTGGATCTTGTGAAGAACCGTATGCAGATGAGTGGTATGTACAATATATGTCAAGGCCAACTCATCAATGGCTGTACTTGGGAATCCTTGGCTTGCTGTAAAAGAAAAGAAAAGAAAA
This sequence comes from Diadema setosum, assembly GCA_033980235.1. NCBI lineage: Eukaryota > Metazoa > Echinodermata > Echinoidea > Diadematoida > Diadematidae > Diadema > Diadema setosum. The sequence continues at coordinate 1,282,638 of CM067077.1, read as the reverse complement.
GAAAAACCTCCCAAAATTAGAAAAAGAGAAAGAAAGTAAGTGTTTGAAACATTCTGTCTGGAAATAATTTCCTCCTTACTCATGAAAAATGTGTGATCTAGAGTCTATGTCAGTTCATAATCTGAATATTGATTCAGGAAATTCAAAATAACCTCAGTTCATCTGTAAGTTGTATTTGATATGCTAAACTGTAAACATTATGATCACACACAGATAACAGTCAGATTTGAAAAAAAAAAATAATGAGATCACTGGTAATTATTTGCACTAACCAATCATCCATCTTGTCAAAGGCCCTTTTGAAATATTAGCTTGTTTCTCAGTTGATAAAATCGAGTTATTTTAATGAGAATTCATTCAAGAATTGTGCTACATTACATATTGACGTAAATAAGCACTGAATTTATTAGTCTTGTGGTAATAGACATGAACTCATGGGCATGCAACTCCAGCAGGATTTGAACTGACAACCTCTTGAGCACTGAACAGGCATCTTACCCATCAACTGGAGAATATGGAGTACCCGCCACTGCCAGGGATGCCAAGTTCAAAAAAAAAAATTATGAGTGAGATTTTCATGACTCGGCATCTCGGCATGCGAATGTGCGCGCGAGCGAGGATGTGGGAAGGTTTTTTTTTTTCCCCCTGTAGCCTCCTACGGTAGGGAGCTTTTTCAATTTTTAGCTCTTAAGCAGCGTTTACACTTTGGCGAGTTGACATGGCGAGCTATGGCGAGTTAAGGCGAGTTGCCAAAATGAGGCACTCGCGATAACTCACGTGAAGCTCACCATGTAACTCGGGATAACTCGCGACAACTCGGCATGGCTCGGCGGAGCTCGTTCAAGCTCGGGACAACTCTCCTTGAAATCGTGAGCAGTCCCAAAATTTTTGAACATGTTCAAAATTTTTGCTAACTCGCTGTAACTCGTGCTGAACTCAGCTAGACTCGTTATATACTCGCGGTACTCGCAATAACTCGAAAGAAGCTCGAGATAAACTCGTAATAACTCGTAATAACTCGCCATATTTGAGTATACGCGAGTGCATTCCGAGTTTACTAGAGCGAGATACGAGCACTGCGATCGTATTACGAATGAAGGAGAGGTCCCCGCGAGATTAGCGCGAGTTCAGATCGAGCACCCCGAGTTACAGCGAGTTTCGTATGAGTTTAGTCAGATTGCGTTGCAAATGCACATTGACATGCCAGCTGAATAATGAATATCCAGTATTCTATATTTTTCCATATATATTTTAAAATGAGAGCACATTTTAATCGACCCACGCATGTACACGTACTTTTAAAACTGCCATTGTCACTGTATTATTACAACTAGCAAAAATAGGAGAGGAATATGCCCCGACCCAAGAGATCCAAGAGTTGTGGCCATTCAGGTAGTTAAACACCGAAAGAATAATGTCATCCAAACAAGGGTAGAAGTAGAAGAAGTGCAGGAAGAGAGAATGGAGACGGAAGAGGAGATCAATGACAAGCAGAGACAGGTAAAAGAACAAGACACCAAACTAGACCAGGTCCAAGCTCAAACTACTGAGCATCAGGCCTCGCCTGTTGAACTGGTTGGGGAGGAAAATGAACCCATTTTTCTCCACTCGCAAGGTTCTCCGTCTGGCACGCTAGGGAAGACGGAAAAAAAAAGAACAAAGAAGTCCACCCCAAACAAGAACTCCACCCCTAAGAAGTCCACCCCGAAGAGACGAAAAACACCTCACTGCATACACATTCACTGAAGAGCAAAAAGTAGAATAAAAGCAGAGTGGTACAGAGATCACGATTGTCTGTACAGTATAACAGGCGACTAAAGTCATACAAGGATACTGCAAAGAAGACAACGCTAATCGAAGAGAAGGCCAAGGAGTACGATCCGGTGTGCTCCGGTAAGTGAAGATGAATATTAATATCTATTATTTAGGGGGGGGGGGGGGCTCTGGTGGCAAAACGGAGTTTCGCTAAATATATTTTGTTGAATTCATTACCATGATTACTACTATGATTATGATTGCCATAATTATCGAAAATCCTGTAAACAACTGACAACATGACATGCATAATATTTAGTCCTGAAAACTTTGATCCCCACATTTCGTTTATCCCGTTAGCTATACTTTTCTGTATGAGAAACAAGAATTTAATAAAGTTATTTGTTTCTTTCCATTAATGTATGTGATCTAAATTCCCAGTGTTCGATTTTTTTTTTCAGTTGAACAGCTAAACAATTTCCTCAAGTCTATGAGGACACAGTACAGCCGTCTGACGAACCCAAAGTCTGGAAAGGGGACCAGAGACACACCTTACAGTGAGAGAGATCAGTGGATTCTCAATACATTCCGCGTCCTGGAGGGACATATTGTGAGGATGAAAGGGAGAACATTGGGAAGGGTAAATATGCATTTGATTTTATTAAGATCTGTAATAAGCTACATTTAAACAAAATATAGAAATCCCCATCGTGTGTCTTTCTTGTAAAAGATGTTGATCGAGTGATTTACTTATTTTTTGCAGACCTCTAAAGGACAAGTAGAATCCCAACCAAGAGGTCCCCCGACCAGGATACTGAGACTGATGGGCATGATGACAGCAGTGAGAATGACCAGACCACCCAAGAAGCTGATGACCCCCAGCAGAGCATGAAGCTGGTTCCTCTTACACCAACTTATCAATTGTTGGCAAGGGCAAGGGCAAAATGAAAGGGAGGTGTAAAACCCCCAAGGTGGCATCTGAAGAAGCCAAGGACAGAGAACTGCTGGAAAAGGTGAATGTGGGGTGAATTGTTGTAAAGAAAAGAGAGTACGGATCGAGTAATACATGTATTTTATGAACATTTATTTTTTAATACAAGTACATGTACGAATAACAAAAATGACTAATCCACCATATTGTTAGAGGGTAAAACTCCGTTCGTGTGTTTATCATGATAACGCCATGATATAAAACCGGTGAAAAGGATACTCAACACGTATATCCATTAACCCTATAAAGCCCAAGGGGGGGCACATTGTGCCCCCCCTGCCATATTTTCGTTTGCCACTCCTACACCTTTTACTCGATTTAAACCAAATTTGGTGACTTTTCCTAAAATCTTATTGCAAACATTTTGATATATAATTTAGCTATGTCCGATATTGCTGGTTGCTATGGCAACCGTAAACTGACAACCATGTTCGTCAGATTTTGCATGATTTTCTGTTCAAATTTCAGTCAACAATATAATAATGGATGAAATGGGGGTTTTCTTGGCTATTATTTGCTGAAGGACCAAAATGTGAAGTTATTATGGTTGTGAATTACCCTGAAATGGTCTTCTTATTATTTCCTTTATTTTTTATATGACATAGGCATCAAACAATAGACATAATAGAAATAATTGAAAATACAGCATTTTCCAAAGACTACCCTTTTATTTTGTGTTATCTTCACACAAGCTTTGCCTGTAATATCATTTCTTCATCATATTATCAATCTGCAAATTCAAAATTTCAATATTTTGGAAATATGGAATATGATACCAATATATGTACCCATTCCAAGCAATACATTATAGGTTTCATATATTTCTTTATATTGTATTGAATACCGCCCCCACATGTTGACCTTGAGAAATTTTAACAGTAACAAATAGTGAAGGTTGACTTGCTTTTCCTTTGTGGTAAATATGAAAATGATTGATATGAAATAAAAACATATATACTTGGGATAAAGAAATAAAAAGAAAAAACATGATTTTAGCGTATTTCCTATGTATTTCTTTGTATTTTGGTTAATAGCGCCCTCTGTGGATGACCTTGGGAAATTTCAAATGTTGGGTCTTGTAGAGTATGAGTTGCTCTACCCATGTGCCAAATATGACGGTCATACATCATATAATAAAGAAGTTATATAGGGGGGGCACAATGTGCCCCCCCTTGGGCCTGGAAGGGGTCAAAATAGCTTGGGCTTTATAGGGTTAAGGCCACTGCAACATTGTGGTTGGTCGATTTTAAAAAAATATTCTTAAAATGAGCTGCATGGCCTGTCTAATTATGTTCAGATTGATTAAAACAACCAAGAATATGAAAATAACGAACGACACACATTCACTCCCAAGATGTTTATAATCTTTTTTATTATTATCTGCTACAGTAATAATTCCAGAACAGTGGGGTAAAGTTTTAGGTTTTCATCTTTTGAAGCACTAAATGATTCCTGTGAAGCATAATTTTTTCAAAGGTTAACTTTTACATCCCAACATATATTCTGAAAACATGTAAGGACATGCAGCCCAGATTTTTTTTAATGAAAATTGTAATTATCATCTGCTAGAATAATCATTCCAGTACAGTTGTCCATGAGGTGAAGTTTTAGGTTTTCACTCTGGAAGAAAAGAATGCTTACTGTGAAGCATAATTATGTTTAATGTAACTTTTACATCTAAACATATATTCTGAAAGCACTTTTACATGCAGCTCATTTTTTTAAGTGAACATAATGTTAAATACATGTATTACCTCTAACATCAAAACAAGAGATTAAACACGTAAATTGCGATTCACCACACAGAAACCTTATTTGTTTGAGTTAACTCCGTCAAAGTAAAATTATATGCATGCTTTCACGATAGGCATTTCTTTAAATTTACATTTTCGTCAACCAGTTGTATCCGAGTAATTGGAAATATTTAATCTCAATGTTATAAAGGAGTTACTTACTTTTAACATGTGAATTTCAAACTGTTCTCAATTTCGCTGATATTGTAGTTTTGTATATATTCACCTACATAATTATGTTTGAATTAATATGGCAGATGTTAAGGAATAAAGATTCGCAAGTACATTTTAACACTCGATATTAGAACAAGCTTTGAACACTAAGTGTTGCAGTGAACAAAAATTTTGATCAGGCATTGTCCCATACACTAACATGAATTAAAATAACGCACAAAATTATTACTAAAATTATTCAGTTCTTGGGTTTTTTGTGGGATACATTAATAGGTGATTAAACATTATGATAATGAACATTGTTCTGTATTAAAGAAAAGGAACAGTAAAGTGTTAGATTACTGTCATTAATCTCAAGATCTCAAAATATGTTTTATTACGTGTGCAGAACATTTTGGTTAACTGTGATTTTTTGTTTTTGTTTCAGTACTCTCGAGATAATTTCGTGATACCGTATAATTCCTGGTTAACTGCTCAATAACTTACTAGTTTTGTGTAACATGGTGAAATATAAACGATGTACCCTTATGAGTATTGAAGTGACTGGTATCCTTTCATTATGTTGTAACTCCTCCAGCGAGCAGATGAGGTCAGAGATCTACGAAGGTCTTCTTTCGCCTTGTCATATCCCCCCGCAAGACCGTCAAGGTCTTCACCAGCTAACTCCGCCATCAGCGTCTCATAGTGTCCGTACTTTGGCCTCCTCAACAACCAGGGTCTTGTCCAAAACCTCCTTTGAAGCATTTTGGTCCTCTCTTGAGCATCTCTTTTTCTGCGGCGCCTCCTTGACAACAGGGTCGCACCAATCGTGCAGAAGATCAGGGTCTCTTCTTCTTCAAGCAGAGCGAAAATGCTTCTGGCATCCATCTTTGAGCACCAAAAATGTGCATTTCCCACCCCTCGATCGTATAAAACTCTTATTACTCGTAATAAAATCTTGACAACTCGTTTAAAGCTCGCTTTAACTCGTATAAAGGTCACTGCAACTCATACTAAGCTCGGTATGTCTCGTTTCGAGCTCGGTTTACTCGTACAGCGAGCGTAGTGAACTCGGCGTTGAGTCTTATATCACTCATATGATTCCAGGAAATTCCAGGAAAAAAAATTACATTTCACGCGAGTTTGTGCGAGTTAACGCGAGTTGGAGCTCGCACAGCTCGCGCACGACTCGCGACTCCAACTCGCCAAAGTGTAAACGTTGCTTAAATGGTGCGATCAGGTACATACTTAAGTGACTATTTTTTACTTATTTTGAAATACAAAAGGGAAATATACCTTCAATTGCAACTATTACTTTAATCTTTTGAGCTATGCTCATTATAAGGCCCAAGTTGCAGACTTCACCCGATGCGTGAGAAAAATGGGTGTCATGCGTGAGATCGTGAGATGGCCCCTATATGCTCGAGTCTCACGCAGAAGGCGTGAGACTTGGTAACTCTGCACTGCATGCTATAAGGATTAGAACCAGCACAGCTGTTGGCAGGAATCCTGATGGTCTAGTGGATAATAATTTATTTGCCTGTCCCTGAAAACTTGAATATCTTTTTATGCTTAGATAAGAAAATGTAACAGTCTCCCTGATTAGAAAATTACATTTGCTAATTGAGATGCATGTAACACATTCATGTGTATCTCACCGATTGCTTCATGGAATCTCCCTGTGGTTTTTTTTTTAGGAGAAACTGGAAGCCTGGAATGAATGAGGGTGATCATTTGCTGCCGTAAACCAAACCTTCATGCAGTACCTCTTCAGAAGTTGTGTGTTGTATTGATGAGTTTTCACAAGTTCAGATGTTTTCATGCAAGACTTACAAATCTTGAATGTGCTGTTACAAAGATATTGTCTGTTATACATGAGAATGTAAAATGTGTAAAATGTAGCAGAGACAACCTGAAAACGATAATTTTGTTTTTATTCCACCACATGATACTCCCAGGTGAGGGAGGAGGGGCCAGAGCACACAAGACCAGTCTTCATGCCATCCAAACCATTATGAAGGAGGAAGGTGTCTTAGGTCTCTACAATGGGTGAGAGTGTTTGGAGGACCTGTGTAATGGTATCATACATTTATGATGGCAAAATCACTGTGCATCAGTCATAGTTCAGAACATCATTCCTACAGTACGTACGTTGTATGTATTTTCATGTAACATACAATTTGTTCCTCCCCAGGTTGTTTATTTTGACCTCCGCCAAGTGAGGAGGTTATGTTTTCGTTACCGTTGGTTTGTGTGTTTGTGGGTTTGTTTGTCCTTGTGCAAAATAACTAAAAAAATAGAACGGATTTGGATGAAACTTGCAGGAAAGGTTTAGAATGATACAAGTATTTAACAGATGTTTAAATTTTGGTAGTGATCCGAGAATTTTGGGGGAATTTATGAAGGAGTTTTGATATTTTGGCAGGTAGGGTCAATGAACTAGGGAGTTCAGGCTGCGCGTATTTGAGGTTTGCATGCACGCACTAGAGTGTGTGCTCTAGTTTCTACTAGGGCGAGGCGCGCTGTGCAACTGAGGGTTTATGACGTAACAAAGGCTTCTATATTGGGAAATCAGGCGACTTTCAGCACACAATGCTATAAGTACATACAGTGTATGAATAGAAATCACTGAAATCTCTATGGAAGAACAAGATCAGTGGTGGAAATGAGCTGCATGCTTGGTAGAGGTCTGCGCTGTCAGAGTGCTTCTCTAGTTTTTAATTTATTTATTTGTCTTATTTATTTCTTTTATTTATTTATTTATTTATTTTTGGTGATGATTTCAGTGCCAAGCTGCCAGTCACAATTCAATTGTTAACAACACAAGTATGTGTCCAACATTCTTTGTTGATAGTATGTAACAAGCATTACACCGGTTAATTGTTTAACCCTAAAAGGGCCGGGGGGGGCGGAATCCGCCCCCCCCTCGACGTTTCGCGCTATAATTCTGTTACGCGAGAAGGCCTCGTCGCGAGGCTTCTTGACTTTGTTTGTTCAAGTCTCGCGCAACTTTTGAGACCAAATTTGCGACGTCCGCGCGTACTTTTGCGAAGCCACGCCCATTTTTGTAACGGAATGTCGCCCCAAAACGGGCACAATTTTGTGATTTTGTGTACATTTCCTATGGAAAACAGTGCTCTGTCGTGAAAGTCATAAAAACCTGATTATTTTTACAATTAATCACTTTCATTGATTAGTTTTGTGCTAATTATGGTAGAAAAGTGGTCAGTGACAATTTCCAATGAAAAAACAAAGAAAAAACAAAAGTTGAAAAACAAAGAAATACATAAGAAATTCTGAAAACAATAAAATACATAAGAATTGAAATGAATTTTGGAAGTTTTTGTGATGTACAATCGTTGAATATGCTGCAACAGATTTACAGACCAAAAATTAGACTCTCAATGCTTTTAATTAGGCTAAAATATGATCTTGAGCTTAATTTGCATAATTAATTAATTAAAATTAGAAATTGATTGTTTCAAAAAATCTTATGACACAATCTTGTAGATTATGACGCAGGTCTCACGCATGCAAAATTTCATCGCGATCGCGCCACCGATGGCCGAGATCTCAGGGGGGGGGCGGAATCTGCCCCCCCCCCCCCCGGCCTGAGCATAGCCAAAAAAGCCCGGCCCCTTTAGGGTTAATAGTGTTTGTTTTTTTAACCCGTTGCTTCCGAACTTACTCAAATTCCCATTGCTTCAAAACGGGGCCCGGTTCCCATAGACAACGGGTTAATTTGTTGTTTTTGGTTCTGTTTTCTGCCTTCTGCTGAGTGAGAAGCATGTGCTTTTTTGTTGTTGAATTGAACTAATCAAAGGAACCCAAGGAAGAATAGTGGTAGAATAATGTCACTGAAATTGGGCCATCGTCTGTATCTTACTTGGACGGTACATGATTTTGATATTTTACATATTTTTGTTTGTGTTTTTGATATGATTTGGAAATAAATACAAACAAACAAACAGACTGTTCCCTGGAACGAGGAGGAGACATAAGGCTCAGACAAGGAATACATTTAACAGACTCGAACATTTTTATCACAATGTCGTGAACAAATAGTGTTCTCTAATTTGTTTCCTGTTTGTCTACCAACCAGAATATCAGATTTTTCTTTTCTTTTCTTGTTGTATCTTCTCATTGAGAACAAATTGTCATCGCATACTTTGTAGCCGTGTTGTTCAATATCTGCTTGGAAGAGATGCATACATGTATTATTTTTCTGCCTTTCTTTTGTTAAATAGCTTTTCAGCTCTTACATTAAACATGATAAAGACCTCTTTGATAAATGACACTCAAACTGATTATGAGCTCTTCAGATTAACAAGACAACTTACTTGTAAATAATGTCTTCTGAAACACATTTTATGCAACTGTAGAATGTTACGCTTGTAAGTCTGAAATCAAACTTAATCATTATTCCCTGGAGCTCATCTGAAATCACATCTGAATTTTCATGGCCAGGAGATGTTTTCCAATTGAGTTTTGCTGAGTTCACAGTGTGTCATGTGTGTTCATAATGTGAATGCTGTGACCTCTACCACATGAAGAAGTCTAACTTTCATTCGCTTTCATGCAGTCAAACTGTGCTCTTGGACCTGAGTGTATGTGCATGGAGCTAGTCCTGCCACTATTAGAAGTCGTGCTTCTGTGGCGTCTGGTCGAGCTACATGTTTAACCCAATGGAGACAAGTCTCGAGTATACGGTGTTCTTAGACTGGGGTCAATGGGAAATGCATGTTGTAGCAAAATTAGCTCATCTTCAGCTCAGGATTAAGTGACAAACAGTTGTTGTAGGGAATGATTGCAGATTGTGGTAGGCAGGAAGAGACATCACTGTGTGATCATTCCACAACTCTACAATCAAAGCCCAACGATTGAAAAGTTTATTGCAAAAGCATTATTACAATCTAAAACAAACTAATTGTATGGTCACAAGCGTACATTGTCATTCTTTTTTCACAAAACATCTTGTTTTCTTTTATTCTCTTACTATTTTAGTCTCTCTGCAGGCTTACTACGACAGGCAACTTACACAACAACCCGTCTGGGAATCTACACAACGCTATTCGACATGGTATCCGGGTGGGTTACTGTTGCAAAGTTAACCCTGACTACTGCGATACATTTTTTTTTCTCTTTAATTTTTAGCAATTTGTCTTAGATACGAAAATCAATATTGCCCTGTAACATTAGACCAACTGTAAATTGCTATTGTTGGTCTCATAATCATCATTGCTTGCACACTCTGTAGTACGGTAGTTATAATTGTTGGAGCAGCAACAGCAGTAGTATTTGTGTAATATCACTTATGAAGTCTTACTGCTGGTAGTGGTTATGGTTTCTGTGGTCATGATTCTTATGTATGTTGACTATTGATCAGAATCTTTCAAAAAAAAGTCTCATATCATTCAGACATGGAATAAAGATTGTAGCTAGTAATCCTTTATCACATTGATGTATTGTGATGGATGTCATCAAATAGTTATTTCTTTGTTTACAGGGCTGACGGGACTCCCCCTCCCTTTTTACTCAAAGCTGCAATCGGTGAGTTGACCAACTCTCTTGTTCTCTCTCTCTATCTCTCCCCCCCCCCCAAAAAAAAAAAAGCAAAACACAAAACAAAAAACAAAACAAAACAAAACATTTGTTTGTGGTATATACAGTTTGTATGTTTGATAGTATACTATAAATCAGAACTCAGGCTGTCTTTACTGTACGTGTTGGTTTTCATGTGTGTGTGTGTGTGTACAAGATATGTGTTGTTATTTTCTTGTGTTTTGTGTGTGTATGTTTGCAGTGCAGGTAGTGATAAATCAATCAGCACTGAATCAATCACCCCCCCCCCCCCCCCCCCTTCCTGGTAGTCCAGTTGTCTTCATTCAGTGTGATGTTGTTATGTTCTGTACCCATGGGTGCTGCTCTTTACCATTATATTATACCTACTAAAATACTTCATACTAAATTATTTAATGGGAAAGCATGCTATGCCTTTGGAGTCCTCATTCTCCACTTGTTTGCTAGGATGTAATATACTGGTCCATGGGATGGATGGGAATACATAAAAATCATTATAGTCAAAGTGTAAATAAGTGGCCCTCTAACACAAAACCTCCCAAAAGTTGTCAGACGTGCATTTTTTTAGCTGAGGGAAAATTTTGAAAGAACAGACTCTAAGCTTTCAAATGAGTCATACAAACTGTATCTAGGTACAAGAGGACTTTGCTATCAAACCTATGTACAAATAATTGAAAAAAAAATGTACATGCACACCCTCTGAAAAGAAAAGAAAAATATTTACTGAGAAAAGAGGCTTTGACATCTAGAAAGAGATGACAAATAACTCAACGTAATTGACTGCACAAGGCCATCTAAATAATCGAGAAAAAAAAAGTGCATTCTCTGAAAGAGGGTTAAACTGAGAAAAGAGACTTTGAAGTCTAATATCTATTTATGTGCTTAATCTCATCAAGCAGTGTGTTGTGAATGGGACAAAGATTAGGATATCAGGATGTTTAAGGTCAATCAGGTTTCAATTTGGAATCAAAACAAAGTGAAAATAAGGAAGATAATACATGTATATCCATCAGTAAGATGCATTTAGAAAAAGTGATTTTTTTGTCCTTGCTTTGCTTCAATTAGGCATGGCTGCAGGTGCGACAGGTGCTTTTGTAGGAACGCCGGCTGAAATCTCCCTCATCAGGATGACCTCTGATGGCAGGTGGGTGTGGCTAAATGCTGTTCTTAACCCGTTTAGGATGGGCTCTTTTTTACTATAACATGCATTTCCCATAGACACCTGTCCGAGTATACTCGGGACTTGTCTTACCACAGGTTAAAAGGGAAGACCACCCTGAAAATTAGATTGTGTCAATAGGGGCAGAAAAACTAGAGGAACAGATTTGATCAATTAAACACAAATTGGTATCTCCATGGTGTACTTGTAGCATGTGAACTTGCCATCCATTTGTCCTATCTGTAAAAGTCCATAAAATCACTATTTCATCACTATTGATGACAGGATACTTTTCTTTTTTTTTTGTTTCTTTTTGTTTCTTTTTTTTGCATGCTGGGATTGTTTAGAGAAGTACAATTGATGTATTGGAGAGTACATGTACAGGAAATTCACCTGATGGTAGTATGAAAATTTATTATTTTAATGTACAGTGCAAATGGCCATAATGTGAATATTATTTTATGGACATTTTTTTCTTTTTTCTCTTTTTTTTCAAAGCAGAAACAGGAAAACAACCTCTTCCTTTGCCTGAGGATTCTCTTTGTGATTTTTCATTCTTAGGCTACCACCAGCTGAGAGGAGAGGTTACACCAGTGTCTTCAATGCCCTGGCTAGAATCACACGGGAGGAGGGACTCTTTACACTGTGGAGGGTAAGTGGTACAACGTTTTGACTAGACCCCTAGTCTCTCCCCCTCCCCCATGAATATGAAAGACAATAAGGGTTTATATGTGACCCGCTACAACAAAGGGATCCTAAAGTCGCTGACGGCTGTGTCGGGAATATCGTGTTTGAAGTCAGATCATCAAAATCGGTCAAAACAAGCAGATTTCTGTTTTTGGCATGTGGTTGTAGTCTAATGTTTTGTCTATCTTCTGCCGAAATTTCAAAGGTAAATGATCAAAGGAAAGGCAAGAAATCAGCGTTTTTCTGGGCCATGATTTTCCGACTTTCAACGTAACAGACACATGTCCGAAGATTTGGATTTAGCGCCGTAGCTAGACTCCGCCCCTAACAATGAGGGAGTGATCTTATTGGTCAGTGCGTGGCATCCTGATTACTGATTGGTCGTGCGTAGACCGCTGGTGCTAAGCTTGAATGAACATCGCAGAGGTTGCTAGGAGCATGCCTTCTATTGTCAAGCCATGAAAACTGTCTCGCCTCCCTTTGATCATGATAGCGTCGGAAGGTAAACTTTGAAGGTGTTTTTCTCGAAACTCTGATTTCCACAACCACTTGACATGCGCTAATAAAATCATTGATATCTCCGCAACAGAGTACTTTTATGGGTTGTGCTATATATGAAATTAAAGTAGAAGAGTATGCCATTTTCAGAAATTTGTCCTCCCCGACTTTAGGATCCTTTTGTTGTAGCGGGTCACATATATGAGTGGGTGATGCAGGGTGATGCAGGAAAAGTATATGTGATGTAATAATTTTTGAGTCATCTAGTATTTCATGTAGTAATACTCATAAGCTTGGTGAGAATGACATCAACACAGTGTTTGATTCCCAGTGCACTGGAAGTATCCTTGATTTTAGAAATCATTTGTAATAATCATTTGAAACAATATGTGACCGTGCATCATAAAACGAAAAAAAAGTCACTCCCCTTGATTTCACGTGAGGACTCAAAAAAGGTGAAATGGGTCAACCAAGTCAATATTCAGTTTTTCATACCTTCTTTAAAGAGCTTCCCTTCTTCTACATAATTCTTAAGTTTGGGATAATAAAATGAATGGGAAAGTACATTTTCAGTAGTTTTTCTACTACCTTTTTTGTGGAGTAGATGAGATCAGGTATGTCTTAGAGGCCCCTTTTCATTTCTTGATGACCCTTTGCACACTCTTCACTTTCAGGTCTGATAACTTTTGAAGGTATCGCACTACTGCTTTGAAAGTGGGCATTAATCATGGACAGAATGTGTTAATAGAGCATGCTCAATTTCAATTCAATCTGATAATCCCTTCATTGTTGTTGTTCCAGTGGTTTACATGCTGTTTTTTGTCCCATTCATCACACAGCCAGCACGGTTTTGTAAAGATTAAGCGCTTCAATAGACAGATAGACCATGTACTTCAGACCCTCTTTTCTCGGTTCACACTTTTCCAGAGTGTGCGCTTTCTTTCCAATATTTAGATAGGTTAGGAGAGTCCATTTGAGTTGAGTTATACATCATTTTAAAGCTTAGAGTCTGCTTTTTCAGAACCTGTCCTTAACTAAAAATCCATGTCTGGCGACTTTTTGTGTGTTTTGTGGTGCCGGGTCACATATTGATTTTTGTGTTTTTTGACACAGGCCTATAAAAGGCTCTTATAACAGGACATAGCTTGGTCATGTTCTTTTTCATTATCTGTGGTCCCCTATAAATTTTATATTTCTTACTTTGTAGTATGCCATACATATGCCATACATCAAGTGCATGTGCATGTGATGATTTTATTTTGCCCTTTTTTTGCATTTCTCACTTGATAACTGGGGAATATGAACTCTTGTATAAATTTTATCCAATGAAATTACATCAAGAATATTCAGCTAGATTGAAAAAAAAAATAGAAAGAAGGGTATATTTTGAATTATATCATTGCACGGAATGAAATTTTCTTTCTCCTACATTTAGAAGTCGAAAGCTTGTAATGAATTTGTTTTCTTCTTCCCATAGGGCTGCGGTCCAACGGTAGCCAGGGCAATGGTAGTCAATGCAGCTCAACTTGCGTCATACTCGCAGGCCAAACAGTTCTTACTTGGAACAGGTCAGAATGAACTACTTTATCATACATGTTTATCACGTACCCTCACTGTCCTTCAATAGCGCTACACTGATTAGTGTATTTATGCTACGCAATTATGGATGGCCACTGCATCCTCAAAGTGGAAGTGTGATGCTGCCATTGATTTTGTTGTTCAAAAGATGACATTTTTCTTAGATGTAGATCTGTGTCAGAGATTGGAATGAGCAGGGTGAGTTTGGATCTGTTTCACATGAAAATACAATGTAAGGAGCATTTATATCAAACTGTCAAGAACATGCTGATTAATACAGAATACAGCCAATCTTGCCTATTAGAATCCACTTCAAAGGTACCAGTGGGACTCCTTAAAGGGTGTGTACAGTTCTGGTCGAGGTGAGGATTTAGCTTTCAACGTTATGCGAGATATTCAGAAACCACTCTATGAGATGTCAAAGAGGATGAAATTCGAAGGGGTATCAAAAGTTTATTCGATGAAAATCGGTTTTGAAATGGCCGAGATATCCAAAAACAAGGTGAAACAAAGAGATCTTAATAAAGTTGTGGCATGTCGCCTTTTATTATTAGCAGTTTTTTTGATATCTCAGCCATTTGAAAACCAATTTTCATCAAATAAACGTTGAATCCTTCTTAGAATTACATGCTCTTTCATATTTCATAAGAGGCTTTTCATTATCTCACTTAGGAAAGTTCAAAACATGAATCCCCACCTCAACCAGTACTGTACAGTCCCTTTAAACTTACATGAACCTTAACTTATCATGCAATAGAATTATCTCATGTCTACATCCATTCAAGAAGAATTTTTCCGTCAACATACAATTTGTAGACTTGTGCAATGTTATGTAATTGAGGTTAACTGTATGTTGCATTTGCTTGATATCTATACATGTATGTAGATACAGTCATGACTGTGGCATAGCAGTCATTCTTTGCCATATAACTCTAAAGAGATCCAATTTGTGAAATCATGAGCTATTTTTCAGTTAAAATTTGAGTTGACATTTGCCTGTGAGACAAAAAAAAAAAGAAAAGAAAAAAAAAAAGAATGCTCAAGAGTGTTGGAATGTGTGATCAACCAGTACATACATATATAATTTGATGAAAAATGTATTTTGCAGTACAAAGGCCATCATAATATTGTTTACAGGTACATTAGGTGATATTACCTTCCTCTGTTTTGGTATTTTCTCCTGTTTTGATCTGTTACCTCCAGGATATTTCCAGGATAACCTGTTGTGTCACTTTTGGGCTAGTATGATCAGCGGTCTGGTCACCACCATTGCCTCAATGCCTGTTGATATTGCCAAAACAAGGTAAGGTTCATCTCATCACAGCTTAGATGCACTGGCATTCTCCGTTGGGAGTGTTCTTGTGTCAATATCAAGAATTTATTTCATTTCATTTCATTTTTTTCCACATGTGCAATATTGCTGGATAGCCAATATTCACCCGCAGTACCTGGTTTTCCATAGGATCCTATTTTATTCACTTTGGGCAGACCACTTCAATTGGTTATGCACCCTTTTATTTGTAATGAATGAATGAAGGGGCATTTTTATCCCATCGTGGATGAGTCCCGAGTATACTCGGGCAGTTGTCTATGGGAAACACATGTTATAGCAATGTTGGTCTCTCCACAACGGGCTAACATGCATTTGTGACCGTGCACCTCAAAACGAACATAAAGTTGCCCACACTGATTTTGCGTGAGGACTGAAAATAAGTGAAATGTGTCAACCTAGCAGAACTTGATTTTTTCATATTTTCTGAAAGAGCGGGTCTTCTTTTACATTATGCTAAAATTTGGTATCATGAAACGGGCAGGAAAGTGTGTTTTTTTTTAGCAGTTTATCTCTAACATTTTTGGTAGAATAGTGTGATTAGGTGTGTCTTTAGAATCCCTTTTTCATTTCTGAAAAACCTTGTCCACACTCTTCACTTTCAACTCTAATAACTTTTGAAAGGATAGTGCTACTGCTTTGAAGGTTGGCATTAATTATGGACAGAATGTGTTAGTGAGGCATGCTTAATTTCAGTTTAATTTGATAATCTCTTCATTGTTGTTTCTCTGGTGGTTTACTTCCTGTTTTTGTCCCATTCATCGCACAGCCAGCACGGTTTGGTAAAGATTAAGCGCTTGAATAGACACTGTACTTCAGAGCCTCTTTTCTCAGTTCACACTTTTCCTGAGTTTGTGCTTTCTTTCCAATATTTAGATAGGTTAGGAGAGTCCATTTGATTTGAGTTATACATCATTTTAAAGCTTAAAGTCTGCTCTTTCAGAATATGGTCTTAACTAAAAATTCATGTCTGGCGACTTTTTGTTTGTTTTGAGGTGCAGGGTCACATTTGTTGTGACTCTCTCATGCATGGATCCTCCATTTCATGTCATATCTGAGGGACAGAGTGTTTTGTTGCTTTTTCTAGAGTGCAAGGCATGAATACATGCAACATCACTCAGTAAAAGTAAAGGGAGTCAAACTTGAAGCCAAGCTTTTCGATTGCAAGGCAGAGGCACTGAGCCACCTCACTGCCCTGAAATGATGAATGAGTTTTTACCATCAAGAATGTACCATTAACTATTGGAACATCTCGCAGCGCAGCGGACTAGTACTGATTTTCAAGAATTTCTACTGAAATCGGAGAAGAATACTGAAGGCTACAAGCAAATAACTGATTTTAGAAATCATCATCTGTGATATATTCTATAAAAATGATGAATTATTGATTATCACTCAAAAAAGGTGCAAATTACTGATTTTCAGTCATCAGAGTACTTAAAGGCTTGCACAAAAGATTGTAGCTCTGATTTTGTCCATATTCAGCGGTAATCCTTGGTGGATATAGACTGTCCAAACTGGGACATAACTTTAGAGCTGCAAACAAGGTGACCTCAACTCAGTTGAGTGATAATTTGAGGTCAGGTGCTTGATAGTAATTACAATGTGCTCTTCATGGAGAGAGCCTAGGTGAGGAAAAAACATGTGACTGCCTACACCATGGAAAACTCAACACTGGGTTCTTCATACTGATACATTTTGAAGTGAAGCCAACAATTTGAGACCCAGGTCTGTGGCTTTACTTGTGCATGATTTTTACCCAAATAAAGCAAAATTGGGAAAGTAATCTGTGCTGGGAAGGGCCATGCAGTAATGTAATTGTGTGATGTAATTCTAACTCTGCTCAGGCTTCTTCAGATGTGTTCTGAATTCCAGTGACAGTATTAAATGTCTATTATTGTCCTAAATATTACAAAACTATTAGGTAAACTATGATTGTGTTAACAGTAAACAGTATTGAAAGTCCCATGGTCTGTTGCCGATCCCTTTCACATGCAACGTATCGTTGGTGTGACATGTTCATGGTATTTGTTGAATAGTGTCATGTGAATACACTTTAAAGAATAGTAGTACAGTTGAACCTCTATTATCCGGCCTCCCTTTATCCGGATCTCTCTATTATCCGGACGCAATCTCGCCGTGATTTTTTTATCTTTTTTTAAGAATTACGGGAAGAAAGGGGGATTCCCAACTCCTTGAGAACTCCTACACAAGCACACATGAATTACATATACTTGATACATTTCTTAATAATTATTTGGAGGTGTCGTGGCCGAGTGGATAAGAGCGCTCGTCTGTGAACGACATGAGCGTGGTATGGTGGGTTCGAGCCCATGCCAAGCCCGACACGTTTGCCCTTCAGCAAGGCACTTTATCCACATTGCTGCTCTCCACCCAGGAGTATAAATGGGTACCCGGTAGGATGAGAAAGCTTATGTTGGTTGATCAGCATGTGCGCGCCTGTAAAATGGCTGCGACTGGCTGGAATGCTCCCCAGGGAGTGGAGAATGAGCACTGTTTAGTGCTGGTTTGAAATAATGTATCCAGTGACCGGGGTAATAATAGTCTGTAAAAGCGCATTGAGACACTTGAGTGTGAAATGCGCTCTATAAAAACCAGCTATTATTATTATTATTATTATTTAGGTAAATCATCCCAAGAATTTATAAAAGAAAATGATTTCATTCTTGCAAACACGAACCTCTATTTTGGGGTCTGTTACTGAGTGTAACATAGCCTTTAAACAAGGCGACTCGCTCTGCGTGCCCCTGTATAGCGCGTTTACCCCACAAACCTGTTGGCCGGCGAGTGGAGCGAGCCGCCTTTATCCACTCGTTCAGGGATGTGTACTTTTGTCGTTGTTGTTGCTTTATATTCTCTGACAAATTTGCGTACAAATTTGAAGCAGAAAATACACACGGCACCAAGGCAAGCCGCGCGCGCTTGCTAACAAATTTGTACGCAAATTTGTCAAAGAATAAATATTAAATTTGTTAGCAAGCGCGCACGGGTTGCCTTGGTGCCGTGTGTATTTTCTGCTTCAAATTTGTACGCAAATTTGTCAAAGAATATACAGCAACAACAACGACAAAAGTACACATCCCTGATGAACGAGTGGATAAAGGCGGCTCGCTCCACTTGCCGGCCAACAGGTTTGTGGGGTAAACGCGCTATACGGGGGCACGCAGAGCGAGTCGCCTTGTTTAAAGGCTAGTGTAACAATGAAAAGGTTGCAGTATACACATTACTACATGGTACTACAATTGGCTACATCAGTACATGTGTATGTTCATGTATAAAGCATTGAGTCTCCCGTCTCCGGCCAAATCCCTTATCCGGATGAGCCCCGGTCCGGACTTGTCCGGATACGAGAGGTTCAACTGTACATTCATATACTGTTGAAAACAAAATGTTTTTGACTGTCCAAACTGTTTTAGATGCATATATTTCAGTGTATGCTTATACTTAACTACAATAAATTTGATTATGCGATACTACAATTAAAGGTACTTAATATACTGTAGGTAAATAAAAAAGTGGATTTATTTCACACTCGTAATTTTTCATGTCCCAGGTATGATCAATTTTGCATAATCAAAGAAGATGCATGAGACATATCACAAGCAAACGTAGGCATGCTTTTATTTTGTACTAGTTTTGGTTGCACAAAATGTGCACAAATTTTCACGTTGAAAATATTCCCATTTACAGTATTAGTCAAATTAGATAAATTGAAGATTGAAGAAATTAAGAATTAATCAGTGCAAATAACTTAGAAAAAGTGATGATAATCAAAATCCTACAGACAGGATTTGAACGATTCAAGTAATGTGGAATTATGGATAATATTTGGTAGACCGTTGTGAAGTTTGGAAGGCATAAGGGAGAGAAGGCACAATCACCATAGTGTAAGTGGAGGGAGCAGGGCTCTATTTTATGAAGAGTTATAATTGATTCTATAGCTGATTTCTATCATATGTCTATGGCAGCCTGTGCAGTAAGGAAATTTAAAATTGATTATATCTTTTGATAAAATGGGGCCCTGGACTTAAAACTTTAATACCATCACCCTCCTTGCACATAGTATACATGTACTCTTTGTCAGCCATTGTTTGTGAAAGCTCAGAGATGAGATTGTTCCCTATAAGGAGAATGAAATATGTCTGTGTAGGACAGATCCATCAAAATCCAACAAGATAGAGATAAAAGGGGCACAATGATAAACAATACACACAGGGCAGAATGTGTGATGTAAAACATGATAGTATGCATATTCGCCGCATGAAAGTTTTGCAAACTGGAGTCGATGGCCTTTACTGCATCATGAAATTTCAGAGTATTGCCACTGGCATTCAATACATAATTATAGTGTAGGCAAGATCTTCCGCGTGCATTTTAATTTTGCGAATCTTGGCTCTCGCAAAATTCACAAAATTAAAATACATGCAAACATTCCTCGTTTTACAATAACTGTGTGAGGGGAGGCTCATCCATTGTTAGCGTCCCTCCATGTTAAGTTAATGGGAAATGTAGTAAAGGTTAAAAAAAAAAA
The DNA here is from genome assembly GCA_033980235.1 of Diadema setosum. Classification (NCBI taxonomy): domain Eukaryota; kingdom Metazoa; phylum Echinodermata; class Echinoidea; order Diadematoida; family Diadematidae; genus Diadema; species Diadema setosum. The sequence continues at coordinate 1,262,562 of CM067077.1, read as the reverse complement.
ATTTTTAAAATCAAACAAATTTTTGTCCTGTGCACACAAGAACTGTCAGTCCTTAACATGCATTGCCAATACTCACCACTCCGAAAGATCCATGTAATTACCATGTCACGTGCTGTGTGCCCCCGCCCACCCCAATCATCTATTTTTCCTTTTTCATTGAGAGTGACAACCATTTCCATAATTACTCCAGCCAAGCTTTGAACCAAACACTGCTACCATTTCTGTAACATTTAATAATCTTCCTTTTTGATTTGATTGAACCATTGTTCATGTCAGCCATATTAGCAGAATTTATCCTTGTTATTATCATAACTATATAGTTCAAACACCCTATACACTATAGGCTAATGTGGGGTGTTGTTTTCTTTGCAACTATCTCATTTAGCCAGTATAATGGGGTTGATTTGGTGTTTTTACCTTTAATACATAACTGTTGAATTATGAAACCTAGCTTTCATATTGAGATACCCTCTTCTGTTGACAGTGATATTAGTTTTGATCCTTAAAGGGACTGTACAGTACTGGTTGAGGTCGGATTCATGTTTTGAACATTCCTGAGTGAGATACATGTAATGAAAGCCTCTTATGAAATATGAAAAAGCATGTAATTTTAAGAAGGATTCGATGTTTATTCGATGAAAATTTGTTTTCAAATGGCTGAGATATCCAAAAAAGTGCTAATAATAAAAGGCAACATGCCACAACTTTATTAGGATCTCTTTGTTTCACCTTGTTTTTGGATATCTCAGCCATTTCAAAACCGATTTTCATCGAATAAACTTTTGATACCCCTGTAAGGGTTCGTTAGACAACACACAGAATGACTGATATCGACACCAGGAATATGCAATCTGTTCTCTTATACTTTTGCTGACACGGCACACAAGCTTTACCTCTTCGTCGTTACATCGTCATTCCTTCTCTCCTTTTTCTTACATCGATCTCCACCAATCGTGATCGTGATCGTTCTACATAATCGATCTACTATCGTAATCGTTCTACATAATCGATCTACTATTCCCCTTACACCCCTTAGAACTGCATGCTCTTTGACATCTCATAAAGTGGTTTCTGAATATCTCGCAAAACGTTAAAAGCTGTATCCTCACCTCGGCCAGAATTGTACACACCCCTTAATTCCATAAAATTGATATATTACCTTCTGGAACATATGGCATGCAAAAATATTTGCTTGCTATTTTTGTGCCAGCTTCTAGTAGTGTGAGATGTGTGAAAATTTCCACTTTTACAGTATGTGATTAAAACGGTTACAGCTTGTTTTTACGAAGGTTCGTTATTCCAAAGGCTCTTTAGTCCGAAGATTTGTTATTCCGAAGGATCGTTTTTTCAAATTTCGTTTTCGGATTGACGAATCTTCGGAATAACGAACCTTTGGAATGACGCCACAAATGTTCGGATTAACGAACCCTTTTTCATTTTCGGATTAACGAACCTCTAGGTATAGGGAATTTGTGTGTTTCGGATTAACGACCCTTCGGAATAACAAACCTTCGGAATAGCGAACCTTCGGAATAACGTACAGCACCCAATGAAAACATGCATGTTACATGCTTTACATAAATCAATCAAAAGATATACCCTGTTTGTTATATTTTTCAATTCTTTTGTAGGACCAGAACAAACTATCAATTAGGCATACTACTAGCATTCATATTGTTTGGTCTGAGAGCTGTCCTCATGAAGCAAGAATAATGGAACTGCCATTTCATGAATTTCTCACATTAACCCCTTGAGAACTAGTCCAGAGTATACTGGGGCAAGATGGGAAACACGTGTCGTAGCAAAATCAAACCATCCTCAATGGGTTAAATGAGCAAAATTAAATTGTGTACTCTAATTTGTACTATCAATCTCAAAACTGATAATTAAGAAAAAAAAAAGAGATTGTTGTGCCAATATAATCTTCTGATACTGTGAAGGGGGGGGGGGGGAGTGAACATATTGTCCAATATATTTCAGTGTCCCATGTGTAAGAACTTTATTTGTGCAGTCATTTTACAGTTACAGTATACCTTGGCTTTGGATTAGTTGGCCTGATGTTAGTGACTTGTATACTTACATTATTAGTGTGCACTTAAAAGACATTATGTGTTCAGAAGTATATTGAAACAACACTTTCACTGAGGGATTTTAGGGGTCATTTTATTCGAAGCCAATTTTATTACAGTTGTAACATACATGAAATAGGTAAATCATAAAGTAGGCATTTACAAAGATTATCAGTACTTGGAGGTTGTATAGTGGGGGGCGTAAGGGATTTTTGGTTCAAATTTTTCCAAAAGCACCAAAATTTGGCACACATGTAGCCCAAACCATATTATATCGATTTTTGATGGGCGCCAAGAAGGGCGCCCTCTGGGGCGGCCATATTGGCAAAATCCAATATGGCCGCCATTTAGGTTGAAAGGTCACTTGCATTCGACAACATAAAAGGGTTACAATCATTTAAAAAGTCAGGATAAGAGGTTTTGTGGGTCAAGGAATTCGAATCTGAAGTTGTTTTTATGGTCTGAAGTCAATTTTTCCTTACAAGGTCACCTAAAGGTCATTTAGGGGTCAAGCCACTGTATTCATAACAGTTTATTGAAAAAATGGCTTGCCCATGGTCAATATTCCAGGAATGCCAGCCTTAGTAATAGAATTGCAGTTGTCGACGGCTGAAAAAAAAGAAGTATTTCTTGTGAAGGGCTCCCTCCAGGGCGGCATATGTGCAAAATCCAATATGGCTGCCACCTACGTTTAAAGGCCAGTCCACAACAAAAAACCTTTAAAGTGTTACAATAATTTGAAAAGTCAGCTTTAGAGGTTTTATGGGTAAAGGAATTCGATTCTGAAGTTGTTTTTATGGTCTGATGTCAACTTTTCCTTATAAGGTCTCCCTAAAGTTCATTTGGGGTCAAACCATTATATTCACAATAGGTAATTTAGAAAATGGCTTGCCTATAGTCAATATAGGAGGAATGCCAGCCCTGCTAATAGAATTGCAGTTGTTGAGGGCTGTGGGAGAGGGAGAGGTGGGCTTTCTCACGAGTAACATCAATATATCTGCTTTCGTGTTAAGAGTTCAAACACTAGGTATACACTCAGGAATTATAATAAGAACCCCTTTCTTAGAGTATATATATAATTAGGTTTAAGGGATCTTACTCTGATCCTAATTTCACAATCAAATTTGAAGACTTGGTAACCCTTCAATTTAATTTTTAATGATTACTTACGGTAATTTTCAGTTATGGCCTGCTATAATATGGCTACACAAGCTTTTAAGTGAGGTTCGGTCCAAAGCTGTGGAATATCATAGTTCATGTCACAATCATTCCATTAATTAATTTTACATTACAGGCGCTAAGAGGAAATGTCCTCACCGACTGGTCATATTTGCGGAATTCAATATATTTGGATTTGCTTTAATGACAGCCAAAAGAGCTAGTTAGAATTATGGGTAATGCCCTTTAAAAGAGTTTTCAAGATTTGATTATTGGATTATTATTTTCATCTTCATCTGCAAGGAATGCAATAAAAACATACATATATATGAGAAATAGAATCCTATTGCTACCTAATATATTAATCGTTTAGCAATAAGGGGGGGGGGGGCTACTCTCTATATTACCAGCATCCTTGACGTTGCCACTAAAAAGAGAAATGTTTTTATTTCTCTGTTGCAGTTCAGGGATCCTCAGTCACAATAGATATTCATAATTCAGATTTAAATTCAATGGAATAATAATTATGAAGATCACTCCTAATCTGGATGAAAAAAAGAAAAAAAAATCTGTCGTGTTTAAGAGAGTTTTTAGTACATCAGGTTGGCATTAATTTGCTATTTTCGAACTTGTGTAAGAAAATTCGATTCTAAAGTCCTTATAGGACATTTATGTGCCTCCACAGCTAAATATGCCGTTCAGAGAACATGACGGTCCTGGTGACGCTATGTAGGGAACAAGCATATTTCACAGGTGCTACAGTGACACCATTAACAGGATACAGATTAGATATGCTATAGTACAACTTTCATGACACCTTCTAGGGTCTATTAAGATTCTATCCAAAGTGCTTGGACGCAAATTGGTATGATATCACTAGACTTTATAAGTTGATATCTCGTTGGTCTGAAGACTATAGGTTGCAACTCTACTCTCCGCAACATCTCTACGACGCACGTCTCCTGGAGACGAGGCCAATCTCCAGGATTCGCAGGAGAATCGATCATTTCCGATTTTTGCAGAGACTATTTCCGTCTTCCAGCTTGTCTCCGAGACGTCTCTGCGAAGTCTCCATCACTGTGGCCATGTCGTGGGGAATAAATTTGTCTGCAACATCTTCGAGATGTCTCCGCATCTTGTGGAGACCGTAATAACATAATGGCGATGAAAGGGAGAAGTCGCTGAGAAAAGACGTCTCTGATAAGTCCCTGCGACTGCAAAAGCCGTGCCAACATCCCCGTGACTTCCAAGCAAATAAGTTGTCCCTTTGTTTGAAGACGTTTTGGACGTCGCCTGGAAATCGCATTAGTTGTGACAGCGAAAATAATTCTTCGAGACGCTGGCATTACTACAATGTCTCCTCCTGTCAGATACGCCCTCAATCCCCCCCCCCCTCCCACTTTGAGTTTGCAGCAATATCAAACTACTGACCATGGCTCATCTGACACCTGCTCTACATTGTGCATTTTCACCTTCATTCATTCATTCATTCATTTCATTATTTTTTTTCCCATTTCCATGTTTTCCACCTCCCAATGCATGCCTTGAAACAGCTGTGGTGCAGAAGAATGAAATTTGGTACTGAAGCATTGCGGAGAGTGGCTGATAGTACTAGTAATTGCCATGTACCTGTGCCATCTTTCCTCCAACTCCACTTCCTGAAGTCAGGGATCACATCAGATAGGGTGGTTTCTGATGATCTGCTCCCACGTTATGACAAGATGATGCCTACGCTCGTTGACGCAGGCTGCCCCATAAACCTTGTTGCTCGTCAGTCATTGCTGGACACGAGCACGATTATTAAAGTAGTTAAGGTGTCAGTGAGCTTTGGTTTGCTGACCCATAGTATACTACTTAGGCATTTTGCATGCCACATCAAATCAAGTCTGAAGTAATGTCGCATCCTGTCAGTGCCTGATGTTGGGCTCTGGAAGAGAGGTATGCTCTACAGGAAAGAGCTGAAAAGGCCTTTATCTTTTCAATACCACGACCCACCCGTAACTCCCTCAGATCAAAGGGATTAAAAAAAGCACACTACCGAAGATGTGATGTTATGCTCATCCGTGTGATTGTATGCTGTTTTCAGAAAATGCTTTCAGAAAACATTATGTCATCCTTTGTAAGGATATCTTTGCGTAGATCGCATCTAAGTTGTTGGAATGCTGAAGGGTTGTGAGATCACAATTCCTGTTGGATATTTTCCGTTTCGAATCAGGTGCTCAGGATGAGTTGTCCGTCCCATTTATTCTTGGATATCTGTGCGCTGATAAATGAGGGCAGTTCTTTATTTTTAAATCTTCATTTTCAGGAAGCCGCTTCGCTCTTCCAATCATAATTTGAGATTTGAGTGGTGCCATCACCATCTCTTGTCAGAGGACTGCACAGTGTTGCTGCGCAAAAATGTTAAGATTATTTTCTTCAGGATCAGTATCCCATACAAGATCAATAGGTGTTCAGTTTCCCAAGTCATTTGCGCTTTCAGTAAAGAAACGGTTTCGTTTGATAAAAAGAGAATAAAACAAGATAAGGAAAAACCTTCAGCCGAATTGTCTTCACCTACTCTGGTACGATACTTAAGCATGCATATACAAAGAAAGGAAAAACTGACCAGAAACAATTGATAAATAATGAAAACTTTGAGCAAAGAAAATGAGAAAAGAAAACGAAACCGATGGAAGCCCATTTCTGTGCTCAAAATGACAATATATATATATATATATATATATATATATATATGTATATATATATATATATATATATATATATATATATATATCTTAAATATAATTTTTTCATTTATTTGTCATAATCATTATTGATATGTAGGAGGATGGAACCGCTCTTGGCCTTAATTGACCATTGAAGGAGTATGGAAGAGACGCCATTTCGAAAAATGCACAAAATGCCTGATTTGACCCTTATTTGACCTTGAAAGTGACCTTGAGAGGTGATAGTGACCTTGAATTGCAGAAATGATATTTAGAATCACATTCTCTAACCTCGTAAAATCTTCCACATTGGATTCATAACATTAATCAACCTTTTCAACTTGCAACTGCAGTTGACCTTTAACCCGGATGGCGGCCATATTGGATTCCACCAATATGGCGGCCCCAAAGGTTTTTAGTCTTGGCGCCCATCAAAAATCGAAAGAGTATGGTACAAGGGACCTATGAGCCAAATTTGGTGCTTTTGGAAGAATCTGAACCAAACAACCCATTTTGAGCCCTTAGGCCCCCAACTAGTACATCCATGCATAATCTTGGTGATGGCCATGATGGCCCCCCCCCCCCTTATGATCTCAGCCGTGATTCACGTGTTCGTTACAAAAATTGGCACACACGTCACTCATGACGCAATCTATAGGGCTGCGTTGTTAAATTTCAATAAATCGCTTTATTTTATTTTATATGAATTATGTTAATTTATGCATAAAATTAGAATTTGGCTGGAAATCATTAAATAAAGCCCCCAAACTTCAAAATTTTTTGCTTGAGGACTCTTTCGTGATTTCTGATTTAATTTAGGTCAAAAAAAAAATTGGTATCAATTTTTATTTCATATGTATTTTATTGTTTTTATAATTTCTTATGTATTTTATTGTTTTTATAATTTCTTATGTATATTATTGTTTTTATAATTTCTCATGTATTTCTTCGTTGTTTTTTTTTTGCTTTTTGATTTTTATTGTTTTTTCAATGGGAATCATTGGCAACATTTTCAATCATAAGAAACATAAAATTAATTGTTTTTAATCACTAAAGTAAAAATAATGATACAATTACGAATTTCAGATAGAAACCTGATTTGCATTGGTTTTGTACACAAAATCATGTTTTTGAGCAATTTTCAGTCTGACATGCACTGACATAATGTTGTTTAACTTTGAAACCGCGTACCCGGACGTTGCAAATTTGGTCTTAAAAGTTGCGCAAGGCTTCAAGGTAAATTGTCATGAATCACCCTGTGGATGCGTTCTCGCGTTGCAGAGATGTCGTGCGAAGTGTCGAGGGGGGGCCATTATGGCTCCCCCCCCCCCCCCAGGTAAGTTAGGGTTAAGTTGTTTCCAACACTATTGGTTTAATGGCTACTTAATGCCCTTATCATTCTCACCCGACAATTATGTATAAAATTATGTTTTGTGTTAATCAAAAACACAGAGATAATAATCATGTATTCATACATCATGTTCAGTGATTTGATCATGTAAATGTATGATCTTTCAATGTTTGTTTCCTATTCTTTAATTTCTCACAGAATTCAAAACATGAGGATAATTGATGGCAAGCCTGAGTACAAGGGAGCTCTTGTAAGTTGACTGTTGATTTGATTTGATTTGATTATTCTATTAGATGAAGATAGATAAAGACAGATAAGACTCCCAACTCCCAAACAGAGAACCCGAGTTGGAATCCCGCCAGGTGCTTACGTCCTTGGACAAGATGTTTTTACCCACCATGTCCCTCTTGACCCAGGTGTATAAAATGGGTACCTGGCAATGCTAGGGTAATAGTAATGATAGGGCTCTCTGGTAAGAGCAGTGGCAACACTGAAGAGGCTACCCTAGGTAAATAAGACCTTAGTAGTAGTAGTAGTAGTAGTAGTAGTAGTTGTAGTAGTAGTAGTAGTAGTAGTAGTAGTAGTATGAAGCAGTGCCCTTGAGATACCCCTTGCAAATCCAATGCAAAGAGAACTCCACTTTAAAGGGATCGTATAGTTTTGGTTGAGACCTAATTTCAGGTTTCTATCATTTTTGGTGAGATAATGAGAAACCTCTTATGAATTATGAAAGAACATGTAATTCCATGAGGAATTCAACATTATTTGATGAAAATTGGTTTTGAAATGGCTGAGATATCCAAAACAGAGCAATTCTAATAAGTGTGGGACCCACACTTTATTACAATTGTTTTGTTTTACTTTGTATTTGGATGTTTCAGTCATTCCAAACCCAATTTTCATCAAATAAACTTTGAATTCCTCTTGAAATGGTATGCTCTGTACTACAGAAATGTATATAATAAGTGTTTTCGTGGTATCTCGCAAAAAGTTAAAAACCGGATTCTCATCTCCACCAATACTGCACCATCCCTTTAACTTGAATTGAAAAGTATCTATAGATTACGGTATAAAATATAACTCTATCAGTATATTGTAGCTTCCTTCGTTTTCATCGAGCATTGCTGTTCGTCAATAATGCAGAATCTATTTCAAGGCTACATTTTCTCTTATTCAGATCCGTGTCAAAACAGAAGAATTAACACGGTACAGATTTGTATTCTTGTATATTAATAGGAGATACCTGAAGGCAAGAACATAAGAAGCTTATTTCACCTGCGATTGACTGATTGTGCCATGAAAACGTGCAAAAATATAAAATTCGCTATCTTGTATGCTCTTTATTGTTTCATAAGTGTTTTCTTGGTATCTTGCAAAAAGTTTTAAGTCAAATTCTCGTCTCCACCAATACTGTACCATCCCTTTAATGTTGTTTAATTCACTCCAATGAGGACAGAGCAGTCAAATAAATAGGCAGTGAAAGTGTCCTTAACATTCAGGCCAAAAATAAAGGTGTGATATTCTTATATCGAATATAATTTTGCAAAATCTAGTCTAGACATATGACATCGATGACTTAGTTTATACACGTAGTGTATGATGTGAGGGAAGTCCATGCATTCTCAAAAGAAGTTGGTAAAACTAATAAAATGCATTGACATGTCACGTTATTCCATATGCTATTGTAAAAATTTAAGCTTTGACTATTGTTTTGAGTTTTACATATCTAAAAATACTCTTCCCTGTGAGTTTGAATAAGATTATAATAATCATGTGCCAAAACAAGGATTTAGTTTCAAGAAAAATGAAGGTTACTCAGTATTTGAGAAAAGCAAGAACAAAAAAAAAAAAACATAAGCAAAACAAATCCAGAAATAAATGGTTATATTAAAACCATGCTGCTTTTTGTTTGTCTTGCAGGATGTTCTTGGTAGGACCATTCGCTCTGAAGGATTTTTCAGTCTGTGGAAAGGCTTTACACCATACTACACTCGTCTTGGTCCACACACCGTCCTAACATTCATCTTCCTAGAGCAGTTCAACAAGCATTACAGGAATCACTTCATGAAGGACCAGTAGACGGAGCCCTCCAAGTATTCTCTCTTTCTACTTTGAAAGCCATTCATATGATTGCCACACAGAAGAGGGGAGTTTTTTCTCCTATTTCAAAGAGTTATTGCTCAATACTATTATAGCTGTAACATCATTATCATGAGTTTGGATTTTAAAGGAATTTATTTAGTGGTGTTTGTCTGTATTTTTCTTTTTCTTTACTTCTTTTTTTTTATGCATGCCAGGAAGGATCTTATGTGTCCATATCTGCTGAAGAAAGAGACATTTTGATGCATACTCATAAAACATGATAGCTGTGAGACCTTGTAGAATGTGTCGTTGTGATCATGTTATTGGACATGTGAATCACCCCCATGCTACTCACTTCCTTTACTTTGTTTATTGAATGATTTGGAGGTAATTATATACTGCCTCCTAAATTATCTATGAATATGATTTCAATCTGTTAAAAATTAGATATATATATGCTTATGTTTTAACATACAGGTGTACTTAGAATATGAAGGAGATGAGATACTTGACTCTGAAATTGATGTGCTCTGTACACGTAAGATTAGGCATTATTCATCATTTTTAATGAATCAATTAGTTGTGAATATAGTTCTATGCACAGTTCACATCGAGTGACTGAGTTGCACTACTGAAAACTTGATCAATGCACTGAAGAAGAAGACGGAAAAAAAAATCCAGTGCTCAATGGCTCCTACTCTGCAGAAGGAGCAAAGATTGAATATTGAAGATGTTCCTTTTCACTCAAACATTTCAGTAGCATTATAGAGGACACCAGCTTTTGACTGTTATTACGTCTTTTTATAACTTGCAGTCTCAAATCATGGCCATATGGGTGAAATTGCTGGTGATTAAAATTTCTGTTCTTTCGTGATTTTCAGAATCACCATAGCCTTCCTTTATTAATCATACAAGATGTGGTAGTCTCCTAGTCTTCTGCAAGAGAATATCCAGTACTCATGACCAAAGGAAACAAAAGAAATATATGTAGCTTTAGCCTTGCTTTTTTCATGTAGAAATGCTCATGGGAATGACAGAGTGGCATGTTTTGAGGTAATAGTATTATTGAGGACCAGAATCGGCTGATCAGCAAACTTCAAGTACAGGACACAATACTGTGCTCAAATACAAGAAACTCTCATTCAGTCTAGAAAAAGTAGCAACATTATGTGAAGTTCAAATTGTCAAAACAGTATTATTCGGTGCCATCTTCTCAACATATTACCAGCATCACAAGCATTTCTGAATAGGGTAGTACTGACAAAACTTTTGTTGATTACATTTCCTGTGTAGCGTTCTCTAGTTACAGTAATGACTTGAAGTACAAGTGAGTAATAAGTAGAATGCCTCAAATTGGATGTAACACAGCACAATGCCAGCAGCATATTTATTAGATATGTGCCAAACCTTGTATGTTTACCATGTGTGCAGCTCTAAAGGTCAGTATTCAAATGCATCTATTCAACCTTTTCTGCACCAGAAACTTTGGACAGTGTGTACAATGCTATAAGATTTCTTGTGTCAATCAGCACTCAGAGCCCACCAAGGTGTCAAAGTAGTATTTTTTAAATGCAGGTGATTTTGAGGGGATAAACAATGTACATGTACCTTTTTAAAATTGGGAAATTTCTTCCAAAACTAATCAGCCATCATTAGCCAAGTTAATTGAAATTACAATTTCAATTGCTTATGAACACAAATTCATGTGTGATATCAATTCACTATATTAGTGGAGGCTGTTGAAAGCGGGTTTAAGAAGAGTGTTTATTCAGGGTTTTTTTGTTTGTTTTTTTCTGGGAATTGATAGTAAATTAACTTGCAGAACCCCCTTTGTTCTTGTATGACCTCAAAAGTCAACTTTATATTGGAGGTACTGTTCTGATACTGTGATTGCATTGAAATTGCATTGTATATAGAAATCCAGTAGATATAGAGTATGGAAGATGTGCATAGTGTTTGTGGCCCATGTGTGATCATTGCATTGTGGATTATGATATGCATCTGAAAACCTAATGTCAGATACAGTGTAATAAACTGTACCTCGTTCTTATATGAACATCATAAAAGGTTTAGACTTGTTGATTTCTTCAGCGTGTTTAAGAGCTGGAAGCAAGTCTTTGTTGTTGAGTTAAGGAGTGTGTGTTTCATAACCTCATTTCATGGACACCTCTGTTTGTGTGTGCGTTTGTGCATGATTTTGTGTGTGTGTGTGTGTGTGTGTGTGTGTGTCTGTGTCTGTGTCTGTTCCTCCATACGCACATTTATAGAGTGCACGTGTACTTCTTTAAACCACTTGCCGACCATTGTACGAACTCTGAAACCACTGGTCGTTTTTTGGATGTCACAGGTCGTCAAGAAGTTTTGTTGTTTTGTTTTATTTTTTATTTGTGTGTGTGTGTGTGTGTGTGTGTGTGTATGCGTGTGTCAGTGATTTTGTTTTTCGTTTTTTTTTTTGTTGTCGGCGACCGGTTTTAGGAGTTATCGATATTGCATTGAAAGCCATTTGCCGACCAAACTGGCCTGTAAAAGTTTTTTTTTTTTTTTTTTTTTTTGTTTCTTCATCTTTAGTTGGTCAAAAAAAAATGGTTGGCAATCAGTGGTTGCTAACCTCTGTAGGACTGGTCTGCAGTGATATCTGGCCCTTGAATTGGTAAATACATACAATGTATGTATATATATATTTTTTTTTTTTTTTTTTTTTTTTTGTCGGCAACCAGTTGTTTTTTTTTATTTATTTATTTATTTTTTTTTGTCGGCAACCCAACCAGTTGCCAACCAACTGCCAAACAAAAGATTGCTCGCGGACCATTTGCCAAGTAGATGCCAAACCACATTTCATGTATAACAATTACTACACGTGACTTCACATTTGAAAATCAGCAAATAATCAGCAGCCAGTTTCGAGTGATCTTCACTACGTCGCCATTTGTCGACCAGTTGAAGACCAATATTTTGCAAACCTTTTTGAGAGGAGTCGCCTATTTATTATCTCTTTTATTCAAAAAATTGGGGTTTATTTGCCGATTGGTTGTCGACAGTGTGGTCATCTTTTTACGCCTCCGCCACGAAGTGGTGTCGGGGGCATTATGTTATTGGTTGTCCGTCCGTCCTTCCGTCCGTCCGTCCGTCCGTCCGTAATGAATTTTGTAGACAGCGTAACTAAAAAAAAAGAAAAAAAAACCTTTTGATGTTTCCTAATGGAAATTGGCATGTATATGTATTAGGGGGTGAGGTTTTGGCTATCAATATATTACTTTAGGGTGGACATGCCCAAGGTCAAAGGTCAATGTCAAGTGGTCAACGTACACTATCCCCCCATATCTATGCAATGCCTAAAGACTATTTCCTTAAAACTTAGGGCATACATGTATTACCCAATTAAGATTTTGTTGTGAAAGTTTTGGGTCAAAGGTCTAAAGGTCAAGTAACAATGTTAAGATTTCACCTTTTCTCCGTATCTTGGAAATGGTTCAAGGTATCTTCATGGAACATAGCATATATGCATGTACCGACTGGCAGTGATTAGGGAATTTTAGGTTCATAGGGTCAAAGGGCAGGGGTTAAAGGTGAAGAGCAACACTTCAAAATGTTACTGCTTCCCTCATTTTTATGCAATGCCTGCAGATTTTTTTTTTTAACTTGGTGTATGCATGCATAACCCAATAGAGATTCGCTGGGAAGGTTTTTTTTTTTTTTTTTTTGCCAAAAAGGTCAAAGGTCAAAAGAAACATCGAGTGAAAGTGCTGAACTTTACTTCTTCCTTCGTATCTCGGAAGTTGCTCAAGTTGTCTTGAAACTTAGTACTAGTACTGTATATGTATGCATGTTCTGCCTGACAAGTGATTCTCTTATGAATTTTAGGGTCAAAGGTGGAGGGTAAAATGTCAGATAAAAATGGTAACAATTTACTAGAAGTCTGTTCAAAACAGAAATTGCACTTTTCCTCCGTACCTTGAAAATTACTCTATGCATAAACTTATGAAAGGGTCAAAGTCAAGTAAAAGTCCTATATCCTACATACATTCTCTCTCATTCATCCGATTAAGCCTAGGTCAAGGAAGGTGAACATTCAAGACACTTGTGACAAACATGTCATTTTAACATCCTGCAAGTTTTGTGGAAATGTAATCAAACATTGTCCACATGTACTGTAGACCTATTAGGAGAATCATGCATTATGGCGGAGGCATACCAGTCTCCATAGCGACATTTCTAGTTTGATAGTATTTTCACTACACGGAAGTATAATAGTTTCCGTTGGCTAGAGATACCAAACAATTGATGATGACAAACTAAACAAATAAACAATAATATTCTTGTAGTTATTGACGGCTGTTTACAGCTCCATACTGCATCCCAATTATACTCTAATTATTCATATCGCAAAAAAAAAAAAAAAAAAAAATATATATATATATATATATATATTAACAGGCGACTTCTGGTCCCACGACTTTGCAAACCCAAATAAGTGTGGTGTTCATGCGTACTTCATCTTTTTCTGATTGCCAATAGCCACCGGTAAGTGAAAATGCTGCTTCAGTCGCTTATTTTCTCGCTTTTATTATCAACTAGCTGCCTCGGCGTCCCTTGTCAAGTATAGCGAGGTGCCCGCACCTCGTCAGGGGCCCGAATACCGTCACCCCGCTTAAAATTGTTTTAAGCACACTAAACAAAAAATTTATGACCGGGAATGTGTTCAGTACGCTGGAAACTTGGCAGGGCCACCACAACCAAGCAAATTGTGGTGAAAATCCAACAGTTTTTGCGAAAATCTGAAACATCCAGCGTGGGGTGCATTATTTATGACCAAAAGAGGACGTCCTACGACCTCAGACTTAGCCAAGGCCAGGAGCTGTAGAATAATTTTAGCCAATCACAGAGATCCTTCATGGACTCAGAAAAATTATTACAAGCAAAGAAATGTATTTAAGAATGTCTCTTATTGGCCAAAACACCTACCACCAAGGGGTTCGAGCCTGCTGAGAAAGAAATCAATATTCATGTTTACAGCGCGCATGTATCTTTGTTGTCCCAGCAACTGCAGTGATTTCTTACGCGCGGTATCGTGATATCGATCGATCTCCTCAGAGAGTGCGTGGATATCACGTCCTGAAAAGCCTTCGCATTTATCGTACGCGTATGCATGGACCTCGCGGACATGAATACGTAATGAGCTGGGAGACCACATTTTTAGAGTGTCTGTAAATCTAAACGACATTATCAATCTTCATGATTTATACATCGATAAAAAGCTGAAGAGTTGTACTTTGATGAAATTCGACCACTTGAAAGATTATGACATATAAAGTATACTGAACAAGGAAATTACAAAAAAAAAATTGCATATTTTTCATTCTTCTTAAGGGGTACACTAGACCGACGAAATTAAGGTGGACCAAAATGGAAGAGATATAAAATGAAAGAGGAAATATCATTCTATGAAAACATAATGACTTTATGTGGACTGATCCTATGAACGGGTCAGGTTGGCGAATAAATCATTGCGTTGTACAGTTAATTTTGACGAGATTTCAGTTTGCAGCGAATACACGTTTCTGATTGGTTAATTCCCTCTGAGTGGAGAGTTGAACGCACCTCGTGGAATGACAGTAAACGTGTACTCTACATAACAGTAATACACTGTCTGTAGATGACAGTGTAGGACCCTATTGTGTGTGTGTGTGTGCGCGCGCACAATGTATAGTATACGCGCTCAGGTTCAGGCAACTGCAGCTGCGACAAGATCTCCACGTAAACAACAAGAACAACACTCCACTCTGATCGACAGCTCAACTTTGGCTTGAACTTTTTTTGCCGGCACAACTAGATAGAGTACAGTGCATTAATAAATAGCATACAAATCAATAATAAAAGATCTAGCACTAAGTTTGCACACATGAGTTCTTTTGGGCTCTCTTTTTTTTTTTCAATTTATTTTCATACTTCTCAATGAAGGAATGTACAGCAAATATAATAAAAACATAGTGAATCATAATATCCGGCTTGGATGTACAGTAAATTAATGTAAGAATATAAAACATATAGCCCGAATTCACGAAGGTGGTTTAAATTTAAACCATGGTACAAATTTAGACCATGGTCTAAAATAAGCGTTAAATAGGCGTACCAATACTTGCGCGCATCAATGCACGTTTTTTTACTGGATGGCTGTTAGCGTACGCAATCTGTCAATCATAAATACGCAGAAGAAATATACATAAACCATGGTTTAAATTTAGACCACCTTCGTGAATTCGGGCCATTGTGGTCAATCATCGTACGTTTGGTTCTATGTATAACGCTAAAGAAATATGACGGAACCTACTTAAAAGCGAGCTTGTTAAGCGTAGGTCCCAAATTCTGAACAGAGTGTAAAGATGAGGAGCACGGATGCAACGTAGGACCAAAATAAAGAGAAACAAAAATGAAAGGCAAAAATACCTGGTGCACTAACAGAATCTTCTCAATACATTAATAGTGATATACAGACAACCACATTCTGCAGATGTAAGAACAGTTGATTTAACAGTGTTGACAATAGTGTAGTAGTATGATTTGAATAACGGTGAAAAGAGAACAACTCGACATGCGAGTCCTCGGAGGAGATACGGGAAACCTAAAGAGTGAACATACAAGTACTAACATTCAAAGAAAATTTGGAATTAATTAGAATTACCAGCCAGTATAGCACTAAGGGAAATACAACAAGCCAGCTGTTCACGCGTTCCGAAGTCTTAGGGTATCAAAAGGGGTACTGGTGTGAAGGAATTTAAGAGCGCAAACAGAGAGGCTTAGCTGATATGAATAACAACAACCTACACAGCAGGTAAAGGCACATAAACAAGAAAGAAGGAAATTTCAATGGACTTACGCAATGTAATTATTCAATAAATTATGTCTTAATTTGTATTTGAAGGTCGACAAAGACAAACAACCTGCGAGTTCTATGGGGAGATCGTTCCAGTACTTCGGCCCTGCATACATAATTGTTTTTTTCGCAAAAATGGTTCGGGTACGTGGTAGGTGATAATCGTCACGTTGGCGGGTGGGATAGTTATGAATAGAGTAATTTCTTTTAAACATATGCAAAAAAATATCAGGAAGATCATTTTTGGATAATTTGTACATGAATATCCCTAAATTGTAATAAAACAAATCTGACAATTTCAAAATTTTGCTCTTATGGAAAAATTCATCTGTATGAGATAGATACCCAGTCTTATTAATTATTCTAATAGCGCGCTTTTGTAAGAGAAAGAGCGAGTCAAGCAAAGACTGGGTCGTGTTACCCCATGCCAGTATTCCGTAGTTGAGGTAAGGGGAAATCATAGTCGAGTATATAATTTGCAATATATTGGTGGGGAAGTAATCTTTCAGTTTATTTAGAATTCCTGCATTCCTAGATAAAACTTTGGTTAAAAAGTTGATGTGAGACTTCCAAGATAAATCGCTATCAATATACAGTCCTAGAAACTTAACACTATCAACCTTCGTTAAATTAATGCCATTAATTTGGACATGACCAGGAATAAATTGCAAAGAGTTACTGAACAGCTTATAATATGTTTTATCAATGTTTAGTGATAACTTGTTGGCATGAATCCAGGATTGAACAAGTTTCAATTCGCTGTTTAACAAATGAATAAGCGTATTAGGATTACGATGTGAAAGAAATAGATTTGTGTCATCTGCAAAGCATATAAAAGAAAGAATCTCTGATGAATTTTGGAGATCATTTATGTACAAGATGAATAGTAGCGGGCCGAGTAGGGAACTCTGGGGGACACCACATGTAATTGATTTCATTGAGGACTCATGACCATTAAGATAAACATACTGCTTTCTATCAGTAAGATAATCTCTAAACCATTCTAAACCATTCTAATTTTTGGTATTAGAGTAATTATTCCTTATTAATTTACTGTATTCATCGCTGAGTAATTTATCTAATGATACCCTGGGAGCGCATGATCATTCATGTATCTCAAATTGCCACACTATGATTTTTACTCGACGAGACTTTCAATTTTTATTGTTTTCTAAGCGAGGGACCAATTCAGTTCTTAGTGTGCTATTATAACAGGTATATCTAAAACGTTGACTATTATTCATGTGGTGATTCAACCTATGAACGGGTCGGGTTGGCAATAAATAGAAAGCCTTGTTCTAATTTGTTTCAGGGTCGTTTGGAAAATATCGATATATAATGCAGAGATATGAATAATGGTATCATAAGCTCATTTTGTATAATGTAAGCATTAAAAGGTGTGATTTATTTCAAATATTCACAAACCATGTCAATTAGTCACGGATAATAGATCTTCATGACGCCAATAAGTGAATCTCGTAGACCATGCACTTTGTCTCTGAATTATCTCGCAAAATCTCGGGTGCTGAGAAGGACATGCGCAAAAACCTGCGCGTACGATAAATTTTTGATTTGAGCTCATTAACAGCAGCGTTGCGGTCTGACTGTGATTATAAACCTAGCTAGCTAGGTGTGTGTCGAATTCCATCTACGTTAGTGAGTGTTGCGTAACTTCTCTAGGTTTCCCGTCCATTTCTCCCTCTTTTTTCTCTTTTGCTTTCTTATCATTCTATATCTTTTATTCTCAGAGTACAATCGTACTTCTGAGAGTGTTTTGTTCATTATTTTCAGTGATTATCTCGTTTGCAACAATTTAGAGGTGAGTTTTTGTTCGAGTGTTTGTTGAGTTTTTTGATTGAACACGATGTAGATTATCTACGTGTGTGCGAGAACATCGTTCTTTGTATGGTACCCACTCGTTTGTTTTCGAGTTAGCATTTTTACCGTAAAGTGTTTTCATCGTTCGTCTTCCAGGCATCGGGTTTTCACCCTAGTTTTCCTCATCGTAGTTTTTTACCTCGATTTTTTTTTCCGGTGCAAGATGTTCTGTGTATTTTTTTCTACGGTAAAATACCACTGTCAATAGTCTTCGTGTATTCATTACTTGTTTTCCACCTCCGTTTCATTTTTGTGTATAACTAATGTCTAGCTAGGTCTCGTTTGCTGATGTGTTTTGTGAGAGTGAAGAGTATGTGATGATGATGGGAGTGATATTCAGGGATTTGCTGTGGTTGAGAACTTGAGATGAAAGTGATGATGATGTTAATCTCCATGATTCTGGTGATGTTGATGTACGAACCCTTATAATGCAATTTATTTCGTGTGACCATGAGCATGACGTTGATGCCGAATGATGGCGAGTACGACATGACACGAGTAGCCTTTGTATAGGCCGATGACGAGAGTGACACTGAAACGGTGCTGATGCTCGCTCGTGCACAGACAGGAATGGTCTAGAGACCTGCATTTTATTTTTTTTTTTTCATTTTGCTTGTTCATTCGGATTTAGTGCTACCAAAATTTGTGTCTCTAAAGAAACTCAACCAAAAGCTTGACAATAAGTTTGCATTAGGTCTATTCTGTAGTGAATATTAGATCTAAATGGCGATGCTAATTTATTTAGTTTTCATTTAGAACTTGATGAAATCCCGTTTTCTTTGCTAATTTTTCAACTAATAAATTATTTAGAATTGTACTTATATTTATATTCTGATGTACTGCGTTCACCATTGTGTTAAATCAATAAAAAAAAAAAGAGCCTGCTGAGCAGGTATTTCATTCTGTCCTCTTCATTTCCTCCCTATCCTTTTTGTTTCCTTGCTGTCACTTTCTTCTTTGACCCTGGATGGAAAAAAAAAAATCCCATCTTGCCATGTAAAGACAGAACACATACCATCATGAAATATTATGACATTGAACTAATAAAAGAAATATGTAAGTGATAAAAATTCTTATTTGTGAAAATAAATGATAAATCAAAGGTGATTTCTGTGAAGCAGTTCTTTCAAACTTCCAACAGCTTCGATAATGAAGCAAGTGAAATCTGAAAACTATCGTGGCAACAAGTGATATCGATAGGGAATTCTGACTAAAACTGTCACACCATTTGATGTTTGAATTTGTCTTTTTTTTATTGGCTAGGGTTATAAAACTATAAACACCACCGGTAAAATCACAATCGCTCTCAATTACAATCTAACAGGAGCAGTAGGGTAGGTACGACTCTAGGCGTTTTCACATCAGCCCGATGTTTCGAAATAGCGCGCTATTTTCTGACTTGGGGAATAAAAAAAAAAAATATCTCGAGCTTGGATTTTTATCGGGCTGATGTGAAAACGCCTTCTGTATCCATGGGCAACTGCGGGGAACTGCAAGAAGGCGCATGGAATTTAGACTTGAGTTAAGAATTTTTGTTTATTATTACTTTTTTATTCAAAAGTCTTTTTTCTCTCGGACTGAACCCCCCCCCCCCCAAATATTTCATATTACGCTTCTAAAATATATAACGAATATATCAAGTATTTTAATCGTGATTTTATGAAGAATTAGAATTATTATGAAAATATAAATACTACACGGGCTGAACAATGAAGTCTAATTTCGCCCCAAGAATTTGCAGCACACCGCGTAGCTGGTGCATTCCTAGCGTTCTTGTCGCACTCGATGCATGCAGCAGTCACATTGCACATGTTACAGTACACGTTGTATGAGTACCTAGTTCAGTTATCTCATTCCTGATCTCGAGCGAGGAAAACCTTGAAAATCCTCTCAAAACTAAGCCAAACATGATTTTGGGACATACATTACAGTGTCAAGACCTTTTCAGTGGACATTGATTTCGCTATTTGTCTGTATTAGCTCTTGAATGTACGACTTCTTACGTCCGATTTGTTTGTACCATGCCACGTGATGCGTGTTTTTTCAGCCCCATGCTTCCCCCACTCACAAGCCATCGCGATCGAAGTTTTAGTCCATGGGCCAAGAGGCGAAAAATTGGTTCTTGGTACCATCTCAGGTGGCAATACCTTTTTGGTGTCATTTTGTTTGTTGGGAATAGATATGCTTATCAAGCTATGATAGCATTTCCAAATGAGTAGCTTAGTCCTAATAAATTAATTTTTAACCAATTTGGTCTCGTTTTTATATCCCTATACATCTGAATCGAGGCTAGCCGCTATAGAAACAAGAGCACGGTCTTCTGTATGTCCATGGAGCTCATGATATGTCCACAGGTGTTCTGTTGTAAACGCGGTGCGCTTAGTATTTATTCAAGGCGGCGAAGGGAATATCCAAGGGGTGATGCTGTCCAGAGCTAAACGCGGTGCGTTTAGTCTTTATTCAAGACGGCGAAGGGAATATCCAAAGCCTATGATACAGTGTATATCCCTTTATCTAAAAAACAAAAACAAACAAAAAAGCAATTCCTCGTGGATTTTGCCGTATTTTTGATTATTCATCATTTTCCGGTGAAAACGCTGAGGTGAAAACACTAATGCCACGCCAATGTAGCTTTATTTCCATCAAACAATGAACCGGTACAATACAATACGTAATAATAAATACTATTGTAAATGAGCAGAGTGATTTTTGTTTAAAACTGATGTATTTGTTGAGAGGGTAGTATAAAAACAGTATAGATAATTCCTTTTATTAGTAACTTTAGATATGATAACGGTACATTGTTTTGTTTTGTTGTTGTTTTTTGCAGTGTTTACCAGAAGTGATATTGTTGTTAATCAGACAAACACACACACACACACACACACGGAAACAATTGTCACACAATTAGTCCATGGGCCAAGACCCGAAAAATGGGTTACTGGTACCACCTGAGGTGGCAAGTTCTAGTTGTGCATTTTGAAATGGCATATATCTAAGGAATATTATTTTGCTATAAAAGTATAATAGCATTTCCAGAGTAGTAGCTTAGTCATAGATTTCAGCCATCAACCCGACCAATGCCAAATATTTTTGACGCTCTTTGACCAAAGACAGGCAGAGTGTGACCTTTGAAAATTTCCACTAGGAATTTTTTTTTTTTTTTTGCTTTTTAGATAAAGGGATTAACACTGTATCATTAGCTTTGGATATTCCCTTTGCCGTCTTGAATAAAGACTAAGCGCTGTGGACATCATAACCCTTGGCTATTCCCTTCGCTGCCTTGAATAAAGACTAAGCGCACCGCGTTTACAACAGAACACCTGTGGACATACAGAAGACAGTGCTCTTCTTTCTATAGCGGTTAGTTTCGATTCAGAAGTAAAGGGATATAACAGCGAAACCAAACGGGTTAAAAATTCATTTATTAGGACTAAGCTACTCATTTGGAAATGCTATCATAGCTTGATAAGCATATCTATGCCGGACAAACAAAATGACACCAAAAAGGTTTTGCCGCCTCAGATGGTACCAATATCTGGCCTGGCCCATGGACTAAAAATTGAGCGATAGCGATAACACGTGCGGAGCAGACATGCGGATTCCAGCACAGGGTAAATGAGTAGTTGAACGTATCACGATTGTAAAACAAATCTTTTTCTATGTCTCTGCAAAATTGAATTTGGCTATCTAAGCATAGATAGATTATGATACATTATAGAATAGATTAGCCATAGCAAGAACTTGCTTACATGAGAGTTAGTTGATAACGTTGCAAAATAAAAACCCCGTCATTGAATGGAATGTCCCAGCGGTATCTCGGGGGCTCGAGGACACTATGGACACGTCGATTTGCAAGTGGGTAAGATGTGATTACAGATAGGTTGAAATGAAGATTATTTATGAATAAAATACACAGAAACATTATATTTTTCATTATACCTTCTCAGTTTATTATTTCTTTTCATAAAATTGACATAAACTAGTGCTGTATTGAGTCAACTAAGTGCACATTCGCACGAGTGTACACGCATCATCCCTCCTGCCTAGTGGGAGTGACACAGGCAGTTTTTCAATACAATGACCTATGAATGCCCTTGGCGTTCCGCCTGAGTGCACCGAGCAAGTGCGAGCAGCAGCAGCAGCAGCAGCAGTAGTTCGAGACTTTTATATATATAGATAATCATTTGTTTTGTTGCATCCAGGTTGACTTCAGTGTTTTAACAAAAAAAAAATGGTTATTTTTGCTGGACAACAAAATGAAAAAAAAAAAACACTTGTCATACCTCACCTGCATTGACCGGTGTGATTAACCCCAAAGCACGCCATCTATGAGTTTTAATGAAGCCAAAATATTGAATTTGCCGCGCCACACCCTATGAATCATAACGCTAACGCGCATCGTCTGAGAGCAGTGGGGAGTGGTACTTAATAGTGTACTGGTATACACGTTGTATGTTCCCGCAGCCTGAACGAAATAGTTCAATTCAACACACCCGAAAAAAAAGGTAAATTGTCGTCTTTAGCTTCAAAATAACATTTACCTGAAATTTGAGACCTGTTCATTTCGTTTCTGTTAGTCTCATGTATAGATGTGTTTGGCGCCAGCGAGACTTCAGCAGCGGTGAAACGTGTATATTATAGACCAGCGACGTACACTGTACCAGCCACACCTTCCTTGTAAATCAACCATAGTTCGCATCATAGCAGGCCTCTTGACCGAACATAAAAGGTATGTGCAACTGGTTTACATGTCTCTCAAATGTTTAATGATACGGAAACTCAATCTTTGCGAATACAATATTCTATAATATATAGAATGAATATAGTCAGAATAAATTGCTTACTTTGCCGACACATGGGTGTATCAGCCATTAGATGTACAAGTATATTCAAAACTTCAAATACTCAAATACTTCAACCTTCTAATAAAAATTTTATTAGAAGGTTGAAGTATTAATTAATATAATTAATTAATTAATTTATATAGTTATAATCATATTATTTAATAATATGATTATAACTGTATAAATTAAACGATGTCACCGTTTAATTCAATCTCAGTGTATAAATTACGCATACTATGTCCTCTCGAATTGTTTTGAAGATTAACCTTCTACTAATGAATCAACATTCTCAAACAATGTGACCTGATAAAAGGAGGAAGTGAAACTTTATAAATGATATAGCAATACATTTCAGAAACCAAAATAGTGTAACTGTCCAGTCAAAGACCCCGTTTACAGTGCGAGGCTCGGCCGCGGCTCGCCCCAGCCGCGCTTCAGTGTAAAGGCGCAAAAGGCCAAATGCGGGGCCAAAATTGGCCTCGCATTTGGCCTCGCTCTGGAGGTGGTCTCGGCCGCGGCCGAGCCCGGCCTTTTCTCAGTGTAAACGCAAACTGGGCCAAATGCGCGGCCAATTTTAGTCTGGCTTCCAGACCCTCTGCCCGTACTATTTCGCTATTCACGATGTCAACCCCCTCAACGTCGAAAACTAGTATAGTTTAAGGTGGTTTTGTCCTGCAAAGGATTTTTCCTTCGGCAAAGGCCTTTGCCCGAACGGCGACTTCGTCGCCACGGAATCCAGTTGGCAAAGGGTCTGAAAACCAGGCTATACCAAATTGCGTTTGTTTACAAGCAGAGCGCCACTACGACCAAAAAAAAAAAAATATTGAAAGGTTTGAATGAAAAGCGCGGCCGAGCCCGGCAGTGTAAACGGACAAAATTGCGGGGCTCGGCCGCAATTGAGGCTGTAAACATGGTAAATGGGGTCAAAGACAAATTATCTGCCGCTTGAGGTGCAACAAGGTTCATTCGAATGTAAAGCTTTCATAAAGATTAAGTAAAGATTCACATAATTAAGTTTTTGACGAGCTTCACACCACCTGATAACATTGCATCTGACTCCTCTAAAGGTTCAGGACAGCAATGATCAACTATGGTCAAATTCCTACAGAGACTTTGGGGAGACGGAAATTTACTCTAGTCCGCAGCAAGTACTTCTACATGTAATAAACTGTACATGTGTTCCTGAATTGCTATCTTCACTGTGTCTTCTTCTTGAGGGATCTACCACAATACAACAAGCTTGCGGAGTGGTGGTACATGTTCCTGACTTGGAGCACCGTTCCTGCGAAGACCAACTAGCAAGTCATTGGATTTCGGGTATATTGGTAATGTGACTTGTCGCATAGTCCGTGCCCAATCCAAGTTCCAGTCGTCGCCGTTAGATTTCGGGAATAGTGGTAATGTGACTTGTCGCATAATGCCCTGTGCCCAATCCAAGTTCCAGTCGTCGCCTGAGGAAGTTGGTAACGGTGCGATACAGCACTTTACCCCGTGCCATCAACGATACTTGTGCCACCATATGGTTGTGAAAGGTGTTCCACGTTAGCGTGACTGAGTTGGTAACAAAAGTTGGTAACAAAACTTGGTAGCAGAACTTGGTGTAGCAAGAGTTGGTAGTAAAAGTTGGTAACAAAATAAGTGTACCAATTTAACATCCTCTACAAGTGACGCTTGGGAGTGACATACTTTGAAGTGATGCTGAACTTGGTATGTGTGCCGCTTGTGTTGGTGAGCTGCTTCTGACACAGCATAATACATGGTAGCGTACAGACTAGTAGTTTTAATAATTTAAAGGGATCGTTGTAAACTGCAACAAAACGAACCCCGCCTACTCGGCCATCCTGACACGGCTCGCGGAGGCATTTCTACAGACAGTCAAATACACTCACTTAATTCACGACGAGAAGGCGAGTTCGTCACAATATATATATATACTAGCTGCCTCGGCGCGCGCTGCGCGCGCGCCTCGGCAGCTAGGCTCGGTGCTACGCGCCTCGGCGTCCCTTGTCAAGTATAGCGAGGTGCCCGCAACTCGTCAGGGGCCCGAATACCGCACCCCGCTTAAAATTGTGCTTAAGCACACTAAACAAAAATTTATGACCGGGAATGTGTTCAGTACGCTGGAAACTTGGCAGGGCCACCACAACCAAGCAAATTGTGGTGAAAACCGAACAGTTTTTCGCGAAAATCTGAAACATCCAGCGTGGGCTGCATTATTTATGACCAAAAGAGGGCGTCCTACGACCTCAGACCACAGAACTCTACACAGAGTTCTGTGATTCGAGCCTGCTGAGAAAGTAATCAATATTCATGTTTACAGCGCGCATGTATCTTTGTTGCCCCAGCAACTGCAGTGATTTCTTACGCGCGGTATCGTGATATCGATCGATCTCCTCAGAGAGATTGCGTGGATATCTATCTGATTACCTAGCTGTGTGTGTCGAATTCCATCTACGTTAGTGAGTGTTGCGTAACTTCTCTAGGTTTCCCGTCCATTTCTCCCTCTTTTTTCTCTTTTGCTTTCGTATCATTCTATATCTTCTATATCGTACTTCTGAGAGTGTTTTGTTCATTATTTTAAGTGATTTTCTCGTTTGCAACAATTTAGAGGTGAGTTTTTGTTCGAGTGTTTATTGAGTTTTTTGATTGAACACGATGTAGATTATCTACGTGTGTGCGAGAACATCGTTCTTTGTATGGTACCCACTCTTTTGTTTTCGAGTTTGCATTTTTACCGTAAAGTGTTTTCATCGTTCGTCTTCCAGGCATCGGGTTTTCACCCTAGTTTTCCTCATCGTAGTTTTTTACCTCGATTTTTTTTTCCGGTGCAAGATGTTCTGTGTATTTTTTTTCTACGGTAAAATACCACTGTCGATAGTCTTCGTGTATTCATTACTTGTTTTCCACCTCCGTTTCATTTTGTGTATAACTAATGTCTAGCTAGGTCTCGTTTGCTGATGTGTTTTGTGAGAGTGAAGAGTATGATGATGATGGGAGTGATATTCAGGGATTTGCTGTGGTTGAGATGATAGTGATGATGATGATAATGTCCATGATTCTGGTGATGTTGATGTACGAACCCTTATGATGCAATTTATTTCGTGTGACCATGAGCATGACGTTGATGGCGAGTACGACATGACACGAGTAGCCTAGGCCGATGACGAGAGTGACACTGAAACGGTGCTGATGCTCGCTCGTGCACAGACAGGAATGGTCTAGAGACCTGCATTTTATCATTTTTTTTTTTCATTTTGCTTGTTCACTCGGATTTAGTGCTACCAAAATTTGTGTCTCTAAAGAAACTCAACCAAAAGCTTGACAATAAGTTTGCATTAGGTCTATTCTGTAGTGAACATTAGATCTAAATGGCGATGCTAATTTATTTAGTTTTCATTTAGAACTTGATGAAATCCCGTTTTCTTTGCTAATTTTTCAACTAATAAATTATTTAGAATTGTACTTATAATCTTATGTACTGCGTTCACCATTGTGTTAAATCAATACAAAAAAGAGCCTGCTGAGCAGGTATTTCATTCTGTCCTCTTCATTTCCTCCCTATCCTTTTTGTTTCCTTGCTGTCACTTTCTTCTTTGACCCTGGATGGAAAAAAAAAACCCATCTTGCCATGTAAAGACAGAACACATACCATCATGAAATATTATGACATTAAACTAATAAAAGAAATATGTGAGTGATAAAAATTCTTATTTGTGAAAATGATAAATCAAAGGTGATTTCTTGTGAAGCAGTTCTTTCAAACGTCCAACAGCTTCGATAATGAAGCAAGTGAAATCTGAAAACTCGTGGCAACAAGTGATATCGATAGGGAATTCTGACTAAAACTGTCACACTATTTGATGTTTGAATTTGTCTTTTTTTTTTTTTATTGGCTAGGGTTATAAAGCTATAAACACCACCGATAAAATCACAATCGCTCTCAATTACAATATAACAGGAGCAGTAGGGTAGGTACGACTCTAGGCGTTTTCACATCATCCTAATGTTTCGAAATAGCGCGCTATTTTCTGACTTGGGGAATAAAAACAAATACACTGTATCTCGAGCTTGGATTTTTATCGGGCTGATGTGAAAACGCCTTCTGTAAACAGTTGATTACTTATGCATCGTATCCATGGGCAACTGCGGGGAACTGCAAGAAGGCGCATGGAATTTAGACTTGAGTTAAGAATTTTTGTTTATTATTACTTTTTTATTCAAAAGTCTTTTTCTCTCGTACTGAAAAAAAAACCCAAATATTTAATATTACGCTTCTAAAATATATAACGAATATATCAAGTATGTTAATCGTGATTTTATGAAGAATTAGAATTATCATGAAAATATAAATACTAGACGGGCTGAACAATGAAGTCTAATTTCGCCCCAAGAATTTGCAGCACACCGCGTAGCTGGTGCATTCCTAGCGTTCTTGTCGCACTCGATGCATGCAGCAGTCACGTCACATTGCACATGTTACAGTACACGTTGTATGAGTACCTAGTACAGCTATCTCATTCCTGATCTCGAGCGAGGAAAACCTTGAAAATCCTCTCAAAACTAAGCCAAACATGATTTTGGAACATACATTACAGTGTCAAGACCTTTTCAGTGGACATTGATTTCGCTATTTGTCTGTTTTAGCTCTTGAATGTACGACTTCTTACGTCCGATTTGTTTGTACCATGCCATGTGTATCTACATACAAGCCATCGCGATCGAAGTTTGAGCGATAGCGATAACACGTGCGGAGCAGACATGCGGATTCCAGCACAGGGTAAATGAGTAGATGAACGTATCACGATTGTAAAACAAATCTTTTTCTAGATATGTCTCTGCAAAATTGAATTAGGCTATTCATAGATAGATTATGATACATTATAGAATAGATTAGCCAGAGCAAGAACTTGCTTTAATACATGAGAGTTAGTTGATAACGTTGCAAAACAAAAACCCCGTCATTGAATGGAATGTCCCAGCGCTATCTCGGGGGCTCGAGGACACTATGGACACGTCGATTTGCAAGTGGGTAAGATGTGATTACAGATAGGTTGAAATGAAGATGATTTATGAATAAAATACACAGAAACATAATATTTTTTCATTATACCTTCACAGTTTATTATTTCTTTTCATAAAATTGACATAAACTAGTGCTGTATTGAGTCAGCTAAGTGCACATTCGCACGAGTGTACACGCATCATCCCTCCTGCCTAGTGGGAATGACACAGGCAGTTTTTCAATGCAATGACCTATGAATGCCCTTGGCGTTCCGCCTGAGTGCACCGAGCAAGTGCGAGCACACGTATTCAGGGTGCGCGCATATACGTACGTCGCCATATTGATTATGACGTAATCGAACTTGACAACATGAACAATTCGTCGCTGATGAGCTCTGCATTTTTAATTACCCCTGTATTGAATGGCCACTGGAAAAATAAAAACAGAATGAGGGTGGAAAGTATAGGTCTCCTCACTTCATGCATATTCATATGTTCAAAACACTACATTCGTAGTTGCAAGATCTTAATAAAATTTCCATATAAGCGTACATTTTCGTAACCCTAATTTTATGCATTAAATATGACTTTATGCAAATTATTTATAACCTATCAATAACATGTCAATAATAATTTTTTGACAATTTTTTGTACCTATTCCTTTTAAATTTGAATGAAAGAGGTCATGTCTACCTGTTTCATGCAGTCAGCTTCCATCCTACAGTTTTTTGCTCATTGGCCCATCCTCCCGATTTAGGGGTATAATAGGGACTTTTCGATTTGCACGTTGAGCCAGGCGTCACCCTGTTATGACGTAGTTTTTACGTACTGCGCATGCGCGAGTGTCGACCCTCGGCTCATCGCACAAATTTCGAACGCGTTAACCCCGGTTATCACCGTCCACCCAAATCGGTTGCGCCGCGCTCAACGTGTACCCACCCTTGCTGTGACGTCACACTCCTCTCGGGTACCGTGCGAATGAGCACGATGACTCTCGGGAAATCCGTGCTCAGTTCACCTGTTTTCCTTTTTCTTTCGAGAGAATATTTATATTCTAATTACATGAAAGCTTATGATCTTGATACGTCACAGCAGCAGCGCTGACATACAAACTACAGCCTCTGGTACCTACTTTATTTGCCCGTTTTCACTGTTTCGCACTTTGCAACTGCCTACCGTAGTCCCACACATACATTTACACGTAATACTGTACGCAAACAGATTTTGGTGCTTTTGGCCTAGCTAGTGCAGCAGTGCATTTGCCTAGTAGTCTTACCATGCATCATGTTTTAAAATCCACATAATTCCTCCCAGGATACGCATCTGGTCAAAGACAAAATGAATATTACAAGTACAGAAACGAGTCACAAATTCCGCTTATATGCACGCAAGGCACAGGGCCTGGTTGCCTCCTTCACACGCCACAAGACGTGACGCCGGCGCCCGAAATCGAAATGTGTTTTAGCAGCGGGTCAACGTACAGACGTGACGCCTTGACGTACGGTTGCGCTCGGCGGCACGTCCTTCTCGTTCACCCAATCGAAAACTCCCTAATAAGGTTTCGTGAACCCTGTAGGCTACTGAAATATGACCTGTTGCGTTGCCAGCGTCATATTTTTATTATATTGAGGTGATATATTTATGATCTCGTGTCAAGTTATTGTTTATGTTATAACAATCAAGTAGACTGCCCTTGGTATTGCATTTTTTCTCTTTAGCGGAAAAAATATTACATTCTTTCCTGACAAAATAGCCGCAGAATTTTATTTCTATCGGTGCGGCGCTCGCGCTTCCCCCTTGTGCGTAGGCGCAGCGATTTGGTCCCACGTCGTCCATTGTTCGATGCGTGAACGTGCATTTTGGGAGTTGGCGCATGCCTGTGGCCGCTGCATTATGTCGTGCTATTTTGCTGGTTTATAGGCTAGTTTGCATGCAGAATGCATGTTGTACTGCATGCGTGGTTCATTGGTCAATAAGTTTTTATTATTAAAAATAGACCAGAAAGGACTATGTTCCTATGTATAGCCAGCTAGAGTGCTAACAATCGCTACATTAGTCAGACAGCAGTCTGCCGTTGTTATAGGTCTAGACTAATTTCAATCGGATCATCAGTAATAAAATAGTCGGCCTACATATCAAACCTATGGTTTTAATTCGTGCATTTACACATTGGCTTTGCAATATCTTGCAATGAGTGTAGCCTGTATATAAACTAGTAATAGTATTTATTTTAATAATAATATATCTACTAGACCCTAACAACACTGATAGATCTACTGTACGTGTAGGTTGCTATGGGCAATTTGCAACACATGTCTAATATATACTTGCCATACATGGTGCATATCAGGTGCCAAAAAGGAAATTTAAAAAAAAAAGTACCTGGTACATAATTTCTATATCAAATATACATGATACGTTACGTGATATATGTGTCTAAAGTGACAGTGCGTGCGGCGGTTGTTTACTTTGTATCTTTGTTGATGAATTTGACAAAATGCACAATAATAATGTGACGTCACCTGAAAAAGCACTGGTATTAGCTACTGCTATAGTGATGTATTGACTTTCCATCCAGTGCATGCTCATCAAAGAATTACTTTTTTTAACAGTGTTGCACAGAGAGATGTAATTTCCTGGTTCTTTGTTGAAAGTACAGATTTTCGCGCTGCAAAACCATGCAGTTAATGCAATGAAAGTTGGTCAAGTTTTTTTTTCTTTTTATTCAGCGACCAAAGTAATGAAAGGTGATGGTGTTCACTATATTATATAGCGGTAGGAAAATAGTGGGGTACCATACCCAGTGTTGAACAAAAGTTGCTTCTAGCAAGCTACTACCACACAAACAATCACATGCAGTCAATGGGTTCAAATGATATTTGTAGCATAGTCAACTGTTCATAAGTTGTTGAGATACTACTACCACACACAAACAATCACGGAATCAATTGGTTCAAATGACATATTCATGGTATTTGTAGCATAGCCAACTGTAAAAAGTTGAGATACTACTACCACACAAACAATCACAGAATCAATGGGTTCAAATGACATATTCATGATATTTGTAGCATAGTCAACTGTTCATTCGTTGTTGAGATACTTCTGCCACACAATCATAGAATCAATGGGACCAAATGACATGACATCTGTACAGCATACTCAACTGTTCATAGTACAATATAATGTGCAGCAACAAACAAATAATTTGAACTAGGTATACTCGTATGCCAGATGAAATTATATTGCACTGTATCTATTGATAAACAAATTAATCAAATGACAGCTACCAGTATTTTCTGCTTTCCTGTAAATTTTCTGCAGTCTCAATTTGATAGTGATGGTAGTGGCACCTACACTTGTATTGTGATGACAATGATAACAGCATGGCAATAATGAAGTTATGATTTCAAAGTAGATTTCACTTGCATACAGAGTTGTGCAGTCTTATATAGTGTCATGTGCAATCCAGTCTTTTTTAATTGAAGGAAGTTTGATTGATTGTAAGCTTGTGACGGCAGTAGCACAATATAGGAAGTAGTGTAACAAATATTGACACACTCCTTTGATCCATCTTCCCTCTGCCTGCCTGCGCCCGGCCCGGCCCCCGGCCGCGCCCAGCCCCGCTCCGCTACCCCGCGGGCCCGCATGATATCTGCACAACCCGTGTCGGGCGTGTGAAGCAGAGCCCGCGCGGTGACCATCTATTTGATTTGCCGTAAGCGTGAATCGATAGCCCTGAGCGGTAACACAAGGTCAAATGCAAGGGGCATAAATGATTAACAAAAAAACTGTAGGATGAACAGAAACCACAGATAATTGTCAGAAATGTCCTAAATGATGTAAAAAAGACGATCACATTTCACAAAAAATTGCAACTTAAGATATGAAAAAGTCAAGAAAATGTGTTGAAATCTGATGCTAATTACGATCCTGTCTGTGTGTCCCATGGGACCGACTCATGCATGATAGCGACACATGGTTAAAATATCGAGCATTGTGAAGTGAATGTTCAGCTAGGAACGTTCTGATTTTTGTGAGAGATCGTGTATATGTTGCTCCTCTGGATTTTAGTTTTAATATGTTTGATAACCACTCTGAACTTTTTTAATGACGTCAGATATTGAGTCATCATCTTCCGTTAGTGAGTAGTTTCGAACGGAGACCGAATCAAAGTATTTTTAATGTAAATGCTGAAGTGAGCCCTCTCTCGACGGATTGCACAATGGCCGCGCTCTAGCTACGTACGGCGATGAAGCGCCTATGACGACCCCACATACGTGAGCAGCAGCAGCAGCAGCAGCAGCAGCAGCAGCAGTAGTTCGAGACTTTTATATATATAGATATATATATATATATATATATATATATATATATATATATATAGTTGTGGGGATGTGCTAATTATGCAGACAGCAGCAACAGAGGGGCGCCCCCATGTGGCAGGCACCTCTCTGCTTGCTGTTCACAGGTGAGTTGATGAAAATGAGAACGTCACAAATTACTCAAGAATTTCAGTGCTTAGATGATATGGTGCTGTATTATCAGTATTGGTAATTGATATGAAGAGTTTTAAGGGCCAAACAGGCATATTACGTATATGGAGTGAGAGTGTTTGTCAGAATTAACATGAAGCCATTCTATTTGTCTTGGTTGATGGTGGTTTGGTTCAATGGCACTGAATGCACGGTAACTTATGTATGTACGTACCTGTGTTAAGTCGGTCTACGGACGTATGTTGTGTGTACGGGCGTATGCGGCTGCCGTAGTCTTGTGCGCACAATGTATTCGTAGTGCAGTAGTACAATGCAAGGGCTGCAGGCCTGCGTAGGTTTGTGTACGTGACCAATTACGGTATTGAATAGTGTATTATGTAGCGCTGTGTAACAGTATAGGGCGGTTAGCGTGATCTGTGTACTCTGTTCTGGTATTACATGGTGCTGTGCAGTGTGTGATAAGATGCTGAGTTGATGGTTTTTGATGGAAGCTATTTACCTATACTACATTTTGGTAATGCATCTAAGGTGGAAGAGTTTAGAGATAGAGTCAGAGATGTACAGTGTAGGTACAGTGTTGTGGGTTTATGATGTAATACCACTGAGGTTGTAAGAGGGAATATTATTCCTTTTGCTTCCCCTAATAGAGTAAGATTCTGTATTGATAGGGACTAGGGTATCTTGTAAGTGTGTCGTCTAGCAAGAGATTTAAGAAGCTATCCGAGTATCGATCATAATAGTTTTGACACACACAATGGAGGAGTTAAGAATACAGGTGTATTGCACTGCCGTTACCATCATTTAAGGTTTGTTATGCTGAGACATTGTGTAGATTTGCATTTGTTTTTCATAGTTGGTGTACCCTGTGATCTAAAGTTGTAAGATCCGCAGTAGTTTGGTATGTTATGTAATTTTTCAGCATTATTATACCCTCATCTTATCTTGCTGACATTCTAGATTTGATGTAGTGGGACCTATATGGATCAGATGTGTGATTGTAATTGTTTTGAGTAGGGATAGGTGATTTGACTGTGACGAAGTGATCTGTAGATGTTAGGAATGGCTGGTGAAAGAGAGGATTTATCCATATGATATCGCGTGACTTTTATCTAAGAGCAAAGGTGATCTTAATAGAAGGGTTATGTGGAAGTGTTAATAATAGGATGCATTCAGGCTGTGGTAAACTGTTCAGCAATTCAAATCAGTGAAGAGAGAACTGCTGTCTCATTTGTTTTTACTATCATTCAAACAAAATAGCATAGTTTGAGTCCGATCTTTGCTGGACTCTAAAACAAAACAAGAATTGTTCTTTTCACATAATAATGATGAATATTAAAGATATGTATTGTATATGTATATGCAAGGACTGGTAGTCACACATGTAAAAAGCCTTTATCCTACTATATGGGGTCTGACATTACACTAACAGAGTGGACATGACACTGGCTGCTTATCATGAAGTGTGGAGAGTATGATTTTATTCCATAGAGTGAACCCTTTGTGTGAATAGACATCACATTGTTGTAGGATATAAGTCTCAAAAAGCAGATATTGTTACAACACATTTACATTGTATCAAATGGTTCCACAACATTTGTACCCAGCCATTTACAGTCTGTTTAACGTATTATAAATGGTTTTTAACAGTCATGATAAGTGAAATAATACAGAGAGAGAGAGTTATGTTACATATTGCTGATTATATGGCAGATGCTTTCACTAGTTATGATACTATTATTGATACTCCACTGTGGATTTATATAGTTATAGAGACAATAACTCACTTGGTATCTGTGTGTTATAATGAATGAGTTGTTTTGGTGTTAAACATGTGTGGACTTGATGATGTGCACAAATAGTGTTTCAAGGGTTCTCCTAAAGTACATTTTAGGAGCTGTAATTGTGTTGTGACTTTATTATGAGTCAATAAAACCGACCTCTCTGCTTGCTGTTCACAGGACTCCTGTCGAGTGTTTGTCTTTATTGACTGCACGACCTCCCACTCGAACCCACGTGCCGAATAACCATCTCCATCATAGACACATATACACACCCACACCGTCTTCACATCATCTCGCCCTTCTCCATATTTCTCTCGCCCCCCGCATTCGGCCCACCCCTACATATATATATATATATATTGAAACAATAAAGGGAAAACTGACCAGAAACAAATGATAAATGGCGAAAACTTTGAGCAAAGAAAATGGGTTTTCATTGGGATTCAAACCCGAGACCTCCGGAATACTATAGACTGGTGCTCTACCGACTGAGCTATTGAAAGCCCTAGATCGGTGTTCGTCCCAAACCCTTAACTCTCTTTGCTCGTGTGGTCAGAAGCTATAGTGTGTGTATGTGTGCCACACACACACACACATTAACCTGACATAGACCCAAAGGACGTAAATCAACTTTGGAATAAATACGAGGGCTCACCGAAGCGATGCAGCTTTTTATTTTTTGTAGTATATATTGAAACAATAAAGGGAAAACTGACCGGAAACAAATGATAAATGGCGAAAACTTTGAACAAAGAAAATGGGTTTTCATCGGGATTCGAACCCGAGACCTCCCGCTTACTAGATCGGTGCTCTACCGACTGAGCTATTGAAAGCCCTAGATCGGTGTTCGTCCCAAACCCTTAAAGAAGAAGTTTATAGGAAATAATATCATATAAATTGACTGTTTTCCATCATTTAAGGCCAAGTAAAAAAAGAAACCAGTTTCTCGTCCTCGCGCGCATCGATTTTGGCCGCCTCATCGATTTTTTTACTATTTACTATTTTCAAAATGGCGCTGAAAATACGAAGAAATTCATAATTCTTGTCCCAGCCCGCTCCCCGCCCGCATCGATTTTCAGTTGCGGCATCGACTTTTTTGATATTTACTATTTTCTCGGCCGCCGAAAAAAAAAAAAAGATCGACAATTCACCTACCAATCGTGACGTCTCATTTCTAATTTGTACGCCTTGCGTCCTCTACTTAGCTGTAGACTGTAGTACAGCAGCAGTAGCTTCTGTGTGTAGTGCGTATGTAATAACGCATGCATTTCACACTGCGAGCTCGGCCGATCGGCAAGAAGGAATGACCCACAAAGAAGTCGAACTGCACTGTAGTTGGATGGGCGGCGCGGCGGGCCGGCCTACTGGGCCGGCCGGCTGTGATGTACAGCGCATTCGGTACGTCGTGAACGCGATAGCGGCAACATTTTTGCGAACAATCGCTGATATTCCACGCATATTTCGCGCGTTGTTCGTATTTTTCCCCGTTTCTGATATTTTAAGCGGATGGATTGTACTGTACAAATGCTTGTGAGGATTGTACGGTATAGAGTTTGTATACATTTTCATGTCATTGTGACTATGTGCATGTGTGTGCAGTGTCGGAAGGTACGGTGCCAGCAGGGAGGTCCACACCTCCCTGGTGCCAGTGCAGTGGCCGTGCCGCACCGTATATCGGCAAAGTGTGCGTGTTTTGTAGCTGTCCAGTGTCTCCATCCCCTGGTCTGTCCCGGCGATACATTCTATTTTGCAGAGAAAATGAATGCGCTTTTCCAGCAAATGTAGAATTATTAAATGGGTGTATCTACAAAATAAATAACTTTTCCACGGATTCTGGTTTGTCTCGTATTTCTGCGGGATACTTTTCTTCACGATGTAAATTCACGGACACAGCCGTGAGTGGTATCATCTGTAGTGTGTACTGTTATACAATCATTCATCATCCAAATAATGAGTGATTATCAAATGTCTTTTTAGAACATGAAGAAACATCTTTAAACGTTTAATGCTAGAATGCCATATCAGTATCATTTTGACATCCATCTGCAATTGTACAAGCCAGTTTCCAGTTGAATGTGCTACAATTTGTACTGTGAAGAACTGCAGATATACATACCAGCTGTGTGGACACAAAAAGTCACAAACACCAATAAATAAAGCAGTGTTTTGAATATCATGGAATTTATTTCAGTCGTACATTTGTTGAAAGACATGTTTTATACCTGTTTCAATTAATAGCACAATACATCAGAATTGCAAGTACACTGGTATCAGAAAAGCCATTACAACACTAAATACCAGTATTAAGATGGTCATTTTCCCTTGACATCTGTAGTGGAAAGAAAAATCAAATGTATTTCTGCATGCATGAAGTTTCATTTTAAGTATGGCACATATATCTATTTGTTTGAAAATGCACAGAGTGCAGGCAAGACATACACTTGGGACCTGGTCTCATAACACAGCTACCATAGTGATATTTCATTTCATAAATTGAATATAGAAAATTGTAAAGCCCTCTCTCGTTATACCTTTCTCAGAATTACCGGACGAGAAACACATATTACTTTCATTTTGACGATCCTTGAAAAAATAGTAAAATATCAAATAGTAAGGACCTCCCTCATCGCCTTGCTCAAAAAAACCCGGACGAGAAACTACTTTCTTTTTTTACTTGGCCTAATGTTATTTTGATTAATTTCTAACATAAATCATGCAATAAAGTTGTCTCTGCTTTGAATATAAGAATCTTTATTTTTACCAAATTTGAGCACTGGAAAAAGTTCGATGCGGCTACGAAAAGTGCCAAATCTGTGACGTCACCACGTGTGTATGCAACCCAGTGGGATTTACGTATCTATAGGCAAACTGTGCGCACTTTTCAGGAAATTGGTGTGTAATTTGTTGTCAATCTAGAATAAATCGTCCGCCAAAACTATATATTCACGTCGTGAAATTGTTTGTTTGTTTGTGTTCATTGGAATCATATTTTACACCCATAGATTTACGGAAAACGAAGTTTTAAAAGCACAAAACCTATCGTCAGCTCAAGATTCACGATTGCCGTGATCAGCTGTTCCTTCGTACAGCAACAATTTGCTGTTATTATTGACACAACAAATCGATCATTGTGGGGGAATTGCGTATAGCTGAGGTATACATACTCATGAAGGATGATAACTAAGTCAAAGGGCTGTAATTGATTGGAAATCATTTTTACACCCATAAATTTACGGAAATACGACGTTTGAAAAGCACAAAACCTACCGTAATCAGCTCAAGATTCGCGATTGCCGTGATCGGGTGTACGCACAACAGTACCAGCAGAATCGGCAGTGAAGAGGTATTCCTTGATGCCGTGATTTCAGCTTGATTTTTCTTCGAAATGGCATGATGAAGGTTTGTTAGATAAATGTGACCTTCTTTTTCTCTTGTGTGCTGGTTTAAATTCTAATTTCTACCTCAACTTGCTAAAAAAAAACCAGTCTAACAAAGCGGGAAACTGCAACATTTCCGTGCTGCATGAGCAGCACTGCAAGCATGCATCGCTGCTGCAGCGATCCCTAGCTACACTCAGCCGCTGTAGAGACAGCGGCTGCACCTTTATTTCTTCGCAGACGTTGTCATTTTTCAGTGTGGTTGTGCGACTCCTTCATGAATATCTTTATTAATCGTGGAAAACTAAAATACAAGGAATTATCGTAATCTATGATAATCATTCAATAATCGGTATGCGATTTTTTGTTTATTTACGTCAAAAACTCACCGAAATCTGTGGCTGAAATCGGGTCTGTAAACGTCCTTATTGCTTCACTCCTCATCTGCGTGTTATTTGAATGGCATTCACTCTCGTATACTACAACGTACAACGTAGGTAGTCGGAGAGCTAGAGGGCGCCTCTCCGACTACCTACGTTGTACGTTGTAGTATACGAGAGTGAATGCCATTCATAATAACACGCAGATGAGGAGTGAAGAAATAAGGACGTTTACAGACCTGATTTCAGCCACAGATTTCGGTGAGTTTTTGACGTAATTAAACAAAAAATCGCATACCGATTATTGAATGATTATCATAGATTACGATAATTCCTTGTATTTTAGTTTTTCATGATTAATAAAGATATTCATGAAGGAGTCGCACAACCACACTGAAAAATGACAACGTCTGCAAAGGAATACAGGTGCAGCCGCGTCGCTTCGCGACAGCTGCTGCGTGTAGTTACAGCGATCCCCATAGTATAACACGTAGGTTGCTTGTAAACAAGGGGGTCCTCGGCGCAGTTGACCAATCGTGAACACGTATTTCGATCACTTGTCTTGGTAAGCAACAAGGCTGTTTACGCGATGTTTCAGACGAATTTATGAATGAAAGTGAGTAGCATGACATCATGCCATGACCATACTTGGAATAAGCAGAGGTAGAGCTTTCTGTAGGTACCAAATGTGTCAGGGTTCAACGCAGAATATCTAAGACACGATCGCCAAAAGAACAGTCATTTTCGCCGTAAGCGAAGGCGATTTGGTCTTCAGACGTAAGATTTTGGCCAACATTTGAGATTGACATCCCACTTTTCTCTTCAAAATTCCACATTTTGTTGGTTGTATTTTGAAATGTTGTTGATATCAGTCAGAAACTAGAAAATTTTCCCTACAACGTGATACCAAAATGTCAATTTGGTCCCTGAGGTAGGTCATTTTTTGACCTTTTTTCGGGCTGTAGCGCGAAATCACATTTGCCGAGAAGTTTCGGGTTTTGCCAGAGCGGGTCTCATATAGACGTACGGCAAATCAGCTCGTACACATTAGGTGACGTCACTCAAATCCGATGTTTCTTGTAGCGAACGGAGCTACGTGGTCATGGAAATTTGGGTGTTTTTCAATCTCAAAAACAGTTTGGGGGTAAAGTTACATCGTCTAAAAGATATCCAGTTTTGTTAACTAGCTTCTTAGCTTTCCGTAGATATCAAACTTGTCATATTTCTAGATTCTCTATAAATTTCTGCTTTAACTCTCTTTGTTCGTGTGGTCACGAGCACGCTTCTGACCACACGAGCACGAATACCGATCTAGGGCTTTCAATAGCTCAGTCGGTAGAGCAAATAAGGGTATAATTGCTCACTGCTGTCTGTTATTGCATGACACTGTATCTTTGGCTAAGAGCATGACATTGGGTAATCTTACATTTCATTTCATTTACCTATTTCCATTACATGAAACACAACGCACTAAGAAACATGACTATAGTATACACGAAATAATACAATCCATGTATCATTGATAATGTCTTAGGCAAACTAATCTGAGAAAATGACATTTGCATTATCAAGAGAGAGAGAGAGAGAGAGAGATTGGTTTCTTGCTGTTAGCAAAGAAGTGTTACTAGTATTCTACCTTCATCCCTCCCCATTTACAAAATACTTCATCCCTCCCCATTTACAAAATAACAATAACAACATACATGTATGTTAATATAATCTAACCCTCCTGCAAAACCTCCCCCCCCCCGCCCACCCTCTCAATGCAACAGCAATAAAACTTTGCGTATTATAAGGAACTATTGTATTTCTCGATTATTGACCCTCTTTCTTTCTCAGATTCACGAACTAAATTTTAATTCTACTGAATCGGAGAATACCAGTTGATAAAAGCTATAATACATAAACATCATTCGGTGAGATATTACCCCAGGACTGAAGAACTGATAATAACCAATAATGTGTTTGACTGCTACTTTTCTGGACCTTTGCCCACATCAAAAATTTAATTGTTTTGTCGTTCAATTTTATTTAGAAGCATTCATCGAAATATTTTCATTAAGAATAGTTGTTTGTTGTTGTTGTTGTTCTAATTAGATTATTTGGCAACCGAGTTCGCATTTACGCATTCTCATTCATTGAATGTGCAAACATTTTTGGCAATGGTCATTCACATTCGTCTCCACCTGTCACCAACTCTTTACGAATATTCAAACTCGCATATGATCAAAATAGTTCATAAAGGAGCATTCAAATTAAACCTTGTGATGTCAATTAATACTACATTACTTGTCCTGCGTTTTAAATTGAATACTAATAAATCTACATTTAGATCACACGTGATGATTGAAATAAACATTCTAAAGGAAAATCGTAAAGCTGGATGACTATCATAATCAAAGTAAAGATATCAAATGACGATTTCAAACACAATATGATGATCGTGATGAAAATAAAGATGTCAACTAAAGATACAGATAACCATGAAATGTGACTGAACATGTTTAGCTTGAGAGAAATATCTGAATGTTCAAATGAAAGCAAATGCTGATCATGATGATTAAATTTAATAAAAAGAAATAGCCACATTCAATAATATAGGTGAACATAATCACTCATGATAAATGAAAGAAAGATTTTATTTAGAGGGGTGAAGGCTCAGGTTTAAGTTTCTTCAGTTTGTCTCCCTCTACAAATGAAAATTTGT
The DNA here is from genome assembly GCA_033980235.1 of Diadema setosum. Taxonomy (NCBI): domain Eukaryota; kingdom Metazoa; phylum Echinodermata; class Echinoidea; order Diadematoida; family Diadematidae; genus Diadema; species Diadema setosum. Next base: position 1,221,856 of record CM067077.1, on the reverse strand, counting down.
TAAGATCGCAACTGTTGATCTGTAAATTAACAAACATGTCGGAAAAAAAGGAACCAGTGGGACTCGAACCTGTCATCTACTGCTTTCCGGGCAGCGACACTACCACCAGGCTGTCCCTGGTTGCCGGCAGTGACACGATGAACATGGAACAAATACCCAAGCTCCGAAATTCCGACATTGTTATGTTAAGTAATCCAAGGCGGACAAGGCATAGGATAAAAGAAAGAAAGATATTATTCAGAGGGGTAAAGGCTCAGGTTTGAGTTTCTTCAGTTTGTCTCCCTCTACAAATGAAAATTTGTTAAAATCGCAACTGCTGATCTGTAAATTAACAAACATGTCGGGAAAAGGAATCACTCTTGCTTGTAAATATAAGTATACGTGCATTACGAAATTAATGCTCACTTGTAAATCTCGCTTCCAAAACGAATTTGAAAGTGTTTTTAAATGCTTATCGAGCACATCGCCCAAATTAGAATGCACAGACATGGTAGACCATGCCCAAACAGGAATATAAATGCTTACATGTACCGAATTTAAATTTATAACCATCAATTTGGGTGTCTAAAAACGAATTTGAAAGCATTAAACGTGAATCGTTTGACCACAGTAACTGAACCACTTCAAACATACGAATTTGAATGTACATAAAATGAAAATGAACGACAATTTTACTAAACCTGTGATAAAGATAAAGATAAAGATAAAGATACAGTCTACAGAAAGAGTGAATTCCTGACTGATTCGAACAACGAACACCATTGCGTAGAGGGCGTCATCCAACTTTCTCGACAAGCAGGCTGTGAACTCGTAACAGAGTAGTAGTATAATAATTGTACGATGATTTTGTATTCTTTGCTCACAGAGTGAGGAATCACGTGAGTCATTATGTCAATGTTCTCCCTCATGGGCTACCGTATGATAGGTGAATTGCAGTTTTTCCGGTTAATTTCATAACATTTTCATTCAAGTTCTTATTCCGAGCATTCAATTTCACGCATTCCCCGCTCGCAGCTGCACTTAATTAGCAATCAAAATCAAAATACGGTCATTCAAATTCACTGTTGGAGCAATAAGTTGCTCATTTGCCTTATTTAAATCTATATACAACCATTCCACAGAGATATTCTCTCCTCAGTCACTCATTGAAGCAAATTTTATCGCTTCCGGCTTTTATCGCTTACGAAAATTTAAAGTAAGCATTTTTCTATAAGAACAGTAACTAAAAATATTTAATGATTATCATGATTATTGTCGGATAAGATAAGGGGTTTCAAATGTCACGTAATGTGAGATAGAAGTTAAAAACAATATGATTGACCCATTGTGTGCCACATTTATTTTTCGTCTCAAGAAATGAATTTGTTGAATAAATCATTACAGTGATAATAAAAAAAAATGTATGAACATAAGCAGGGATAATGAAGGGCTTCAAATGCTCAGTGGTGTTTTGGTAGTCGAATCGGGTCATCAACATACAGTATTTATTTCTCTATTTGTTGGTTTTTTTTAAAGAGTTGCTCGAATATATCCCTGGCCATTATATGGGCCACCACTATTGTCAACCCTTGGATAAAGCATTACAGAGATGTCTCACAAATGGGGCACCAAAAGTGAATAATACCGCGCTCTCTTGAGTCGGGAAAGAGATATGTTTCACCAGAAACGAAAACCTTGCCCATATTCGGAGAAATGAGACTTCGATTCGACAACATCCTCCACGAGAATGGTTTCAGTTACAGCTGCCTTACCACAAGGTATGAATAAGAAGATATAAGCAAAGCAAACAGATAAATACATTATGTATATTACATATATATATATGCATTGGCATTTAATTTTTGAGAGAGATATGGGCGTGGAAAATGTTTGTCCATTAGTCATAAAACAATCTTAGCGAACAACAAGCAAAATTTACCTCCTTTGTACGTAAATGAATTAAAAAAGAAAACAAAATAAGAAAATAATGGTGAAATCATAAGAAATATATGTTTTTTAAGTCTTTGTTTTCTCAACAGCATTTTAGTATCGATTAAAAAACAATAACTCGTAAGAATGCATTTGATAAAACATATCATTTCAACAAATTTCTCCTCACAGAACTTAATGACTATTCTCATTACAGTGCTAATTCTTAGCGAGGGTCCAATCTTCCACTCATTGCAACAACAGCAACTGACCACAAAGGCGCTGTACGCACTGTCACGTATTCACTAAATCCAGTCCAGTCTGATAGAGTCCTACGCAATAGAAAAATACAGTTCGAAACTTCAATAAAAAATGACACATGCAAAGACAAATCTTTCTTTGCAAGTAGAGAAATTGGAGAGAAGGCAATCCTTGTCCTTTATTGTTGTCCATCATTTCAATTACATGTTTTTCACCTCTCAGCGATTAGGTATGACGCCATAAATTATTTTCAACTCTTTTCATAGCTGACAAAAGAAGTCAGAGGAAGTGATTACAGATAATGACTACTTTTATGACTGATTGCCCTGCTGTGCATGTTTAAGACGCAAAAAACTTTTCATGATATGGCGAGAATTTTATGAAATATATGTAAAATTGCGCTCTTTTTTCGTTAGCTGCTTGTGATTGCACTGAGCAATTATGTTTGCGTCTTCGTGAATCATTTTGCTCAACCAAATGACCCTTCATTGTTGTATTGTCTTTTATTATACATATATATCTGTCTGGTAGTTATACATTTCAAGATTCAATTTAATCTGAGAGGGGGTGGTGGGAGGGAGGGAGAAATGAAAGTCTGTTCAAAGGTAAAACTAAAAGAATGTGGTAAAACTGAACGACATGAATTCATACCTTCTCCCGTTGTCAGCAATAGAATCATTCTCAAGGTTTTTTTTTTATTTTGTTTTGTTTTTTATCTATCTTGTTAATAATTATTTGCAATGGAATAATGATGATATATTCACAGTTGGCTCTTATAATCCTAAGTAGTCTACCTCCAGACTCGCTCCATGACACACACACCACTTTCTTTCATAATATATCACTCTCCATCTCTCTTCATCCCTTTGTATTCGCCCCAACAGTCCTAATACGACGCAAATGTCATTCAGAATCGTTCTTTCTTTGTTCCAATGAACTAATTTGGCAACCGATTTCCCATTTGTGCAATCTAATTCATTGAATGCGCATACATTTTCGGCAATGGATATTCAAGTTTTCTGCACCAAATAGGTTCATGAAATGAGCATTCAAATTAAACCTGCGCGATGTCCATTAAAGGTACATTACTTGTCCTGCGTTTTGAATAAACTGAATGATAAAAATATCTGATGTGGATCACACGTGATGATACAAATAAGAATGTTAAAAGAAGATCACTAAGCTGTATGATGGTCATAATTAAAATAAAGATGTCAAATGAAGCTTATAAAAGCAATAAATGATCTTGATGAAAACAAAGATGAAAGGTAACGATAAAGGAAGTCACGTGACATGACGAAATGAGGATTTCATATTGAAGTTTACATAACATAAAATTTATAAAATATACAAGTTGGGTTCTTTTTGTCATCTGCCTGAGATTGCACCGAGCAATTGATTATGTTTGCGTCTTTGTGGATCATTTGCTCAACCAAATGATCCTTCTTTGTTGTATTTTTTCTTTTACTAGACAAGCATATCCGTCAAGATTGCAAAGCTGAGAGAGAGAGAGAGAGAGAGAGAGAGAGAGAGAAGAGAGATGGTTGGGAGAGAGAAATGAAAGTCTGTTCAAAGGTGAGACTAAAGGAAAGTGGTAAAACTGAACGACATAAATTCATACCTTCTCCCGTTGTCAGCAATAGCATCTTTTTCAAGGTTTTTTTTCTTCTACTTTTGTTTTGTTTTGTATCTATCTTGTTAATACCATTATGCAATTGAATAATGCTGATATATTGACAGTTGGTTCTTATCATCTTTAGTTGTCTATCTGCAGACAAGCTCCATAACACACATTCCACTTTCTTTCCTGATATACATGATATATCACTCTCGATCTCTCTTCATCCCTATATATTCACCCACAAAATTAATACAATGCAAATGTCTGTGAAGCATGTAATCACAAATTTATACACTCCTACATAATGCTTGTTTATTCGTTTCCGTTCCGTTTCGAGGAGTGACCGGTGAGGAAAATCTCTGTTTAATTGGACTATAAAATAGGAGCATGCATTTCAACAAAGGAGCGTTCAAATTCATTTCAAGCCGATGGCGGAATCTCGTTTTGCATTTAAACTCATGAAAAAATAAGTGTATTCAATTTGAGAGAAGTTTGCATTTAGTTAACTTGCGGTCGTGTATGTGTGTCTTTTTCACCTTGCTTTTAGATTGGGCTCCATGATGAAGATTATTCATTTCGCCGTATGTGTCCACCTGTTCATTCTAAAGTTTGAACTTAACTAGCATGACGAGGTTTAAATGGCAGTCATATACAGGCACATAAGGCACTGTCCAAACTAGCATATTATGTGGAAGGATGATTGACACAGGTCCTTAGAGAACAACAATTCAGACTACATGGAAACTGATAACGCATGAACATTGTATTCGTCTTGTTTGTTCTCTATTCATATCTTATTGCTTTACTTTTGCGGGACTATGAATGTGAGATCATTGTGTGTCAGTTTGTCTTTATAAACGCATTCTGTAGTGTACGTTGTCCTCTTTAGTGCATGCAGTGTCATCAATGAATATTTCAAATTGTCGTTGCATTGTTTGGATGCAGTGCTTATTGAACCTTATAATTTGAAATTAAACACCAAGAATACATTAACACATTAACACGATACAGGTGCATTAAACATAATCAAACGCATATAAGCCTGGGTTGTGGTTACCTCTTTGCTTGTTTGATAAGAAACTTTCGCGCCTTTCTGCACCCATCCTCACCACATTACCCCATTCTTCAACTGTTCTTATAAAAAGAAGGATCTATTCTACTTCTTTTATCAAATCGATTGCAAAAAAAAAAAAGAGGGAATGATCATTTTAAAAGGAAATTTCATGCCCAAAACAAGCTCATAGTGACTATTCCGAAAATTTGAACGCACGAGTAGGAAATGCAGTGCTCGCATATGGACATTGAACGCACAATGTCTATGCGTCAATTTGATTTGACGAAAACGAAATAGAGCTTCCATAAATGAAGAGCTCGGATTCTAAATTTGAATGCCCAAATATTTTCGCGTGCGTGTGCTAAGTGAATTTGAATGCACATTCATGAATTAGAATGACAAAAGTACGAGATTGACCGGGAAATCTGTATTAATGAAGCACATCATATTTCTCCTGTTTGTGAGCTTGTTGTTGTTGTTGTTGTTGCTGCTGCTGCTGTTGTTGTTTTTGTTTTTGTTGCTGTTGTTGATGTAAATCTAGCTCGACTAACTTATATTTGAAAATTATCCACAGGCAATGATAAGATTACTCTGACAGATTTAGCTAGTGGGATCAAATACATCTGACTATCTGTCAATATCATAAAGTTATAAGAAACGAAGTGTTGCTCTATCTCTCTCTCTCTCTCTCGATTTCTATCTTGATCTCCTACTCGCTCTTTTATTTCCTTTCCCTCTATCATTTCTGTCGCGCTGCCATGGTTACAAATTTGGCAAAGCTCGGGTTTTTGACAAGGTAATGTTCGAGACTACATGCATTATTTTTTTTTTAAAGAAATCAATGTCATTTTTGCCTTCCAAAAATAAAAATTTAAAGATTAAAAGTAAAGGTTTTTTTTTTTTCTTTTCTAAAAATGTTTTCTCTCTGTTCTGCCATGGACGTCACTGCCCGTTGGCGATCACTGATGCAGTAAGCCCCCTCCAGCTCCCTCTATCGTCGCACGAATGCAACAATGTAGATCCTCTCTCACCAGCTATCCCAGCCATTGTGGAAAGGAAAGTGAGTCGTTGTCGTCCACGTGATCTCTTTCCGTTTACAAATCCAGTCAGGACTAGATGTTCCGTTTGACTTTTCAGCACAAATTTTGAAGACATTAAAGTCGTAAAATATTTCTTGGTAATCACGTGATAATTGTCAGACATGATAAAGTGCTTCAAATTAGTAATGTGAGATAGAAGTTAAAAAGAATATGATTAGGAAATAAAACTGTTTGATAAATCATTAGAATGATAGTAAAGAATAAAGATTGTGTGAAAATAAGCAGGTATGATAAAGAATTCAAATGCTCATTGGTTTTCTTGGTAATCGAATCGGGTCATCAAAACATACAATAGATTTCTTTAAAAGTGGTGCCCTATAATCTATACCTCTGTCACTGGGCCACCGCTCATGTCGAGCCTTGGTTAAAGCATTACAGGGATGTCTCACAAATAGGACACCAAGAGTGAATATTATATCATGCTTTCTTGACTAGGGAAAGAGATATGTTTCACCAGAAACGAAAGCCTTGCTCATTTTCGGAGAAATGAAACTTTGATGAGAGAACATCCTGCATGAGATTATGCATATATATATATATATATATATATATACACATTGATCTGCATCGGCTTATAACTTCTTATTCTTATAACTTCTTTAGAAGATGTTTGTCCGTCAGACAAGAAACAATCCTGGCGAAGAACAAATAAAAATTACCTCCTTTGTACGTAAATGAATTTCAAAAAAAAATGAGAAAACAACAGTGAAATCATAAGAAATATTGTTCCTATCTTCAGGGAAAAAAAAACTCTTTGTTTTCTCAACAGCACTCGTGATTTAGCATAGATTTAAAACAACAACAACAACAACTCGTAAGAATATCGCTAATAAAACACATCATTTCAACAAATATTACTCCCCACAGAACTTAATAACTACAGTCAAACCTGTCTATAGCGGCCACCCAAGGGAGACGGAAAAAGTGGCCGTTATAGACAGGTGGCCGCTATAGACAGGTAATCCAACTTTGTGTGCATTGCTTACATGTACATGTATCATCGTTGTATCCTTACATGTACATGTACAGTGTATGTGTGTACGTATGCATACACCGTGTTTCATGCATTGATTTAACCATGCCGGTGTATATGATATTGTTGCACAGTAGCATGTTTATTGTCGTGAAGAATCGTGCGTATAAATGACTGAATGAGGGATGAATGCAGCGGTGGCGATCACTGAACGTTGCTCGCACGGCTACCAAACAGAAAAATACGCTGAATTATCGGCTTGGCTACGGCTCCATTGGGTTTTTGGCCGCTATAGACAGGTTAATATCTCCCGCGGGAAACAAAATTTGTGGCCGCTGGCCGCGTTAGAGAGGTGGCCGCTATACACAGGGTGTTTAACAGGGCTTTTCTCTCGGGGGGATTTTGCAGTGGCCGCTGTAGACAGGTGGCCGCTATAGACAGGTGGCCGCTAAGGCAGGTTTGACTGTATACTCATGACAGTGCTAATTCTTCGCGTGGGTCCACTCTTCCACACATTGCAACAACAGCAAACTGACTACGAAGATCCTTTACGCACTGTTACGTATAGACTAGTTCCAGTCCAGTCCTACACTAGACAGAGTCCTAATACCAGAGTCCTATACTACGCAATAGAAAAACACAGTTCGAAACTTCAATAAAAAATGACGCAGCATGCAAAGACAAATCTTTCTTTGAAAGGAGGAAAATTAGAGAGAAGGAAACCTTTGTCCCTTTTTGTTGTCCATCATTTCAATTACATGTTTTTCACCTCTCAGCGATTAGGTATAACGCCATAATTTCAACTCTTTTCATCGTTGACAAAAGAAGTCAGAGGATGTGATAATAGATAATGACTACTTTTGTGACTGATTGCCCTGCTGTGCGCGTTTAAGATGCTAAAAGCTTTTCATGATATGACGAGAATTAGATGAAATGTATAAAAGCTGCGTTCTTTTTTTTTTTCAATCTGCTTGTGATTGCACTGAGCAATTATGTTTGCGTCTTCGTGGATCGATTTGCTCAACTTAATAACTCTTCTTTGACGTATTTTTTCTTTACTAGACAAATATATCCATCTGGTGGTTATACATTTCAAGATTCAAATCTGAGAGGGGATGTGAGGGAGGGAGGAATGAAAGTGTGTTTGAAGGTAAGACTATACAGAAATTAATTTGTAGAACTTGACGAAATGAATCCATACATTCTCCAGATGTCAGCAATATAATCTTTCTCAAGTTTTTTTTTTCTTTTAATTTTGTTTTGTATCTACTTGTTTATAATTGTATGCAATGACATAATGCTGATATATTCACGGTTGGCTCTTAGCATCCTTATCGTGTTGCTTATCAGTCTACCTCCAGACACACTCCATCACACACACTCCACATTCTTTCCTGATCTAACGAGTCACTCTCGATCTCTCTTCATCCCTTCATATTCACCCACAAACCTAATACGATGCAAATGTCTTTGAAGCAGGTACTAGTAATCACAAATTAATACACTCCCACATATATGATTGTTTATTCATGTCCGTTTGGTTACTACATCCACTCTACTATGTGCAATGTTATGTATTGTCATACCAACAATGCATGTCTTCATAATCATTATTCCCGCCAGCTTATTTCTGCTCACTTTCTTTGACATACCATGTTTCAGTTTGGGTACCGTGGTAGAAAACTCAACCGTGCACCACGTATTCTTGGGTATGTGACCGTGAAAAGGGCTTGCGTTTAAATCAACTTCATTCAAATTATGGTAATTCCACATATTTCCTAGCTAGTTATTGCTTTCTGTCTTACTTATTTCTGTCCCGTAGACCACCCTTTGTTTATTTTTTTTTTATCTGCTTGTATGAAGGAACAAATCTACAAAGGAAGACGTTCACGCCGAAAGCTTATTCAAACAAGACCCCCCCAAAAAAAAAAAAAATAAATAAATAAATAAATAAATAAAAATAAAAATAAAAAGAAGAAAAAACAAATAAACAGACCGAGGCATTTCTCCTATCTATCTATATCTTCTGTGACCTCTGAGGTATGAGTTCATATGAATGTAATTTTACCCGAAAAGGTATCCTCTCGTCCATCACACACTTGAGAGGTCGCAATTCTTTCTCCAGCGGTTAAAGTCGAATGCCTCAAAATCGAGTAAACGACAACGGGAAAATACTCCAGTTTGGTCGCTGTGGTTACCATGGTAAAATGAGGTGACGATGTGGTAGATTCAGTTGATTCTTATTGATGGAGCGGATCTGAGGAAAGCGCGTTAGAGATAATCCAGCTCCCTACAGCCAAAACACGACGAGCTATAAATCGCCCCAAAATTGGGATAAAATCCATTCAAGAACCAATTTTCACCCCCTTTCCCCTTTCTCTGGACTCTATCTTGTCGCATCCCTTCAGAAAATGTCTCTATCGTGCGTGTTCATTTAGAGCGAATAATTTTATCTTTCAAGAAATAGAAAGAGGAGAGCGGAAAATGGCTTCTCGCCTCCCCGTCTTACTTGTCACAGTCTCGGGTGCAAGCAATTTGTCCAAATTCATTTCCCCGCTATAGATCCAGTCCCCAGCAAAATACAGCGGTAATATGGCGCCTTAATCTATTACAGGTTTAGCGCTCTCAAGCCAGTTATTTCAAGGGCAATTCTCCGTGATGTACTTGGCGGCAAGGCTGTGTGAGTATCACCCAGGCTAAACCTCTTTTTTTCCCACTCGTCACTCTCGTATGCAAATATTATTCAATTATACTTACAGAACCTCGCTGTTTTTAGTGATAACGTAAGCTTTTCATAGATGAATTTGCATTTCTGTTACTGAAAAAGAAACTAGATAATATCTAGTTTATATCTTATAACATTATCATAAGAGTATAAGATTTGCGAATAATCTGGATAATGTGTCGAAGAAAAAAGAAACTAAAATTGTGATATCTAGCCCTCCCACTGTGGGCTAATGGTTTTCGTATAAAGGTTGATAGGGCTAAAATGAATGCTAAAAGACAGGATGAAATTGTGGTTGGTACATTGTGTTACTTGTGATTGAAGTTTGTTTTGTTTGTTTTTTTTTAAGAAATTCCTTAATAAGAGATCTACCGCCGAGCATAACATCGGAGTAATAAACTATGTGCATTTGGTTATTAAAAAGAAGAAAAACAACACTTAGTGAAACTGAGTTTGTGAAATATCTCCAAACCTTTGAAAATGTTTACATTTTAGAGCTTGTTAAATCTTTTTCCAACACAAAATGGGAATACCACTTGAATGCTTGGTGCAACAAAGCAGCCTCGTTTAAAAAAAAAAAAATAATAATAGAAATATAATTCCACTATATATTGCATTATTGACATAATAGGATGATTTTTTCCTGAGACCGAGATAGTCTGGATCCTTCTGGAATAAAAGTCGGTTTTCCGACTTTTATCATATATCTCAAAATACTCCAAAACGACTCATCATCCCGGCAAATCGCGTCAGCCAGGTAAGTTTCTTTGTAGACTCTTTCGATATAATTATTGCAAGCAAATATGAAATGGTACCAGACGGGTTTTCAAACCCTTACCAAAACTATGTTTTCACTTAACTAAAACGTTTACAATTCATCATGTTTTCCCGTAAACTTCAATGATAAATATGTTCTTCCGGTATTTCCCCTTTAAATGATTCCACATTTATGTTTCAGGTAAACACACCTGTACGAGTTAAGATATGTCAGTACTGTAAGATCAGTTATCAGTCTTAGGGAGCGTAAAAGAGGCTGTCTCATAATTCGTGTCTTCACAATTACATCCAGTTGTACTCGCCTTTTCTTTTCTTTTCTTTTTTATTTTTTCCCTATTTTCACAAATCCTCATACTAGTTGACAGTCTTTTCTTACTCACTAATGGGGGGAGGGGGGAGGGGAGGGTTGGGGGTTGGGGGTTGGGGGAGATTGATTTTTTTTTTTCTGCAGAAGAAACCATGTGTTTGTTGATTGACATTCTCCCAGTATACGTACGGATATTTTCTAGGCCTAATGTTAAGTTGACCTATGAAAAAAAGACAGTGAAGATATTAATGGTAATGTTGATAATGATAATGGTCATAATGACAGTAGTTTATGTCATTTTTATTTCATTATCATTACTATTTTTATTAGTAGTATTATTATTATTATCATTATTATTATCAGCAGCACAGCGCCATTGCTATCTAATATTATTATTATTAGCAGCAGCAGCATTACTTTTTAATGTCATTATCATTATCATTATTGATATTATTGATATTATAAAGAAGAGAAGTGGTAATATTATGCAGTTGTATCAACATCGCCAATGAAATCGGCATATTTACAATAAGTTTTATTGTTATTATCTTTATTGTTATTCTCTTAGGCCTGCTCTCAAACTCTATTCCTTTAAGCGCAAGGAAATACAAACTTTCAAAAGTGAATCTGCGTCTGAATGCCTCATTTAGTGGAGAGCGGATGCCTTGATTTTCCTCCGACAGTTGATTCATCCTAATCTAATATGACTTGAAAAGAAAGGAAGGGGAAATCTTTGCTACGCTTGCTAAATTTGTTAATAATCAGGCATTGTTGTGATGAGGATTGTCAAAACAACTTCAAAAAGGGCATCTTTATAGTCGTGAAAAAATCTTTAATAGTGCATAAGTGTTTGAGCTTAATACATAGCTTTCTCTCTTAATATTCAAAGTGAAACCGCAGTCTTTATTTTCTTCTTGTAAACTTTCCAGCAATTCAATCGATTCATTTATCTGCTCTCCACCGTGCTGTATATTTGCCCTGTCGTAAATCATCTGATTTGACAAATCGTCACCAATCATGACGGGATGATCTAAACCTCAGTCACGCTCAACAATTCAATTTCTTTTTAATCCAACATTGATTATCTGTCACGCTAGAAATTACGTAAACGAAGTCAGAAGTCAAATAGATTGGTCGATTGGTAATGAATCACTTCCTGATAGAAGTTTTCCTCGCCTAAAACTAAAAAAAAAAAAAGCCAGGAATAGAGCGATAACTTGTTTGCCTTCGCGTTGTCAGCCACAAATTGTAATCCGTCATGATTAATAGTCAGAGCTTTTAAAACGCCTTAGATCACATTCCTTTCCAAATTTCATATTGATTTGGCGTTTAGTTTTACCAGCGGGCAAGTCTATTTGATTTTCAATAATAGTTCCTGAGTGTTGTTGTTGTTGTTGTTTTTGTTGTCCTTGTTAACACATGTCATATTAATTTTAGAGAAGAAAGCACAATCAAATGAAGATAAAAAGAATGTGAGAGATTTCATCAAATCGGTCGTAATCAATGATTGAAAACATTACAATTCAAAAAAAAAAATCGCATTTTACCCAGTAAACTGTTGCAAAGAATTGATACGTCGAACCACATTATTTTTACAAGTCATCTGTAGTCAGGGAAAGTACATTACAATAGAGAAGTTCCTTTATAACTTCCTTATTATGGTTATAAGCCATTTCAGAGACAAAATTATGTCAAATTGTCACCATTTCGGTCTACCGTGTGCCAGAAATGAAGAACCATGGAAAGTCGATGGAGAACCATTCGTGGAAGTATGTCATAAAGGTTAGAAATCAATTAAATATACCTCCTATGTAGTCACAAGACGTATCATAGACCGGAAAATGCTGTTGCGAAGAAGAAAAAACCAAACAAACGTAGTAATAAGACAAAAACAGACCTCTTTTCTAAAAGTAATTCCAACAAATATATATACTTGTATTATTTTGACTATGATATTGTTTGAAACCTACAAATAGATATGCCAATTTCGGAAGGGGCATTAATTGTTGGGGGGGGGGTCGCGGGAGGTGAGGAATGCGTTTGTTCAATGATTGATCAAAATAACTTTAGAGTTCAAGTACTTTTGATAATCAGTACTTTCCGACTCACTAATAATGTGCATAGTTGAATACGTACCTGGTCCAATGGACTTCTTTCAATGTTCTTTTATTCAACGAATGATTTAATTCCAAAGTCATGTTACACTACGATTCAAATTAAACAGTGAGTCATGGTCAGAAAGGAAAATGTGTCAAACACACACACACACACACACACACACTCACAGACGCGATGAAATTTGCTACAAAACACATGAATCTTGCGAAAGAAAACATTGGAAAGAACAGTGTTAATTTCGAGCGCATTTGATTGTAGAGTGAACAGACTGTCCCACAGTGTGTTCATATAGTCGACACTGACTGTAAACAGACTGTGAACACACTGTGTGCAAACACAATTGTGTTCTTTTTCGGCAGGCATGACAAGGATTATACTTCACGTATATGTATGAGGGTGTGGGTCTTCCGTACGAGCGTCTGTAAGAAGAATATTCTAAAGAAATATTTTTGGATGAAAACAAAAACAAAAACACGTCATAGCTTAACCGCTTCAATAATCAAAACTTCTGCTTTTATCTTTATTTTGTTTTGTTTTGTTTTCTCTTTCCATCTATCTCGCCCACCATTTCTCAAGCTTACTGACTTCAAGTCTGTCTTCTCTTACAATGATTCTGTCTCTTTCTCTCTTACTGTCAGCCTTTGTTGCCCTTTTCGACTTCTTAGGCAAGAACCTCTTGAGCGAGACCATAAACTCTTTCCCGTCTTCGAGAAACAATGCCTTCGTTTAGGCGAGTTCAAAATATTCATACCTTTGCATGCGTCGCTTTTTTTCTATCCATGAAGGATGTTTCAATGGCGCACAGATGGCGTAGCGCCTCCTGCTGACGAACAAACACTCAAGACTGATGGTCCTGTGACAGTCACGTCCGAGTCCAATGTAAACCCTCCCAGGTTTTCCCGGGAGTGTTAAGACGAGCGGATACGCGCGTACGAAACAGGATTAAGGATTTTATCCGATGAATCTACGAACCGGTCAGTCCTACTTAGACATGGCACATTATCTTAACGTAACACGAGATATCTTTACAAAACACAAAATTGGAATAACAGTATAGATGGATAGGTGAATAGATCCTTTGTCTTCTTGTAAAAAAAAAAAAAAATAGATATGTTTCCTAAGCAGACAGCATGGCAATGAAATAATATCGTGACATCAATAAGGTGATTGCCAAATACACTAGGTGTGAGAAAATAATTATTCGTCTACCAATACATACTGATCTAGCATTTTTATTGGCAAAGGAGATGCTAAACATGACCGAACGTTTTCTTGATTGCATGAAACAGAAAAGATAAATAAAGCACTGCTACCATCGCTACATCGCTACATACCTACAGCCACTGTTTATACGAACACGATTAAGTTATAGTGTGACATGCACTTATCAAGGAAGGCAATGGTGACTAGTTTAGGATTTACAGCACATCAGCGGCTCTTCTTCTGAACAGCGAGCTAATCAAGTTAACGTCATTATACGTAGGAACCGTCTGCGACATGTTGAATCTTAAATCCTTACTCTCTCACCTCCTTGATCAAGTGCACGCCATGAGCGAACGCTTTAATCAAACCACCAAGGGTCGAACAGCCACGCATAAACGTGTGATGGTAATGTGTTTGCTTGATTTTTTCTTCTCTCCTCCCTCTCCCTCACTTAAACTGTCTCCCTCTCTTCCTCTTTCCCCTTTTCCATCTGTCTATTTCCTTTATATCAATCTTTTTATCAATGTTTAAAGCTTCGAAAGCTTTTATTTTCTTGTATTTTTATGTCAAGGTACTCACAACTCCTTGATTAATACACCTTCCCCTTCTATCCCTCCTTCGACACAAAATGGATAGAGAGACTGATCATGTAGAAAAAATAAATAACAAAATGATAGTGTATCGATCTAGTATCTTATTACATTTTGATAATATCAAAATGTAATAAGATACTGTAACATTTTAACCTGTAAAATTGAATTTCATCAGACATCTATCTATACTAAATTAAAGAATCATCTATTTTTTTGTGGAAAACAAAATGAATAAAATGGGGAGAAAAAAGATACTGTTTTCTATATGAGCGATTAAAAAATCCATTGAAACAAAGCTTCACAGAAACTCATTCGCAAAAAAAAACAACAACAACAGAATAATAGGAAATGGGATGATTTGGTATTGGTGGAGATGAGGATAGGGCTTTAATCTTTTTTGTTTTTGCAAGGTACCAAGAAACCGGTGCACACCATTTTAAGAATTATATTCAAAGTTTATTTGATGAAAAGCGGTTTTGGAATGGCTGAGACATCCAAAGACAAAGTGAAACACAGCGATCGTAATAAAAGGTGGATTACACCTTTTATCAGGATTGCTCTGTTTTTGATATCTCAGCCGTCTCAACACTGCAAAAAGTCCGGTGTTAAATATAAAACACCGAGCTGGTTTTAAATTTTTGGTGCTCATTTGTGGTGTTAGATTAACACCTCCGGGTGTCACTTCAAAATATAAAGTTGTTTTTTTTTTTAATAGTTTCTTAGTTACTGTTCTTTTTTACCTTTAAGACAGATTACAAAGTTAAATAATTGTTTTCGAGAACTCTTCTATTTTGAACACTACAAGATATACAATGTGAAGAGTTTTATCGCAAAACGTGCTAACTCCATTCTTGTTATTAGTTGAGACATTAAAGATGCTAAAAAAAAACAAAGAAATAAGGATGTATTTAACCATATCTTCAAGAATATTCCTTGCCATGTTACAAGTGAGGCATTACTGGAAAGGTTTAATTTTGCTCTCTCTGATGATAGACTCACTTGAAAATGTTTAAAAATAGTGCTTAGCTCATTTTGGCATAAAACTCTTCATGTAATCAAAATACTGGAATCATTGTTTGTTAATGTAGCTCAAGAATAGTATAGAAGAGCGTCAGGAGTCTATGGAGAAAAGCATTTGCAATCAAATATCCCCAAAACACGGCAAAAATGTGGAAATAGAAAATTATACAAACAGTTCGACTTTTTGTTTTCATTAGGTCGTCCTACATTACATCTTGACTTACTGCACAGTTCCTCTCTATAGAGGGCGCTACATGGACTGAACCAAAACTTGTAAACTTTACTCATTTCGATATCTTAATCTATGCTCCCCAAACTTTCACTGATCTTTTAATGATCTCTCTGCATTCACAAAAACAACGAATATAGTTCATGAAACTTGCCCTTTCCCCCGGCCCCCATAGCCAATGGGAAAAGTTTCATTTTTGCACATGACGTCTGAGTGATACAGGATTAACCTATATACATCTTTGTGAGACGCTCGTGAGAAGACTTCGCCTGGTATTAACTTCGAGAATGAGTGTGAGATTCTTGGGACTTTTTGAGATTCGAGTTCTTAATTCATTTTGACCAGATGATGTATGGTTTCTAGCCTTCTTTAGTACAGAATTTCCGCTACTCTTTCAACGTATAAAAGGATTTAAAGTACAATCGCTGACCTAATAGTGTGCAGTCGTTATCATTTTCTTTCTTGCCATTTCTCAACTCAAGGGAAGGCCGATACTCTCATATTATCATATACTACCACAGAGTACAGTGTTCAAATTTTCTTGTTTATTCATTGTCTTAACAACGCAGTTGTATAGTCTTGTAATCTATTTTCCGCATCTTAGAAACAATAAGTATCATTCACATGGACATTTTAATGCATTAATTAATATTTCATCCATAGCATAATGTCTATCAATTCCATGAGTGCGTTGTTTAAATGTCTTCCAAACCATACAATTAAATTTGTCTACGTTATAATACAATTTACATGAGGCATTAATTCGGATTCGATGGTACTGTCATGTGTGAGTTTGTTTGTTGGGGGTTTTTTTCCGAGTCATCGACTTTGTCACGTCATTACTCAGAGAGTTTCCTTCAACACTATAACATGACACAATTCATATTTCTTTGAAATTCAGCGTGAAAATTGACGGCACTATTTCATTCGTATCATTCCTTCAAAGCACTTTGGACAAATACAAACTTTCACTTTCAGGTCTTATGTTGGCAGTAACCTGACAAAGAAGCTTCTTCTCAAGGCGACTGAACATTTAGAAATAACTCTGAGGCTTCTTCTGTTCGTGCTTGCTGTCGTGTGTTGAATATGAAGAGTTTTATCTCAGAACAATTTCACTCCATTCTTGTCAAGTTGAGATATTTGTGATTAAAGCTGCTAAAAAAAAATAATAATAATCATAACTTCTAGAAAATTCCTTACTATGTCACAAGTGTTACTGGAAAGTTTTAATTTTGCTCTGTCTGATCAGGGAGGTGACACCTCCCTGGTCTGATGGATTTACTTTGAAATGTTTAATGGTGCTTAGCTCATTTTGCAATAAGACTCTTTATCCTTCTTGTACGATTCCTGATTGCTCATTTTATAGGTAGTGGCTCTTGCCAAAGGGCTTCATCTTCATTGCGCATGTTAGAGATACTATTGCCATTTCTTTTCCCCAATGAGCGGAGATGTTGCATTACTAGTACCATTCCCTATTAAAGTTGTTAGATTTTAACCATGATGATTGCTTCAAAAATTCCTCCCCAATTCAACATCAGACTCAGATACTACCTTGACTCAGATAATGGTAACATCTTACAAGGACCTGAAACTGTGATAAGATTGTGATATTATTATGACAAAATGAAAAGCAATGAAGAACAGCGATGCCCGAATGACATTTATTTTCTCTCGGTATACAACAGACATTGGTTGCCAATTTAGTGCTAATAATGTGATGCCACAATGAAACAGGGCTAATGACTTGTCAAGTTGACGCCCTTCATCGATAAGTAAACAAGAAATCAATCACGTTGTGCACTTTTTAAAGGTCTCATTTTCACTTTACCTGCTTTACGTGTATTATGATATCCCAGTATTGACATATACGGACACGTTGCCATCTGCCAAGACGAATATTGCCACAGATTTTGACAACTGCGGTGGTGGTTAATGCTATGGACGGGACAGGTGGCTCGTAGAAGCGTTCTATTCACATTGGGTCCCCTAGCTTCCTGGTACATTTAGAAATTCATGGCAGAACTTTTGTCACACGGAAACATGGATACAGCGACTCTATTAAAAAGAAATATGGTTTTTGATGCCCGTGAAAAAATTGTCAGGTTTCCTCGAGAGATTTTTATTCGTAGTTTCATTCGTTTCATTTCGTTCATTTTCCATAACCAAAACAGTGTACAGGTGATAAAAGGCAGGAATTTCAATATCTTATTACACAGATGAAAAAAAGGCAATAAGATTGATAGGAAAATGTACTTAAGAGAACGATAAACGTTGAATAACCTTGCAAAATATCATTATGCATATTATGTGCTTACACACACACACACACACACACACACACACACAATATTTGGCGATTATCATCTTACCTGTATAAAGTCGGAGTTCATAAAAGGAAGAGAAATGGATGTAAAGCTGATATTGGCAATATAGCTTTTATAGTTTTCTAATTTGCAATTCTCTTCTTCTCCTATCTTTTTGACAGTTTTGTAATATTTTCCTCGTAATAAAGTAGGACCTGTGTATACCGTGCATCAAAAAGCCAACAAAAAATCGCTCGTCCTGATTTTGCGTGAGGACTCACATTAGCTGAAAAGGGTCAACCCAGTTATCAGAATAAATCATGAATTGGTAAAATTGTATGTGCTTACTGTAATGTAAGCATAAATTATGCTTCTATAATTGTGTATATAAAGAGCTGGCTTCCAAAAGGCCAGCTGAATCTGAATCTGAATGCTAGTCAATCTTGAGTTATATTATATAATTTTTCTGAAAGAGCAATTCTTCTTCTACAGTTTTCTAAAGTTTGGTATCATAAAACGAATGGGAATTTGTGTTTTTAGCAGTTTTTCGATAACACTTTCTTGTAGAATAGTGTGATAAGGTTGGTGATAGAGGCCCCTTTTAATTTCTGAGAAACTCTTGGGAAACCCTTTACACACTCTTCACTTTCAACTCTCATAACTTTTGAAATAATGATGCTATATGTTTTGAAATTTGGCATTAATCATGAATAGATTGTTTTAATATAAAGCATACATAATTTCAGCTTAATCTGATAATCCCTTCATTGTTGTTGCTATGGGTTATCTTGTCTCATTCATTGCAAAGTACTGAGCTTGGTAAGATTGACCCTATAGTATAGACCCTGTACTTTAGAACCTCTTTTCTCAGTGCACACTTTTCCAGAATGTGTTCTTTCTTTCCAATATCTCCATTAGGTCAGGAGAGTCCATTTGAATTGAGTTATACATCATTTCAAAGCTTAAATTCAGCTCTTTCAGAATCTGCCTAAGTTAAAAAAAAAATCATATCTGGTAATCTTTTGTTAGTTTTGCGGTGCTGGTTCACAAATTACGGTCAATTTAAACCATGGCATCTAGCAAATTCGTGTCTGTCAAAATAAAATAAGAATTTTTTCTCGGCATAACATGGCTTTCGTCATAGTGCATTACATGTAGATTATACAATCATAGTTTAAATGAAAAAAAAATCCCATTTTTATCAACTTATTTGAGATTGTAGCTGCTGAGAAAAAAAAAAAGACCTAAATACATGAGATAATTTTACTAATATCTTCAAAAAATCTCTTTATATGCGACGAGTGCAGTATCATTGAAAAGATTAAGATTGTCTCTCAGAGAAGATGATCTTACTTAGTAGCGCTGAAATGGCATTATCCGTTTTTTGATTTTTGTTTTTTGCAATTAACGTCTGTGATTAGCACATAATATGCTTTGATCTTCGTGAATTCACGGCAATTTTAGCAGTAATTTTTCACTCTTTTCTTTATGTCAGATAAAATATTTGAGATAGCTTGAGCTACAACTGAATCCCTTTAATATTCTAAAGGGATGCTAAGCCAAGACTAGTCCTGTCCTATGGAACCTGCAGAAACTGTGAACTCATGGTTTCTATTCTAACATTTACAATAAGCGAATACTTTTAGTAGACTGGCTGACAGCAGAGAAACACATTACTCGTGGCCCTTTAATCACTTTAAAGACATGAAGTTTAGAAGACTTTAATAGGCTCTCTCTCTCTCTCTCTTTCTCTCTCTCTCTCTCTCTCTCTCTCTCTCTCGCAATTTCTAGTCATATTTGCATCTACTCTATCGTATCATGTCGTAGGGCATATCTCCATACATCTGTACATGTGTGTGTATGGACACAAAAATTCGTGTCATCGATGATAATAAGTACAACTTGCATACGCGTAGTGCTAGCATATTTTCGTGCGAAGATTAACGGATCTCCCTACACTCGTAAAGACATCACGCATGACACAATGTCTGAAAGGGTTTCAGATGCAACCGTGATGGATGATATTTTGGCGCGTGAAGTTGTCACACGTCTGGCTCGTCAGCTTTCATTAAGATGACGCGATATTCATTGACTGTTCATTTTGGCGCCTCGCCTCCCTGCCAAACGTAAAGATATTAATTTGATAAGGACAGGTTGCACACATCTAACTAAAAAGGAACTTTGCTACTAATAGCATTGGGAAGAAGGTAATCCCGACAACAGGCTGATGATAAAAGCAGCCAAGGAGGTAGCAGCAGATATAATCTGATCACATTCGTCTGATCGCATAGAGTAATGCTGGAAAAAGCTGAAAGCCATTTTACTTTCGACGTTGAATGCAACAAAAAGGAGAGACAGATTATAATTCTTCTGTATAATCCCTTGCATGGATGGCACAGGAGCTAGCTGCACAGAGGGACAGCTAGAGATGGCGGTTGAAACGCTTGTTGTAATCTTGTTGAGGATATCTACTCTAGATTGACAAATTCACACGTCATATTTTCAAGTTGACAGAATGCGTGATGGATGATGATCATACTTTTTTTCTTGAACTTCAGGAGTATGTGTCACGTGTTTATGCCATAACGTCGTCAACATGGCGGATGATTCTAAAAAAAAAAAAAAAAAAAAAAAAAAAAAACTAAAAAAAAAACTCATACAATGTGCTAGTGTTTGTGGTTTCCCTCTATCTCCCTCTCTCTCTCTCTCTCTCCCCCTCCCACTCTTTCTTTCTATCTATCTCTCTTTCTCTCTCTGATTTGTCAAAAGACTATAGAGTGCATCTTAAAGTATATACAATGATGCCAGAGAGTTGTCTGAATTTGGTTTTGCGTTGCCAATTTTACTCTCAACAGCTTTCGCGTAAACAGGGTAAAGTTTTCTTCTTTATAACACATTTTATTTTTCACTACATTTTCAAAAAATATAATAAGAAATTAAATTCAGTGAGCTTTGGGGTAGAAAAGGCAAATCGGGTCACCATTTTCACGACATGTCACACTCTCGTGCGCCATTAAATTTTTAGCCCCCTCTCCCAACAACAACGAGAGAGAGAGAGAGAGATAGACGATAGATATATAGATAGAGAGAGGGGAATAAGAGTCCTCACCACATTGAAACACACACTCTCCGTGATAAAGATTGTCTTTAAACCGACCCGACTCCACTTTCATGTTCATAATAAAACCAGCAAACTCTATAATACCCTTAGTATAGTTAAAGCTTCGTAGCGAAAACAAACGAGATGTAAATATATATTGAATGAAAGTGGCAATGTTGCAAGTAGAACATATCGGTGAAAGTTTGAGGAAAATTGGACAGACCACTTTTAATAGCTATGAATTTTTACATTTTGTGTGCCGTCATCGTTGAATAAGGAGACTACTGCACTTCATGACGCCATTTTGAAAAATAATATAAAGGAAATATTTTGGACAATTTCATTTTTTCTTGTTTTCTTGAAAAGTGCACATTCCATCCATTTGTTCCTGACGTACTTATGTTAAGTGAAATATCATTCCCCTCCCTTCTGAAAGAGGTAAGTCACGTACTCATTTATTATGGCAGAAAAGTAGAATTATGCAGAATTGTCTTTATATTTTCTTTATACATGATAGCATCATGATGTGTAGTAGTCTCTACATCCAGTGATGATTTCAAAGAAAGTGTAAAAATCCTTAACTTTTGCATCGATTTTTACATTTTCCTCAAACTTTCCTTGATTTGTTCTACCGAAATTTCTGCTTTCACTCAGTCTACATTCATGTTTAGATTGCGATTTTTTTTTTTTTATGTAATCACGTAGGCGGATTAGATGAGTTGAGGAAGACAATCGCCTCACAGTTCTCACATTTTATTGAATTAGCAACAACTCCTTCCCTAAAGGTCATTATTGAGAAGTGTAGTGTATCTCTCTTGAATTTATTTAAAGATAACATTTCAGTTGCACAAATGTATAAGGACGTATAATTGATGTGTAATATGAGGAATCCACTAAAAAGCAAAGCTTGTAGGATGTGGGCTCCAAACATTATAATATAGGCTTTTAGTACAGTATATCAATGTCAAAAGTGACGTAACATGCAAAATACAAGATATCAAGAAAATTATAAAGTTTACGGAATGTACAAAGTATTGTATGATGTTTATGGTTAAACTTATGGTATCAATGCTTAGAAAAGTAGCAAGTTGATCAAACTAATGAACTCATCCGAGCGAGGCATCATTTGAGTATGCAGAAATTTTTCAAATGATTACGGCAAAATAATTAAACGTAGGATTTTAGTAAATTGGCTTTGAGATTTTGCTTAAAGGAACTTAAAGCACTTGATTGCAACCGAACCGAATCTAACTCATTCCAGAAAGAAGGGCCGGTCGATGTAATTGTCTTAAGGGCTAAAACTGTACGAACAGGGGAGAAATGATAGGATTCACTGTGTCTTGTAGGGTAAGTATGGATATCACTGTTTTTAACAAACATTGAGGAAAATATACTAGGAAGATCACTAGTATTCAACTTATACATAAAAAAATTCCAACATGATACAAATACAAATCAGAATTTTTTTACTTGAAACAAACAATTCATTAGTGTGATCAAATAAGTGTGCACGATTTATAATCCGCAAGGCCCTTCTCTGAATCAAAAATAACGTATCGATTTTAGTCCTTGAGAAATTCCCCCAGGCTAATATTCCGTAATTCAAGTAAGGTAATAATAATAATATGCCTTCGCTATTACACGTAAGGGTTTGTGAATTCAAGTTCTCGCTGAAGGAATTTGATGTTCATATGGCTATAGATTTCAATGAAATTTGTGCCACGTTTTTACTTACTACTAAATACAACTTTTTTTGAATTTGCAGAGTTTTTTATTTTTTGTAATTTTCAACACATGGTTACTAAAATTGTATTAAAGACTTCAGATTAACGTTTGCTTCCATCAATTATTGTCTGTTAATTTATTTTATGATGGGCGTACGCGATTTCTGCTATTTGTACGTAATGTTTTGAAGTTCAGTTGTGTAATATAGTCACTTCCTGATCTTGTTATTCTGTCAAAATGTGTTGAAAATAAATAAATGCATGTATAAATATATAAATAAGTATTGGTTAATATTGTATGTAAACAAAGCGTAGGGAACTGCGTAGTCAATCTTTAAAAACAGTTGCATACACAGGAAAATTTGACAGAGTTTGAGACCTGTTTTTTTTTTTCTCTCTCTCTTTTCTTGTTCGTTTCTGTTGTGTTAAGTGTTCTTTTTTTCTTTCAGTTGAACCCGGTATCAATGGCGACATCAGGTTGATATTAATGCTCCCTACCATGTGCCTGCGAAGGATAATTCGACCTTTGGGACCACTGATGGGGTGTAATGAAGCACCTAGTTTTCCGAAATAAATTGTATGACAGGTCGTCTGGGGATGATTCATTTTTCCTCTGGGATTCAATCTCAAGGTTGTTTTAAACAGAGTAATTAGGGAGTTTTCACTACATGACGGGAAGATCGAGAATACGCGAAAGCAATCAGCTGTGACAGTCCCCGTACTCGGACTCTCGTCCCCATATCTAAGCAGTTTCGCTTTCATATTTATAGGACGGAGGCGTGGGGACAAAATCGCTGATTGGCTGGCTGGCTGGCTGGTTCAATCCTACCCAGCATCGGGACCGAACGCTATTTTGGCCGAGTACCGTACTCGTTTTCCCCGGGACGGGACGTTACTCGGATTTAATCATGGTCAAAAGAAAAGTTTGCACACGGCACACTCAACTACCGGCCGCGTCGTGCTTGCGAAAACTCGCAAACCACTGTTCATCAAGCCTTGTCTACTAGTTCAGATGAGTTGGATACCTTCCTGGTATAAAGGCAAGAGAGATCTCTGTCACTGCCAGCACAGTGTTTCCACCAAATGTATAGGATCGAATAAAGTGTTCAAGCTTGACAGACACATAATGATGACATATTTTATCCTATATATGAAGAGTTTGTTCGCAAAAACCGATAAGTCCATTTTTGAAGATTTTGAAGTATGGTCTCTGTCATAAAGTACAAAATAATACCTTTTAAATGATATATTGGTCACTACATTATAAAGGTACATTTTTGAAGATATGGTCAAAAGAAGCAAACATTTTCTTATTATTCTCTTTATTTTTCTTGACTTTTAATCGCAAATATCTCCATTTGGCAAATATGGACTTGTCGGTTTTTGCGAACAAACTCTTCATATGCCCCTGCGTACCTCCGTGAACTCATCAAGCCATATCATTCCGGTCGTAATCTGCGCTCAAAAAAAAAAAAAAATCATGCATCTCTGTAAACATGTGTCAAATCTAAGACATTTGGTGATGGGGCTTTTGGAAAAATGACACCATCATCATGGAATAATCTCCCTGTCAGTAATAGACGCATTACAGATTTTGGTAAATTCAAATCTGTTAAAAAAAAAAAAAAAAAAAATCTCTGTTTTGATAATTGTTGATTGTATGTGAATAGAGAAATATTTAAAATATTTTTGTTTCCATTATATTGTACACGCATAGAGATCATATTTTTAATGCATTCTAAAACTTATCATTATTTATTTTAAATAAATAATCAAATGAGTTCGTATTTTAGGGAGGCTTTTGTTCTTTCACTTAAAGGTATAACACTTTATGTACACTCTATGAAAATTAGGGTCAAATTTGTACCTTTACAAGTGTCACAATTGGAGCACCTTTAAAGGTGTAACTTTGCACCTTTCTCGTCTGATACCCCTTTTATACTTGGCGTTAGCTCGCTTCAGGCAGTCCAGGCAACTACCCTGTGAAGGATAACGCCGAAATACCCTATAGAGGATAAAACGGGAGAACCGAGCGAGCTCGCCGAACCTGGCTCAGTGCCAAGCGAATCGCCTTCACGTGTAAAGTCTATGGGAACCGACAAAACCGCTTCGACATGCGTGTGTTTAAACACACACGGTGTATTTTGCTCCCCGCGGATTGCGCTCCTTTTCCCTCAGAGTGAAGATTATTAGTCTTTCCTTTCATAGACCCTTTTGCAGGATAATCCGCGGGGAGCAAAATTCACACGCTCTCTGTCATAGCACAACATGTTCGAAAATTTTGTCCACTTAGTCTCATTCAATCCGGTCTGAATTTTGTCAGGCTATCGCTACTGAAACAGAGAAAAACGCGCACACACCGCGTGCCTCCGTGTTGTTAGCCCACGTGGAATGGTTATCGTATTGCTCTCTGGCTCGCGTTGCTTGCTTGGTTGCCGCTGTTCGCTGCTGTACGAAGGAACCTCACTCATCTCACATTTGATGTAATGTACAAAAATCACAACTGTAAATTTTGGAAATGAATTATGTAGAATGAAATCGATGCTTACATCTTTATAATATGAACTTCAGGGGACATTAAAAGATAGTATCAACGCAGTTTATCAGAAAAATCAAATAGGCATTGATCACGTCCCTGCGTCGAGTTGGGAAAGTGCTGTGACATTGAAAAGGCAGTCTCGCTTGGTGAGTGTCTGCTGTGGAAAGTTACGTACACATACCAACCAGGGTTCTTTGGTTGGGTGGGGTAGTGATGTTGTTTTTGCGTTTTTATCTTAATTCCTTAGTGGGGTTTCCTCGATACCTCAGTCAGCTGCCACTGGGACCTGGCATTAGCACGGTACAGTTTATCCATGTGCACTAGCTAGGCATGATCATTCAATTCTCTTTCCACCTCCCTGAATTATGGAATATACGCTGCCATGACTGCATCGATAACATTTTTTGAAGACTAAGATGGCGTTTTGTGTTATATCTACTTGGGGCTGTGAGAGAATCATAACTGAAAATACAGCTGTAGTTCCAGTTGACGAGATGTGTGATACCATCGTCTTTACAGTTCGGCAAGTGTACCGGCCACGGGCAGGTAGGAGAACGAAATCCATTCAGTTGCCAAAACTGGGTTTTGAAATTGCGTTTGATCGTCTATAGAAGATGCTCTTACTCTCATATCATAGTATAGATGCGTATACATTATATTGATATGTCCACACTGCAGATGGCTGTTTTCTCAGTCACAGAGCGATACGGTTTGATACTGGATGTGACTATTAATACATATTTAATAATTGATACATCATGAACATGATTTGAAAAGGGGAAAAATGGTTATACGTTTTTCTCAAGATACAAGTCACAACTGTATCTTGATAACATACAAGATACTCGAATTCAACACTTTCTGAATGTTTTTGCTTTTGATGTTGTTGACACCCTTGTGTTTGCTGTGGGTGCTTGTGCTTGTGTGCGTACGTGAGTGTGGGGGGACTGTGTATTTTCTTTATTTTTTTGTGTTATCATCCTGCAACGACTATGTGTACTTAGTGTAGTTTAAATTAGTTTGGATTTGTGCAAATTGTTACAACCCATCTTGGCGCGAGTTACTACAATACTTGGTGGGTGTGAAGACTGTGTGGTATCTGCCCGGCTGGTATGTGACGCTGCGACTTGTCCGGCCTGCATGTGGGTGTACAAGGCCACCCAGCTCATGGCGAGTGTGCAGCGCTCGCACGAGACAGCAACATCCGCAGAATTTCTAGTCATAAATCGGAACGACCGGCAATGAGAATAGAGATAACGATCGCAACGCTTCGTTGAGCCACTGAATAGCCCTGTGAGGGTATTTCAGGTTTATCCCTCACAGGGTACTTGCTTGGACTGTCAGGTGCGGACCTAAAGCGAGCTAACTCTCAGTATAAAAGGTCGAAAAATAGTTAGTCCGAGCTAAAGTTAGTCCCCTCTAGGGGGTGGATCAGGTCAGCTTCAGAAGCGAGCTACATACCGTGTAACTTCAGTATAAAAGGTTCGCGAGTTTAGCCACGGCTAAATCCGCTGACCCGTGACCGGAAAGCGTGTACGGTGCTTCCGGGTTGTCAATATGTACGTTTACCTGCTGTATTGTTGCCACCGGCGCGCTGTGTATTACGCAGCGCATTGGTGTGTTCGCTGTTCGGTAAAACTCTCATTGCAATGAACTCTGTCTCTTTACCTCAGCCAAGGAAGGAGGTTAAGTGATTGTCGGCGTTGGTTTGTTTGTTTACAAAAATAACTCAAGACGTTGTGAACGTATTTGAATAAAACTTGCAGAAAAAGTAGGTAATTACTATGACACAATGGTCAGATGACTAGCTCCTATAGTTGTATCGATAGTTTGTTTTTGAGGGGACGGATTATCATGTGATGGCAGAAGGTACATGAAACATCAGCAATATTCTTGTTGCGTCCACACTACTATTTCAGAAATGTAGCAGTGTAATTCCATTGCAATACCACTTGCTTAGCCAGTTCACCTGTGTAGAATCTTCTTCTTTTATTCTGTTTTCTTGAGCCCCAACTCATGCATTCTTAATGGTGAGGCTGCCATATCATCATCCTTGTTCATTGCAATTAACATTCTTATTCCTCAACCCAATCACCATAAATACTGAAACTTTGTACTCGGTATAAGTATTTTAAAGTTGTTCAAATATGTAAAAGCCTGAAAATCATCCGGAGGTCTCCTTAAACAAGTCACGCGTTGCCGTATGCTTACATCACGATCACGTTACTTGTAATTTTTCTTCACGAGCTGGAACTTTTCGACACCAAACTTGCTATGACATAGAAATACTCCAAAACGATTTACCAACGACTCTCTTCGTGATTGTAGTGTACGGCTTTAAGTTGCAGCGATTGATGGGAAATCTGATGCAGTTGGTAAGTGTGATTGCTGTTCATTCTGCCATTGAAATTATTGAAGCAGTATTACTGACACAAAACCCTCGATATCGATGGAAGATGGCGTAAATGTAGGAAATGGTTTGTCAGTAAGAGACTGATAAATACTACCATCTGTGTTAGTGACACCTTCCATTTCTCGTTGTCGTTGTTGTTGTTGTTGTTGTTGTTGTTGTTGCTGTTCATTTTCCATCTGTGAAGATGGCTGGATAGCCCATATTCAGCTACACTAAGTTGGTCTTCCATGGGGTCCAGTTGGATGTGGGGTGGGACCACTTCACCGGGTTAGACACCCTGCTCTTTGCGATGAATGAAGTACGGTAGGATCTTTTACGTGCATGAGCTATGACTCTCTCATACACGGGACCTCCATTTTATGTCCTATCCGAGGGACAGAGTGTTTTTCCTCTTGCTAGAGGGGACGGTATGTTAACACACAACATTGCTCAGTCCAGACCCGGGTTCGAACCCGGGCCGCGTGATCGTGAGGCAGACGCGCTATACCAACGGAGCCAACTCACCGCCCTTGTCGTTCGTCTTATTCTGCTACTTTTGTTCTTCTTCTGCTCCTTCAGTCTCACTTTCTTCTTTTCCTCCTCCTTCTTCTTAGAATACTTTATCCTTTACTTCTTCTTCTCCTCTTCCTTCTTTCTCTACTTCCTTTCAGACGAGTAAGCGATGAAAGCATGGGTATGTATATGATGGAGTGAAGTCTCTCTGATGGTATTAATTGTTCCAGTTTATAGAGTTGTCTTCTATCTTGCTGTAGTTACACCCATGGTGTTCTTCGCAATATAGTTTAATCATAATGAATGTGATTTAAATTCTTCCTGACAGTCCGGAGTATATGCAAGACGGGATAGAAATACTTCGTTCAATGTTTTCACCCACGCCTTATTTTTTACTCTAATCACAAAGTAATGATAAAATGTAACGGCTCTTTTATATACTCTTATCAATGACAGGAATTCAAACACGCCTGACAGCATGTTGTCGTCAGTAACCATGGTAACACTATGTGGAGTCCCAGAACACATGAAGTTTATTTTACTATGGACCATCCCGTCTGCCTCTCTATTTCTTTTTTTTTTTTTTTTAGTTCATTCTCCGAAACGTCTCCTTCTTCTCCCTCGTAGAGTGTGTCTCATGTTTGTATATCGGCCTGATAACCTCTTTCCGAATGTTCGCACCTTGCTAAGTGAACTCCACCACGCATCCCAGTCGACCACACCGTATGCTTTTCTGTCTGCCATCACGAGTAATCATCGTCCGCCATTCTCCCCCTCTGTGTCTGCTCCCGCGGAAACCTCGGCCAGCTCGGCGCGTCTCGAAAGCCGTCTTCCGTAACTCGATCCAGAAAGCTGGCGACAAATTTCTAGGTTTACACGAGAATTTCACGTATGCCCATACCGTGGCGCTCTCTATGCAAGTCCCTGGGCTTTGTATTCCCAACGCGTGTAGTCGTTATCTTCGGCTCATTTAAAAATCGCGTCGATGTTCGGGCTTCTTTGGAAGACGGAAAACGAATATCTCCCTCGCTCACACTTGATTCATTTCTGCTCTGCCACTCTTTCCTCTCCACGTATTTCGTAGAATTGCGGGGGAATTTGCACAACTCCCAAAAGGGTTCCTTGGCAGGAATGCACAGTTATTATTATACTGTGTAGACACTGCGTCAATTACAACGAGATCATAGACGATTATAATGCATTAAATATTGCTTTGGTCAGTCTTATTGTAAGACTCCCAGGCCTGATTTGATTTTATTGATAATAATAATAATGTCTTATTTACCCAGAGTAGCATCTTCAGTGTCGCCACTGCTCTGTTCGAGAGGGCCCTGCTATTATTATTACCCTAGCGTTGCCAGGTACCCATTTATGCACCTGGGTTGAGAGGGACATAGTAAATAAGAACATCCTGTTTTTACGTCCAAGGACGTAAACACTGGGCGGTATTCGAACTCGGGTCCTCCGAACGGAAGTCGGGAGTCTTATCCACTATGCAATGCCACAGCGCCCCCACTAATAATAATGAGGGCACCCACAGCTTATTTAAGATTAGCCGTGGTGACCTGGATAAATACGACCTTTCAAGGAGTTGAAAAAGGTAACGCACATCGTTGAATTGCGGTGGATATAAGACTAGATAACTGTTCAAGCAGATTTTTTCTTGGAACTCGGACTAGAATGGTGCATTCTGTTATCAAGGGAGAGATATGTTTTTTATTCTGTTTCCTGGAACAGTTCCCTTCCCCCTTTCTCTATCCCTAATTCTATCCAGAGTAGCTAAGTATAGACTGGGTCTCCATACCGTCAAGCCTTGGCTTATTTTGGAGACCCTTCTGTTAAACTTCCCTAAGCTGTTTGCATTTGTTTTATTTTGTACTAAAAACTATGTGTCGATATACTGTTTGTCATAAATGACTTGTACACAATTATATCTGATGAATAAATCAAATCAAATCAAATCAAATCAAATATACGTTTCTTTACTGAATTTTCTGAAACCTCAAACAATCATAACAAAAGTTCGTTCTTAATTAAAAAAAAGAGTAACTTTTAACTTGAAACTAAAGTTAGTTCTTTTAATGTCTTCACTCTCTCGCTCTCTCTCTCTCTCTCGCTCTCTCTCTCTCTCTCTCTCTCTCTCTCTCTTTCTCTCTAGGGTGACTTACAGTTAAATACTAGTACCGGTGTTGGTGCGATCTCAACGCTAACAACCACTATGGTGTCCATTTTGATACCAGTCGAAGTCAACAGGCCAACCTCAAAAACATGACGTAGTTCCGGCAGCAAGCGTTGGACTCGGTGTTGAATGTCGTCTGCCGAATCAAGCTCAGCTACAGTCCTTTGGCGATTTGGGTATTTTATCTGCACTGGCTAGCACTCGTTCCTTGGAGATGATCAAATTCATGATTTTAGTTTGGTGTTGATGCTGTTGTTGTCACGTTATCACGAATGAGATTTTGTCCCCACTCACACCAAACCATAAATAAAGTTGGTATGCTGTAATTCGCAAGTATCTTTACAATATTGTACGGGATTTGATCTTGGGAATCGGCATAAAATGAATTGAGATATATCGTTCGGATAAAACCACATGTGAAACGGATACATGGCTAGACGTCATATACATTCATAATTTCTAGTAGACAAAATACCAAATCTTTTGAATGGATTATATATCAATGCAGTTTGTTTGTTTGTTTGTTTGTTTGTTTGTTTGTTTGTTTGTTGTTTGTTTGTTTGTTTGCTTTTAGACGAACTGAAATCTACGTATATAGACACAGAGACACACACACGTTGTCTGACATCACAAGACTGCACTCAGCACCAATACAATCCTGAAGAAGGGCATTTCGCCCGAAAGCTTGATTAAAGGGGTGCAACCCAACATCAGCCACGTCTATGTGCAAGTTTTTGCTGCCAATATATTAACGGTCCTTGCACCGCCCCGCCATGTTCTTGTTAAGTCCCCTGCTGTCACTATATAAATATATATAATTATATATATATATATATATATATATATATATATATTTATGTGTGTGTGTGCGTGTGTGTGTGTGTGTGTGTTTGTGTGTGTGTGTATGTTTACTACGATACTATATTTAACTGTGTATGTAAGGATTCAGCCATCGAAATGATACTAACTGCGTTTAGAGATTGGTACTTAAGTACGAAAGCTTGTTTTTCGTCAACTATTTAATGATACTTCACAATCTGGAGTTAGATTGATAAAGATGACTACACCTTTCAATAGACATAAGAAAAATAAGATGGCGCGAAGAAGTGGAAAGTCATCTCATTTCCGTTACACAGTAAACCTTTAGGCAATATTTCTTCAGCAGAACAGTTCAGTTGAAATCAATTACTGAACCTCCTACAGGAGAACTCGTATGGATAAGTAGCCAATTTTGTTTTCCAACGGCGTTAAGGTATTGTGGTATTTTATGTTTCGTATAATAGTTGATTTCTGTTCTTCTGTGAGCTCATTAAGCTGTCAATCGTTGTTCCTTTTTTTTTTTCTAAAAAAAAAAAAAGCAAGCCCATTTTTTGCTGTCAATACTTATATAAGCCAATACTTGGAAAACAGCAATCAATGCAGCTAGGAGTATTAACGAGAACTACGGCAGTAAATTAAAATAGATAAGTCATGAATACATAACACCTGATGTTTGAGGAGAATATCTATGATGATTATCTTACATCCTCACTGACAGTTTCATCTCAATGATTGCAGTATCACAGCGGGTTTTTTTTTTTCTTCAAGTTTTTCCCTGCAGGCTAAGACGATTACCAAGGAAATTTAAGGGGAAAGTATCTCGGAGTCATACGTAAAAGTAAAAAAAAAAATAAACAAAACAAAAACAAAAAACAAAAAACGTGTCTCCGGGTGGAAGGAATATTCACTTTTGTATCACTTGAAAGTATGGAATTGACATATACAGTATGTCCCATCAAAAATACTATCGGATATCCGGATTGATAGTTTTCTAAATTATTAAACCATCAGAATGCTATTTCAGGGAAGGAAAGTATAACCTCTTACTTACATTTTGCAGGAAAAAAAAAACCATTCAATTTGGTTAAGTGGTTACAGAGAAATAGTGTGTATCGTTGTAAAGCACGCCATTGGTCCTTTTCTTCCAAGTTCAGCATTTGGATGGTATTGAAAATGTGAACACATGTAGACAAAACTTTGAGGGAACGGATTCCTGACATGTTCTACAGAGATCTTCATTCTCTTTGACCACTGAAGGAAATCGGTTAGGGTTTCGGTATGAAAGATGTATAGGATATAAGTTATAGTTTCATACTTTAATTGCATTTGGACTGATTCATTTTTTAAAATTATTGTTGCGGAAAGTCCGATTGTATTTTGAGGGGACAATGACATTATATATATATATATATATATATATATATATATATATATATATATATATATATTTATATATATATATATGATTTTCAGGCGGACTATAACTATACATATGACTATAACGCTCTGCTATTATACTAGCATAGAGCACTTTTTCCTGACTCCTTCACAAGCTCTTCGCACTTATACATATATATATATATATATATATATATATATATATATATATATATCATATATCATATATATATATATATATGAGGTCGATGGTTAGAATCCCTGTTGAGAATATCCCCCGTCAATATTCTTTATCAGGCTGGGCTAGTCGGCAAAACACTGAATAACTGCTGTTAATTTTTGTCCATGAAGGGCAATTTGACAAGCAGTTGCAATCAATCCCAAATAGTGTCATAATTTTCTTCCAGAAAATACACATCAGTGTGTCTGTGTGCGTGTGTGTGTGTGTGTGTGTGTGTGTGTGAGTGTGTGTAATGTATGTGTGTCTGTAGTGTGTGTGTGTGTGTGTGTGAAGTACATGTATGTGTGTCTGAGGGAGAACGCGATGGCGATTTTGCGGTTGCACTCACTGTCTCGAACAACTGATTGGCAATGTAAGATTTTTTTTTTTTAATCGACATAAATGGGCTTTAGACATTTTACATGTTATTGTGTGAGTGTTGCCAGGTTATTTCCGCAAAATCACACTCTCTTAATATATCTATTAATGTCCATGATTATTTCGGGATCCCTGCTTTAACCAGAAGCGACGACATCGAAGTTCATTCGACACTAATTTCACTTGGAGATTGTGTGTCTTTATCAAATCATGAATAAATATGACATATTCCTTTGAATGTCCATGCCCGCCTCGTAGTGCCACTAAATAAATCAATGCAGCTTAACCAGAAACCATTCAGTTTTTTTGGAGTGGCATGAGCTCATGTAAATGCGTCGGCATTATTTAGTTTCTTGCTAGAACGTTCCTTGAGCTCCCGCGATCTCGCTAAGTCCCCCGATTTATTTGCAAGGGAGGATATCCTCCGGTAAAGAAAGTACGGGTCGAGTTTTCCATATCAGCTTTCTCTTTTCATTACAGTATATTCAATTTCGTTGAAACATGTTTCGATAACAATTTTCCATATTTTAGGGTGCTTCATTTTATGTGTGTCTGTATGTGTGTGTATGTGTGTGTGTGGATGTGGGTGTGTGTGTGTGTGTGCGTGTGTGTGTGTGGGTGTGTGTGTATATTATGTATGTGCGTGTGTGTGTGTGTGTGTGTGTGTGTGTTTGAGGGTGTGTGTGTGTGTGTATTTCCTTTCCCTCCCAATCCTCTCATTTTGTCTCTTCTTGTTTAATCTTTTACTGTGCAAAATATTATATAATGGAGAGGACTTATAACAGCACTCACTTATGAGTATAAATAGGGTAATATGCATCAACACGCACATAAGAAAATAAAAATGTAGACTGTCCACGTGTAGCACTAACCGTACTATTGATTGATTTAATATCGATCCGAATATCATGCTCTGTAATGTTCTCTTCTATTCCCTCCTCCAATTAGGACTTTAAAATTTTTTTGGATTAGATTATGGTTTTTGGAGTTGTCGTAGTGTTTCATTGTTGCCATGGTTAAACGAGTTCTGTATAGATTGGCAACGTCAAATAGAAAGCAGTAAAGAAGCAAAGGGCATCCGTTTCCCTGATTATCCTAGCAGAAGACGTACGACATTCTATACATCTATTTGTGCATCTTTATATTATTTTTGGAAGCGAAATATGTGCCATTGTATTATGTATTATTATTTTGAATTTTGTTGTTTCTGTTATTTCATGCAGGCTAGCAAAGACAGAAAAAACATATTCGCTGCCCAATAACGGTAATTATATTTAGCGCACTCGAGAACAAAAACGAAGTCATTTGCATCACTAGCATTTCTAACTCATGAAATGCATTCACTTAACCTTGCTTAGAATACTCTTCTCATTCCAGTGAGTTTATATGGCTGCCCTGTATTATGGTATGTGAAAGCACTTTAAAAAGCTATGAGGTTTTGAGTATTCATGGCTGGAACAAGTCATTTGGCATAAGTCAAGTTAGATAATGAGATTTACGGTTTCATTTTACAGCTTTTGAGCACATGGTGAAATGTATTTTTTGATTAAATAACATTGCCAAAATGTTACATACATTGCCATCATGATTTGACTGACTTAGACGCCTATAGGAAGAACTACAGCAATACTGTGGTTTGCAGAAGAAACAAAAAACTGAGCATTAGTGCTTCAAAATAGTTCTAAAATGTTAAGGATAGGAACAACCAATGCAAAAATTTGAACCACTGTTATCGATGTTAAGCATTGTTAAATATACAAAATGTGAACAAAAGTTATAAGAAAAATGTTTCCAGACTAAACCGTCTACAGTTATGGTTTAATGAAAAAAAAAGTGATATTTCCTTATATGTTAGGCTTCATTGCAAAAATCTTATATGGTAGGATGTTTGTAATACAACTGACCTACGCATATGCATTAAAAGAAGTATCTTGAACATTTTTTAAATCACTGCCCCCCCCCCCCCCCCAGGTAAGCAGGACCTTTAACGTCAAGTATCACATTCCATCGTTCATACAAGGCCTGACATTGCCTGACACTGTCTTCATATTTTTTTTTAATCTGTTCATCTTATTATTTTGTTTTCAGATTGACGTTTCTTAAGTGCATTGGTAGGTTGACGGAAATTCCGTCCTCTTAAAATTTGATAGAATGATAAATGAACTGTGCCAGATTTCTTTAACTTCTTTGTCCGATCAGAAGACGCAAAACATGAGACAAAGAGGTCAACGTAGAGAAACCTGAAAACATGGAAAATCAGTGCAGGATGATGGTGATAGTAATAGTAGAAATGATAGTTATTAACGACAACATTGATAGTGGCGATAAAAAATGATAACAAGAATTATAATGAATGGTAGTCATAACAACAATAATGATGATTATGTTAATGATAATAATAGTAGCAAAAGAAACAAAGCAAATTAAATAAACTAAGAATGATAATTCATTTAGATTGTGGACAATGTAGGAAGATTCATTAGGTCAGTACAATTGTTAAGTGACCTCAAATTAAACTGAAAGGGAATGTATTCATTTTTACTTCTTGCCCATGAATATGACATTCAGCAGTTTCTTGATGAGCGTAAATCATGATAAGACTTTTGATATTTGA
This sequence comes from Diadema setosum, assembly GCA_033980235.1. Lineage (NCBI taxonomy): Eukaryota > Metazoa > Echinodermata > Echinoidea > Diadematoida > Diadematidae > Diadema > Diadema setosum. The sequence goes on along the minus strand of CM067077.1, from coordinate 1,185,788 downwards.
CAGTAGCGCTAAAATTATTTATGTGTCGTCTTTTGTATTCTCTTTGCCATAAACTTTCGCAGAATGATCGTTATCATAAACGCAAAGTTTTGTTTGGTGACTAAGCTTTGGTCAAACTAGGATTGACAAACATTTTTCAATCTTGACTTCAAAGACTTTTCCCAATATTTTCATCAGCGAGGACTTTTCTATACTTTCCACACGAAAGCAATCTCTCCTTTTCTAGCACCTGTTGCCAAATTGAGCATCGGACTAGCGATCCAGGAAGAATATCAAATGCGATTGGCATGGTCTATTCATCAGCTGAAAATTGTGTTGACGTCATGAAACAGGTCATAATTACATCAAGGCTGTTTAACTTTCAATTTTGTTTTCAAGCTTATTGAAAACTACAAAATCAAACTTTCTTCAGAGTTCATTTCAATGCTTTTCATTTGACAAATAATTAATGAAATGTTGCAATCTAGCAGGGAAATTTCTTAGAAATATGGAGGACAGTGCGGAAGGCCAAATAATCTTAAGTTTAATAGTAAATCCATGAAATATTAAAATATCAGGGAACAATTTTTTCTTCGTTTCCGTGGGGGCAGATATTTACTCCTTGTCCTAGAAATTGTAGAAGTTCTGTTGCTGTTGTTAAGCCCTTTGCACTCCAGTCGAACAAAGCCAAATTGATTTGACCTCCTTATGTATAATAACAATTTCATGCAATCATTCTACATGTGTACAGCAATTCAATACATCCCAACCTCTTTAGCGACTGTCAAATGTTTTTAACCAGTGATTTTGAACTTTTTAATCCTTCAAAAACTGCAATAATACCTTCATAGGTATAAAAGTGCAAACCTCTTGTTATGATTTTACTGAAATTATGTCATGCTTCTGTTCAAGGAACTCATCCAAGCATATTAGCCTATCTATCTATCTATCTATCTATCTACCTATCTATCTATCTATATCTTTATTTTCTTTCTTTTGTACCATGTTTTGAATAATATAGGAAGATGACCCGACTTATGAAGTTCGCCTATAATAACATGCACATAATTCATAATAAGTGTGTGCCGCGTGCCTCCTTATTCATCTTGGGCCGTTCAAGTTCCGCTTCTTCGATTGGTTTGACGAGTGATAAATCTGTGTTCATCGTTTTGTTCCATAATACCCAATACCTTACTTATAGCCACAACGCATGAAACTAATAATCGTCTTGTTTATTCTCTCTACCAGCCCACCAGTGTCTTCAACAGATAAGTGCTGACGTATTTCCTACGTCATCTTCACGTGACTCCTTGAAAGGGGCGTGGCTTCGTCGTGACTGGTCAGGTTGAGTAGTGCTTGTCAAGCAGGTGTCAATCGTGACGCTCCTTTGCGTTTTGTTGGATCACGCCCCCTAATGACTGCTTCCCGCTCTACTGCCGTGTGTGCATCCCGCAGGGGCACATGATAACGCCAATAATGTTATAAATAAAATGTCTCCTGCGTTTCGAGTCCTTTATTAACAAGCGCGCCAGCAGCTCTAGCGTTAGATATCACAGCGCCTATTGGTCGAATCTTCAGTACACGAGAACTAGAGTACGAATCACTTGCAACGAATCGTTCCCCACTTTCCCCACCTGTTTCAAGAGACGAGCTCCACGCAACTCAGTTGGCCGTTCTGGCGACGACAAAAGTGAATTTCTCTCTGCAGACTCACTCCTATAACCAAGAGCCAAATTTTGACTCTCTATGTGTGCATTTTCTCCTCTGTAACATATCGTGTTCCGTCGCTCCACGACTGGCATCGTCTGCGTAAATAACCGACAATGAATCTAACAACGTTTTACCTCGCAATCCTGGCTGCCATTCTGGCCGTCGCTGCCGGCAGGAATCTTGACCTCGGGCTGCCCGTCGTGGATCTGGACGCTGATGAATTCCCTCAGATTGAAGAACAGGTAAGAGGCCAATATCAGTTCCCTTTGAAACAAATAAAAAAAAGTCAGTTATATTCAGAAAATGATGACATCTCCTTATTCTTAACAATGAGTTGGAACATTTTTGTGGGCAGGACTAGGTGTTCGCGGGACTGCTTAACTTCTGTTAAATAAAAATATTATTCCAATCCCAATGAAGCGTCATATACCAATTCTCCTTAGATGAAAATATCAAAGTGAGCAGAGAAAATGCACAGGAGTTCGAACGTGTGGGTAATCCAACCAATTACGCTTGGCTACCCGAATTGCTACAGATTGTCTGTATTTGTGGATTATTTCTGCAGAAGATATCAAGATATCATGATTTTTTTTTTATTGAATTGCTATGTTCAAATCAAAGTTCGTATTTTTTTTAAATCTCGCTGCGGGGAAGGGAGTTGTCATCTTTGGGCTTCACAACAGCGAATTGATCAATCGCCAGGATTAAGTATTCTGAATGGTCATGTCTACAAAGTCTGACGTTGTAGGAAGCATATTAGAGAATTAAGATGAGAATGTTGAAATGCTGTTATTCAAGGCAGATGCTTTGACCTAGATGGGCTAATAATTGCCGCGTTTCAAAACAACATCATGAGTAGTATCCGCAGCGATTAGCTATCCTTATATCCCTGAGTGGTCCGTTCGATCATGTCTATCGAAAAGAATTGCGGCTGTCTTTTTTCTACTGCATTAATAGTCACAAAGGAGTTTTCTGATAACCCTTGGGAAGACAAAATACTTACGTAAGAGGATAGCTATGAAGACATTATCAAACCATCGAGTGTATTCGTATGGTTTCTCTGTCATTTTTCCCGCAAACGTTGGAGGTAGGCAAATACCAAACCAACCACCAAGGAAAAAAGGCCTCGTGATCATAACAATCGGTCAGGAATGGCGAACTTCTTTGTCCCCTGCGGGCATCAATTATTATGATAGTGATACTCTGACACAATACCACGTTTACATCCCATTGAGAGTAGGACGCTGGTCCCCTCGGGAGGATCGGTGATCATGTCTCTCTCCTCTGGGCGGCGTAACCTCGGTGGTAGAATTCACAAGATTTTTCAGGTTCAGCCACGTGGGGTTAAAGGCCCAGCGCAGTTGCGTTACAAAACAGCATTATAATCATAATTATATATCTATAAACCTCTAAAATTCCATAGCACCAAATATTCTATGGGCGGTCGATAAAAATCCAAATTGATGAACTTTATTTTCAGGAAAAAATTTGGATGATTCTTAAAGTACATACCAATTCAGAATGAGTGTCTGTGCATATAAATTCCTCTTTTTTCATTCTTCTTACATTTTATTACTTGCATCTTGCAATCTATGACGGTTTCATTCACAAAATATATTTCACATTTTCGTCGAATAATCTCGTCTCATAATTCAAACATCTGTAACTAGTTTCAAGTGGACTCGACTATGCGTGCAAGTTATGGACAAAACTCATTGGTTTCTACGCTGTTTTTAAATAACTTGTTTACGACTATTAAAAGATTGAATACTCGTAGGTTGCCGGGGTGTCCTTTTCTTGTACCATTCCTGGCTGTATCTGATATTTCCACACCAAGCAATCTTCAATGGCGCTATTTAGTTCATGACAACTTATTTCATTCAATATATAGATCCAGTAAATCCCCCCTAAAAAGAAATAAATAAAGAGAGAGAGAGAAAGGCCATCTCATACCTTTGTTATTCGTTCTTATTGCAAGAAACTACTCATATTCACCTTCCTTATCAATTGAAAATGCGACAGAGAGAGAGAGTATAAAAAAAAACATATCAATTCAAATGATTTGATTTGCACTTCAAATGACTTCACACGGAATTGAAAATAACCTTCGGGCACATAATACTGCGTCTGGCTATTGAGGTGGGTGTCTGGACCCGAAGAAAGCATGTTATTTGCCTTATTGTTTAAAGGGATGGTACAGTATTGGTGGAGATGTGAATTGGGCTTTTAACTTTTTGTGAGATACCAGGAAAACACGTATGATATAGTACAGAGGATACCATTTTAAGATGGATTCAAAGTTTATTTGATGAAAATCGGGTTTGGAATGACTGAAGCATCCAAAAACAAAGTAAAACAAAGGGCTCGTAATAAAGTGTGGGTCCCACACTTTATTAGACTCGCTCTTTTTTGGATATCTCAGCCATTTCAAAACCAATTTTTATCAAAGAAACGTTGAATTCATCATAGAGTTACATGCTCTTTTATATTTCATAAGAAGTTTCTCATCTCACAACAAAATAAGTTAGAAACCTGAAATTAAGTTTCAACCAAAACTCTACAATCCCTTTAAGAAAGAAGCGAAAGTCTGTCTGGTAGTCCTGTCAAAGAGAAGTGGAAGGATGTCGATTTAGGTATGGAATATTATACCCGTGAACAATGCCAATTTTATTATCCAACACGGCAGAAATATTTTCTTTCAGATTATATGCAACCAACTCAATTCATGACCTGTTTCTCTCAGAAAGAAAAAAAAATGCACTCTGCTCTGCAATGATTTAAACATTTTAGTGGCCCAGACGGGCCACCAGACCCAAAAGTTAGTGTCAAGCGCTTGTGAACATAATATATATATATATATATATATATATATATATATATATATATATTACAGAGAGAGACTGCTTTGCAACATTGAAATTATCATTGAAATATGGTTAAGAAAAAGATATGAATTTACAGGGTGTTCTTATAGTTACTTATACAGGGCCATCAAAAGATAAATTTGGTGACCCGACACCAAACTTTAGTGGCCCCGTGCAACCACGGGTCACCGCTAATGTCAAGCAATGTATGTGTGCACGCATATGAGTGTGGGTATGTGCATGTTGTAGACCATATAGTCGTTTCGGGTTCACAGGCAGAGGTTCATTTAACAGAGTAAAGTGAAATCTTTGCAGTTGTGGGATATGTTCAGTAAGTGTTCACTTTAAATGACAAACCTTATTAAGTGAAGAAAAAATGTTTTTATACCTTCAAGGAAAAAGAACCTTTTCCTTCCCACGTGTAAATAAACACGCTTTCTAAAATTGTCGTTCCGGTATGAGAGATGATAGATGGTCGATCTGACGGACGTGACTTGAACACTTTCACATCTACCGTAGATCAATTATTTTTTGTGTTCTGACCAGTGCCTATCAAAGGGGGCCTGCCCTATCAAATCAGCTCAATATCCTGTCATTGCGTCGGTTGAAAATGCTGAATCAAAAGCTTTGTGTACTATATATATCATAAATTCTCTAAAATTACATATCATCATGGCATTCAAGAGGTAAGAAAATGAATGGATGGTGCGTTTGATTTATTAGTACTTTCCAAGTCAGCAGATTACAAAAAAAAAAAAGAATAAAGAAATCCCATAGTTCGATATCTTGACTATTTCAGGCTCTGTTAAGCGTTTCTACTTACATACATACTATGTGTGTGTACGTGTGTGTGTGTGTGTGTGCGCGCGCGCGCACGCGTGAGATTATGTCAAGCAATTACAATGTTAATTAGCCAATGCGTAAATTGAAATTAAGAGAATACCCTAATTATGCCTCATTTATTACTTCTTCTCATACTCAATCTCTCTGTCACCTGTTCGTACTGACAGTAAATTCTGTTGGTGGTGTTTCCTCATGTTTTTCTAAACGTAATTATGTTACATTAGTCTACTCCACTTTGTGTTACCTATGTGCGATACTCCCAGAGAATGCGCAGTAGACTGGGTCTGATGGGGGACATATACGATCTTGTATAGTTATATGACTGCAAAAAAGCGTGGCACGACGTGACTCTGTGAGATCTAGTACCCGTCGGAACGGTATTCAAAGTTTTATAATTGCTTTCATTACTTTTCACATTACACATTCAGTGAAGTGAAAGGTCAATCTAGAGGGTATTGCCTTGTAAAAAATGAAAACAAAGTGTATGTGTTTGTTTGTTTATTTGTCTGTTTGTTTGTTTGCTTGCTTGCTTGTTTGTGTTGTTTGTTTGTTTTGTTTGTTTGTTTGTGATCGTGCAATTGAATATTCAGCGTTCTGGAATTCAGTAATCAGCAATACTTTGCCGGACATATCACATGACCCCCATTCTATAGTCTTATGAATTAGGAAACATGTTGTTAGGAGAGAGACTTGAGGTATTCGCTATTGACGATCTGGAAGAACTATGAATTAGCAATTGTGCTTGTCAGATGGGTATCTATTTTCATAAGTTCTTAAAGAATTTTGAGAAAGTGATGCGCAAAATGTTCATATAATGGCTTCCTAGCACATAAATTCAAACACGCAGAGAGAGAGAGGGGAGGGGCAGACAGTCATATATACTCACAGAACAATGTATTATACGGCTTTAGCAAATTATCACAGTCAGGAATATTTCATATTCACACTGAAAAGTGTTAAAAACGTGCAACAGCCCTGAAATCTTCCACATTTATCCGGGTAGAAGGATTCCAGGGAAAAAAAAATCATCTGTTTGACAAAAAAAAAGCCCCAAATTCTACCATTTTTCAAGGATCAATATTTTGTTGTCGTCTGTATTACTTTCATTGATTCACACAACACTATCGAGGACGTACAATTGCTTCTTCTTTTTTATGATTGTCAAAAGTCGTGTACCATTACTTTGGGTTTAACTCTATTTTTTTTTCAGAATGATAAATACAATGCAGATATTCTACGGAAGAATCAAGTAACTTTTCTTGAAAATGGTAGCACTGGAAATAGAGAAAACGCAACATATATCAGACAAAAATGCTATCTGCACTTGGATGAAATATTGCACATTTTGACTGATTGAAGGAAGTATATTCGAGTAGAGAATTCTTTAGATTCTTAGTGGAAATGAAAATTACTCGAGAGAGACGAACGCTACTGTTCTGCACCAATGAGTTTTGGCCGACCTCAGAATCACAGCCGAAAGAGACAAACGATGTGCTTTTTTCGCGCGCTGTCTAGCTCAAGCGCATTGATTGGTTATTAATTAGATTTCTGATCAAGTCGGCACGCGCCAAGAGACACACACAACACATGGTATCGTCAAGTGCATAAAGCACGGCGTACAATTTTTGGAGTCGGTTTGCCTTTGATGTCCCTGGGATGATGAAATTACGCTCTTATTTCGAGCAATGCAACCTTTTCTCTCTTGCTAATGTAAATACATATTTTTGATATAGCCGGGCTTATTCTTGGCAGAACACGACATATCCAAGGATCATTCGGACTAACCTTTTTACCAACTTACTTTTCTCTTTGAACTTGAGGAATATGATAACTGATTCGTATTTTAGCTATTAATTAAAGCACAGAGGTTTTTGTGTTTTATTTGTTTGGGTTTTTTTAGTTTTTGCAGGACTGACATAATATATTCCACATTCTATCACGTCAAGCAGTCATATAACATGCCGCAAAATAGTTTACTGTTGAAACTCAGTAAAGCTTATGGACTCATAGAAATTATTTTAACCTATGGTTAAAGAATTTGATAATGCACGGTGGAAAAAGCAAAGTTGCAACGCTTCGCATTGTAATCGTATCTTCAGAAATAACTCTTCTTTAGCGATACTGGTTATTGGTATACGTATATTCTTTGAGCCCGGCAATTCTTTGGTATGTTTGATTTCAAACTTTGTTTTCCGATTGTAGGAAGAAGAGTTCTTTGACATTTTACTCATTAGAGATATTGCCTTCTGCTTTTTAGCGCGCATTAGCGTGGATGATACAATGTCTTTGACCTTCAGCTTGTGCTCGAAAACTCAGAAAGAGAAACTCAACATAACAATACGGACGTAGCACTAAAAAAAAAAATGAATTAAAAAAAATTGACATTCACTTTCTTCCTCCTGTCTGTTACCGCATATTTATTCCAGCCTGGAGCAATTGTTAGTAACTGAGTCATTAAAACCATGCTACGATTTCGCGTTTATATACGCACGAGAGAGCATCACCAGCAAATATATTAATAGTTTATGATGGCTAGCTGAACTTGGATGGAACACGCTGAGTGTGGATTACTCACTGTCACACAATCCACAATTTACAGAGGGTTTTTTTTTTTCTTGAGTGTGTGTGTGTGTGTGTGTACGTGTGCGTTATGCTTGCGTATTAGATAAGACAAGATCGTACAGATTTTCCTTTTTAACTTTACTCTCTCCGTAAAACCAAATTCATTTCATTCTTATAATCCAAAATTGGTTTCAAAATTGCTAGGAATGAAACGAGAGGTTGGTGTCACGCTCTGTTCTTGCCTCCTCGCCAAAGTGAATACAACCCTCGTGTAATTCTTTGTTAGTCAGTCTGACCTTTTTATTCTTTGGTACAAGCAAACCAGGAGCCTTAATACAGGCATGATGTACATATTCCATTGAAAATGTTCATGTCTGACAACACGTCCTGCAATTGCCAATCAGACTGTTCAAGAAGTAATTGTCCTTAAATCAATTTTCAAATATCAAACGCTGTATGAAAAATTGCCATGCCTTGGAAAAAAAAATCTAGCTCCTTTAAAAATTACTGGTAGTCATACTGAAAAATAGCTTGAAATTGACTCAGAGATATATATACCCTAAATAAATGAATTTATACTCCAAGGATGACTGAATAAAGAACAAGTTGATAAATCTAAACACACACACACACACACACACACAAACACACACACAATCATCAAAATAAGAGATCATAGTCTCACAAAAGGACTGAAAACCTAACATGGCAGCTGCCCGGAGTTAAGGAACAGCTTAATTGTAGAAATGCCTAGTATGGTGACGATAATTATCCAGCGTTTCTCCAAGAACACTCAGTTATGGATGGATATTACATAGGTCAGGGAGGTGGGATCCACCTCCCTGCAGGTTAAACTGTTATATGACAAGAATTTTTCCAATGGATTTTACCCACTCTTTTTTGTTTTTGCAACTCTCCAAGATTCTTCAATTCTGCGTTTCTATAATGTTGCCCTGTTTTTTTGTTTTTGTTTGCTTGTTTGTTTGTTTGTTTGTTTTTGGGGGGTTTCTTCAGGATCTGCCCTTTTCTTTAATTTGCCCACCATCACCATGATCACATTGCTAAGGCTTGAACTCTGTTTTTTACTTGCAACTAAGTTCAATTGAGTCAGAATGTATTATCTTTACTAAGGAAATATTTTTGTTGATTTCGTAGCATTTTCAAATTCTTATCTCTCGTTCCTTCAGTAGGTTTTGGATATTATCTCTGTTTTTATTGTTCTCATTATCATAATCATCATGATTATTATCCGGGTAATTGCACTTATTTGCCTCCTTTTGTTTACCGAAGTGTTTATGCATATTTCAATATTCTCTCTAGAATACATAAACATGTGTCCCTGCAACCCCTTTTCATGCCCCATGGCGAAATGGCGCCATGTCAACCAACACGCAGCATTGGTCACGTGGTGGGTAGTACTTCTGGTGGCGACGAACGACAAGAGCGTTCTTTTCACAATAGGATTTGGAGGCGTCATCATAATGACGTCAGCCTAATTGAGTGTTGCCTGTACTAGAGAACTCGACTTCATTGGGCAAAAGCTGCTGCAAGAAATGAAAAAAAAAATAGATTGAAAGCAAGGGGAGAGAAGGAGATAGAGAGAGAGGGAGAGAGAGAGAGGGAGCAATTTGTGATGGCACCAGTCTGTCTAAAGAACACCGTTTTCTTTTACAAAGAGCTGAAGTTTAGAGAAAACATCGTTCAGCTATGCAGCGCGGCAAAGGTGCTACTTTTCCTTTATGTTTATCCTTGCGCGTGGGATAGTAAAGAAAAAGAGGGTTTGAGGATTCTAAAAAGTGAGTATGAAGATGAACTACACACTCATTCCATGCAGACAAAAGCTTTTTGCGTAAGAGTTAAATTTATTAGTCTTAAAGTGATCTGAACACGCCTCTAGAAGAACAGGCTGATCTAGATACATAACGTGAAAGAAGGAATAGATCCAGTCCTAGGGGAAAAAGAAAACTGCGGTTGTCTATTCCAGGGTTTCAGGGGATATCTTAATAAGGGTAAAACCAAAAAGTAGTCATAGATAAACTGTGTTACTACTATGTTTTCTATATTCGATATTACGGTAGAAAAAAAAAAGAAAATATTTTTGGAACATTTTTTGTTAAAGAATTTGTGAAGGACGATTGAGATTAATGCGATTAAAGCGTCTATTTTTGATTGTGTGTATGTGTGTGTGTGTGTGTGTGTGTGTGTGGTTGTACATGTGTGGTAAAACTGAGGGTGTTAAAAAAAAGAAAATACCCTCAAAAATAGAAAAGTAGGTCAAGTTAAATGCTGTGAAAGAGACTGTGTGTTATTTTTAAAACCATTGCCAGCATTGCGTGGGGAATCGAGATATAAGAACCTCTAAGCGGAGGTGTAGATTCGGCGTGATAAGCCCTATAATAGGTAGCACAACTCAATTACCCCAGATAAGTGTTTTGTAAATTCAATGGTAGATACTTCATACTTTCAAGAAAATTATTTCTCGAGCTTCTTGTTCTATCCCATAAGACAACATTCAAAACTATTTAACAATACAAACTTTTCTTTCTAAATCGCAAGAATTGCCACGCCACCGTTTGTGTGCCGTAATAAACATCACCATGCATTCACTGCAAAGTCGGAAAGCATAGAATACTTTTGAACTCTCAAAAACTGTTAACTTATAATTAACTCATTAACACTTGATAAACTTATTTCATTTTGTTCGCTAGAACACAAATACGATAAAAAGTTTTAAAAAAAAAGTAGTGTCAGATACAGCTGCTTACAGATATCGATCAGAACATTCATTAATAAAGAGAATTTGCGGTATGATTCTGCAGGAGACGTAATCGGTTCTTCGTCATCTATCAAAGATGATGAATATTGCTCTTTTCTTCCCTAATCAAAAATATACAAAAATATTAGACATTACATTCAATTTGGGCCGAGTTCAAATGGCCATCGATATCAAAATCAAATACTTGAAATAGGCATTCACCGAAACTTCTGTCATGCGATTTCACGATTTTTTTTCTCTCAATCAAAGGTGTAAATGAGAGGATTCAATCACCCCCCCCCCAAAAAAAAAAAAGGAAAACATGTACGACGCTTGATTCCTGAATGTCGTTGCGCCAGCCAAAGCGCAGCCAGTGGTGCAACCACTCCCTGACATACCGGATGCACGCCACGAGGCCGATACCAACGAGTCACACAACCCACGAGTCATACAGCCCACGAGTGGTATAGCCCACGAGTCATACAGCCCACGAGTTATACAGCCCACGAGTCATGCAGCCCATGAGTTCGGCACTGAGCAAACAAGGCCCACTAGAGGTCGTTCTCATGGGCCTTGTTTTGATTGTATGATTCGTCGGTGTCGGTCTCATGGCATGCACCCATTTGAATGACATGATGTCGAAAATTATTACCTTATCAAACACAAAACTTGAAGGTTTTTTACAGCTAATTTGAATCACGTGAAAAGGCGAGTATTCAAGGAGAATCGTCGCCCACGAGTGCTTTAATTGTTACCAAATTCAGATGAAGTATTTATCACATTGGGCAGGAAAACCTATAACATCAAATAGAAAAGATAGTGTTTAAGCAGGTGAGAAACTATAATGCAATGAGCTAAAGCAAACACTACCGTGCCATATTGTATACTTATCATGTAATTATTTATCCAGTTGATATATACGCCACTAAATTGTATTATGTAGTTGCTGTATTTCTTGTTTTGTCATTACACTTGGAGAAACAAGAACCACTGCAATATTTCCATTCTATTTATCATCTTCTAAATTCCTTGTCTCCCTTTTCATTAATCAATTAGTGATTAATTGTGAAACCACAAGATGTATTTTTGCCTTTATAATGCTTGAAGATTAATCAGGGTGGATTGACAGTTGTCAGGTCTGCCATTGCATAAAGTATTCTCTTGCTTCTCATGTGTGGTATTCGTAACTTAATTCATTCATTCTATCAAATTACTTCAAATATTGTGGTCCTATAGTGTGATTAAAATCTTTATCAAATTAAAGCACTCACGACAGCCATTTCAGCAAACTCAAAAGTACACGTTAAAAAAAAAACCTGATATTAAAGCAAACTAGCAAACATGAACAGAAATACATTTGACATTTCAGCAGTATGATTTCGTAGGTAATAAGAGGTTTCGGTGCCTAAATGTGTGTGCGTATGTGTGTGTTTGTGTGTTTTGTTTTTCGTTGGCAGGCTGGTTGGTGAATGCTGTTGACATTTTGGGATGTTCAGTGTTGTTTGTCCATTTATGTGTTAATTGCGGGTCATTTCTCTGAGTGCACGTCACGAGACCGACACCCACGAGTCTAACAGCCTACGAGCTATACAGTCCACGAGTCATATAGCCCATGAGTTGGACACTATTTAAAGCAAACAAGGCCCACGAGACCAACTTACACCCCGTGGTGTATCTGTCGAACTCGTGGGCTGTTTTTACCTAGTGTTGGTCTCATGGGGTTTATTGCCTAGTATCGAACTTGTGGGCTGTTGGAGTAGTGGGTTGTATGACTCATGGGTGTCGGTCTTGTGGAATAACCCCGTTTCTCTTCATGTTATGGTTATTTATCTGCTCAAAAAAAAAGAAAAAGATGTCATCATTAAAGATGATCTGAGTGAGGACTCCAGACAGTCCTCTATGTTGTTCATTGCGATGTCCTTCCTTAACTGACAGTATTGAGGAGTTTTGAGTGTCCTCAGTTTCCCCTTTTATTCTCGACCGGGATTCTCTTTGTCAAAGTGACATAAGGGAAAACCCTGATAATAGTGGCGGATAAGAATCTTTATCATCAAAACAAAAGAGGTCCCGCTTTGAATCCTGTCCGGTAGTTAAATCTTTATCACATAAGAAATGGTAACCCGGAAATGATGCAGTGATGTTAATGGCAGTCGACTCTTTTGAAGAGCATTCCTAACATTGGCGAAGGTACCTTAATTTTGGGAACCTTCATCTCTTCATCGTCATTATCATTATCAACATCTTCGTTATCATTATCTCTGTTGCTATTATTATGATGACCCCAACCAGAGCCTCTGCAATGATCAGTTTTAGGTGTCGATGTGACAAGTGATGCTATTTTGCCTTACATTGGGATTAGCAGAATGTATATTATTACCTTTGTCATCAAATTCTTTATTTGTCACGGATTTTCCCAAAAGGGTAGTATTGTCTTTCTGTTACATGATACGATGCTCATTGGTGTTTCTGTTGTGTCCCGTATTCTGTCGTATCATCGACGCTATTTTTAAACTGTTACTACATGGTTGCCGCTGATCTTTCTGACAGTTATTGACAGACCCGTTTGGTTGTAATTATGATTATGATTTAGCTTGCACTATGTAATAAAGGCAATGACGACTTACAGTGAGACTAGATAGAAGATTATAAAAAATTGTCACTTCAAACTGAAATACTTAATATACTACATGAATAGTGATGTTCTCCATTTCGTATTCAAACATCTCAAAGAGTCATTCGGTTTAATCGAGATGTCACGATGAACGGAAGAAAGACGTTCTGATGAGATGAGACACTTTGAAATCCTCGAAACCAACACGGTAAGAGATAATTCAGATGTAGTTGAGTCGTCGGAGTTGGCGCTGCATGGTAAGTGTTTTCCTTCCCACGTGTCTTACCGTCTGACAAGCGGCAAGCATCATTTCACGTTCCAGATTCCAAACAGGAAAGGAAAAAAAAAAGCAATTCACCAGCCGCGGAATGAAGAGTGACAGAATTGACGGTTCTTATTTGATGTATTTCAGCTCTTGCATTTCAGATTTACCAGAGACTAATACAGATTATGCCTGCTTATTCCTAGATGTCTGGAATTTCAAAAGACGTCGGTGCATGTCTATTTGTCAAAAAGTGCAAGTACATTCGATCAAGAGGTACGCTTGTCTGATTTTCTTTTTATTTTTTTCTTGTGAAAATACCTCAGATCGAGTAGGGATGCCTGAAGTAGGATTTTAATGCGCGTTGACTGTGACGGCTGTAGGTAGAGATTGTTGGGGAATTTCACCTGTTCCTCGTTCCAACGTTCCTGTCTGTCTTCTCATGCTGTCGAATTTGGCCTGAAATGTCAGCATTATTACTCAAGAAGTCCCGGAGTCAATCGTCTCGGTGACTGGTTCGTTCTTGCTCCACTATGTGTGTACTTTATGGCCCCGGCTCCGATTGGCATTCAATGAATGTGATTTTCCTGGTTGCTCGAGAATACCAAGCGCTAGTTTGAAAGTGACAGGCTAATTCTGGCAAGCCTTGCTGATTTCCTTGAGTATAGGTTTCATTTAACAGCATGCACCATCATCATGATCACGGCAAAGCATGTCATTGCTTGCGTTATAAGACCGGCTGATGGCAAGTGACGAACAAAGAAGAATCTATACTTCTGTTTATCGACTGTACTCATGTTATCATGTATTGCGTGTAATGCTATTTGAGCCCACAAACATCATGCAATATTACAGTTTTACACTTCGGGGTTTCCTGATTTATTGTTTGATTGATTGTTATTTATGCAAGCGTAAAATGATATGGCAACCATTACTCACTGATGTCCTATATTCAGTGGAGCAATCAACTCCATTGCCAACCAACTGCACATCATCCTATTAAATCATCCTTTCCCTTCACAGCCTTTCTTACTTCTTGAACCTAGATCATTAGGCTGTGATAGACCTCTCCAATGAAAATTTTACAACAATGCATTCTAAATGGATAAGCGTATTATGGATTTCCCATTGTGAAAACCAGGGTATATCCGTTTTATGACTACTCAGTACACGTGATAAGCACTATAATGTCAATTGCAACTTACTGACAAAATTTTCTGGATACTTTCGCTGTGAGAAATAGTACCTTTAACACTCAAGATGGATCAATTACAACGCCTGAATGAAAGCAACCTGCTTCAACACCTTCCCCCTTCGGCTGCGGAGAGACAGGCGACATTGTTTCTTTCACAGATCCTCTAAACGCTTAGCCCTGTCGACATGGTATCGATCGATATATCGTCTATCATTTGGCATCAGTCGTCTGCTAGTTGTAAGTATAAGTGACTCGCTCTCGTAGCCTTGGGTTAAAATGTGCATTTATTCCGCGAAACAGCCGCCCAAATCGCCTGTCGACGAGGCCAAAGATCTTTGCATAGCGAGAGCCAAGAGAGGAGAAGAGCATTTGATTCTTTTCATCACTTCGAGCGACACAAATCCACCTCTACGAGCTCCAAACCAGCTGAAATATCGAAGCTGTAAATCCTGTATTCCTCTAGCAAATTTAGAAGCGCAGGATTGTGCTGGAAAATTTGCAAGTAGAGAAAGGCAGTGAAGTGGAAGCGAATCGCTTCATCAAATTTGATCACTGGGATATCATTTCCCACATCTCATGAAATGAAATCTGAATCTTTTCACGCGTGTTAACAACACTTTCATCTACCATAGATTAAGAAATAAAAAAAGAAAGTGATACATGTTCTTAAAGGGTGTGTACAGTTCTGGTCGAGGTGAAGATTTAGCTTTTAACATTTTGTGAGATATTCAGAAACCACTCTATGAGATGTCAAAGAGCATGCAGTTTTAAGGGGTATCGAAAGTTTATTCGATGAAAATCGGTTTTGAAATGGCTGATATATCCAAAAACAAGGTGAAACAAAGAGATACTAATAAAGTTGGGGCATGTCGCCTTTTATTATTAGCACTTTTTTGGATATCTCAGCCATTTGAAAACCAATTTTCGTCAAATAAACGTTGAATCCTTCTTAAAATTACATGCTCTTTCATATTTCATAAGAGGCTTTTCATTATCTCACTTAGGAATGTTCAAAACATGAATCCCTACCTCAACCAGTACTGTACAGTCCCTTTAAGCACAAAATATCAGCGACACATTAAGTCACAGGCCTGAATATATGAAAACTCTGGAAATATTAGATCAACATTCGATATTCTTTTCCGGGATTCTGGAAAGAGATCAAATTTCTGTGATTGAAAAACGTTAATGCTAAACACCTATTGGTTTTAAATTTAATCAATTCAATTCAATTCAAATCATTTATTGTCATGCACTCAGGCATGAAAATTATCTTAACAGTCTCCAAATATACAAGCATACAAATATCTAGAAGGAAATAGAACAATATAACTAAATGACAAGTACACACCAATGGCAAAAAGAAAATGCATAATTCAACTCATTAGATTATTGCACTTGATCCAAAAAGGCTGCACATGTGTTTTCTGTTCCAAATAATTCTGATTTGAACAGTTTGTTAAATACAGCTATAATGAAAACAACACGCATGGATCGAGACCCCACCAACATAACACCCGGAACACACTTTCACACACACAAACACACACACCGTTTGAACCCTTTAAAGAAAACATTGCAGTTATTATGCAGTTAATGTTTAAAGGGATGGTACAGATTTTGTTGAAATGGGAATTCAGATGTCAAATAATTCTTAAGATAATTATCTATTTAAATATTAATCAGCATAAAATTCTACGAGGAATCAACAGTTTACTTGATGAAAATCCAAGATAGAGTAAACGAAAGTAATCGTAATAAAAGGTGGTCTTACCCACCTTTTATTAGGACTTCTTTGTGTTTGTACATCTCAGTCCCAGAATTGTATGTTTTGTTTTTTTTTTTAATATAAATATTTCAAATAAGTGGTTTGGTATTATCTTGCAAAAAGTTACAATCTGGATCCCCATCTCAACCAGAACTACACTGTCCCTTTAAACTCAAGTTGATTTTTTATAGATCACCGTAAATGCAGGGAAACCTCGTCTCTCTTCAGTACTAAAATGTGACAATAATTCGAACTAATTCTCAATATGCGTTAAGGAAACCTAAAAACATAACAAAACATCACATAGAGATTACAATCAGAAGCTCGTGTAAAGGTCAAAAAGTGTTTAAATGATATCAAATCGCAGATTTTTCCGCTATACCTCTGAACTGTCATATCTACTCTAGGTTGCCAGCAACGTGGAGAACTTCTTTCTAGTGCTATATTGTGTAACATTGCCTCTGACCAACAGGGTTTTTAAGGTTTTGAAGTCTGCAAGATAATGTATTCAGAGTAGATCTCGGAGAATTCATCTTTGTCATGACGATGCTTGGATAACAGTCACTGAAGAAAGAGTGCTACGGAAACATAGCCAATACATACGCGCGCGCGCGCACACACACACAAACACACACATGCACATGCATACACACCCAGACACAACACACACACACACACACACACACACACACACACACACACACACACACACACAAACACACAATATTGGTGGAGACGGACGATACATTCTTTATGCGCACCATGTAATGGTGCATTTTTGTTTCTTTTGTTACCCAGTGACTCCCGAAGGAAAAGCAACGTGAGAATTCTCATGGGTTCTTTCCACAGTTCGAAATGAAATATGGCGTATCAGATCGCGTTAGTCGTTATGACGATATGGCCCTTTCATCGACACAGCAGTCATCTTTTCTCCAGCCAAACATCACCCCGCTTATACGGCAGATTGTCGAGTGTCATGGATATCACCCCGTCCACGAACCACACGGTTAGGAGCGAAAACTGATACTGAGTACCAGGCGAGTGTCTCTCACTCAGGGAAAATAGTCACGTTACCCGACAATTGATTGTTCCATCTTATTGTTAGAAAGAAGCTTGCCATCTCCCCGATTTAAGCACGGCCTTGCCTCATTATTTCCCTTGGAGGTAGGCATTGTGCAAAATGCGGGAAAATCTGAATAAAAGTGACCTGTACCACTGACCTGAGAATAATCTTTGCTTTTTTCGTTCACGTATACACGTGTAGAAAATCTGGACTTGAAAACATTCTCAGAGGGTTCACAAATAGATAGAGAGAACCCCCTCCCCCAACCCCCGCCAAGTATTTGCTATGAATACAAATCAGGCAAGTTAATCGGCTGATTATTCTGGAGTGTGTTTTTTTTATCATATTATGCTGACTTACTTGTGTTCTGACTTCTGCTCACCGTGTTTTTCGTAGATTTCTGCAAATAATCCAATCTTCTATTTCACCTTTTACCCACGCCCCGGGTGAACAGACTACAAGCGCTTACATAGTCCTGTCATTTTCTCGGCTAATTCAACGGGGTGCGATCGATAACTTCATTTGTGCGGTCAGGTTGAGAGCTGATTCAAATCGATAATATCGTAAACTAGAGAGAGAAAATCGCGCGAGTCTTCAGTCAATTTCAAAAGATGAGTTCGAATTATTTTTTTCTTTTTTTGGGGGGGGGAGGAGAATTCTTCCAAGAAAAACTACCCTTATTCTACTGACAATCGATAACTAAACACAGTTTCTCACTTAAAAGATAGGAATGTTGATAGGAATCTAATTTTTTTAATCCATTCGAGGCTTTGAAGAATTGAAGCACTAAAGCGGGGGATAAGCTGACTAATGTGCTTGTGAGGCATTTGTGCATTGGCAATATTCATCAAGTCATCTGCGAAGCTAGATACAATTATAGAATGGGGAAAAACAAGGCTGACAAAGGCGAAATCTTGGCGACTCAAAGAAGAACATATCAGTAATGATGCCACTGGTCACGGCGATAGGTTTCGCGCAATACTGCCATCTCAAATAGCTGTTTTGTCGGTTAAGGAGCAATCCAGGCCGTGTGTCATGCCCGCAAATTTCTACTGGGCATTTTCTTTTAATTGTGGCGCATCAGGATAGACAGAGGGAAAGGGAAAAAAGGATAAAAGTCCCCTGAAAAAAAAGAAGAAGCTGATGGAAAGGAAGACTACCACTTGTTACCAAACCAGCGAGGCGGCATTATAAGAAGTACTTAAAGATTCGTAATTGAATTTGAGGAGCTACGGGCGGTCGCAACTAAGTAGAGAGCTCGCTTGCGGAGCTCCTCTTGGAAGGGATGTTTAGCCGAACATCTCTTTTTTAAATGAATACAACAATTTTGATGGAATTCCACGGAACCCACGGGCTCTGGATTACTAGCGATCTAGGTAGAGTTGCCTGTTATCATGGCTTATTAGGATAACTCGATGACACGGGTATAATTGCGATTTTTACATGTAGAGCAGTGTTACACAAAATGCCAGTGATCCTCCTTGTGCACATCTGAAAGAAAACTTCGAAATTAGATTTGTAATTAAATACTTTCCTCTCTTTCCTAAGAAGATTTTCTTTCAAATGAACATTGAGCTGCAATGAATCATATAACAATCATCTCAATGTAGACAATAAATTAAGAAACTGCCGAAATTGTCAAAATAATCGTATGCATGAGAATGTTATACAAAGCAATAAACACATATGTTAGAAATCAGGGGAAGATTTTTTTCTATATACTTGTAAAAGGTCTGTAATAAATGTATACTGCAATCAAATCAGCAGTCATATTGAATCTTATCACTTTGTCAAGAAGAGGCTGGGAATGGATTTTGTTTTGTCCCTCTCATTAAATAGTAATTATTTAAAGTCAATTATAGACCATACGGGAAACGATGATGGTAAAATTCACTGCGAATAATTCTAAAATGACAAGAAAAGAACAAAACAGAGCAGGGAATGAACAAATATCACAAAATAAGTCCTTTTCCCGACGAATGTATAAGTCTCAAAGTACGTGACCAGGAACAATGACTTAGAAACACGCTTATCTCTTTATTTGCTCATTATGTTAGTCTCTGTTAATGTTATACGTGTATTGGGGATTCCGCCACAAAAACACGAATTCCCAACGTTGATCCATTTTAGTAATTCGGGGTCCTGCGTGTCACCGACACGGCATGTTTCGGAATTAAGATCAAGATTTTAGACCGCATGATTCGATCTCTGGTTAGTGGTTAGCCAGAGGCCATTACACTGAGCGCTCCTCCATTTTCGTGGGATAGTCCGTGGGAAAGAGAGGTAACCACCACTCGTGACGTCACTGGTTCATTGCCCACTCCGCCTTGCCACCCGCACGGCCGTCTGCGATGTTTGTTACAAGTGGAGTAATAATATCCCATTTGCCTGAAACCACGTATAACTAATTTCAATTTCCGCCAAAATGCGCTTCCCACACGGAATAATATCGCGAGAGTTCATAACGGGTTGTTACCAGCGCGGCGCCACCTGCGCGCCTCTCACTATACACCAGGAGTTAGTTAGATGATGAGTTGGCATAGTTAAAGAACGTCGTATATACCCTGGCGAAAGAGAGTGCCACCGTCCCGCAGGAACTCAGGTAAAGCGCCACAATGGCCCTAGGCGACACATTGGCAATTTCGCCCGCTTTGAATCCTCCATAGAATTCAGCGACAGGTTGTATGCGACGTTTTAATGGCGTCTCTTATAACATACCTTATATTGCCGGTGACCGTCCACACATCACGGTCTCTCGAGTCCAAGCCTCATTAAAGGGGATTATACTATTCAGCGCTGTTTCTTTCAAACCAACCATCCATGTCATGCCCAGGTAATCACTCTCATTTTGAAATGCAATTAGTAAAAAATACAGAGCAGGTAGGATATTGTAAACACTTGTCTACAATGATAACAAAGATTAAGCGCTAATATGCAGATTAGTGAGGATACCAGCAGTCCATGTGTTTAACAGCTTAATTTATCCAATTTATGACAATACCAGAGTGTTTGGTAATTTGCATTTCTTTTGTTCATTAAGTTTAAAAAGTACAAAGTAGTTTATGAGACATACCAGAGATCTCATCACAATTTAAAGCAATCAAGATTAAATATATATATATATATATATATATATATATATATATATATATATAGATATAGATAATAGGCCTATTTGTAATTTGGCCGAAGCGAACTTTCTGAAAGGTATTGAGACTCGCCATAAATTTTATCTTCAGTTTTTACGGAGAGAGAGAGAGCGAGAAGGGCAAACACAAAACCGAAGTGTTCAGTGTATGACGACCCGATACCGTGTGAAGAATGTATTGACCGAACCCACTAAGAGCTCTGTAAGAAATGGCTATCTTGTGAAGATATGAAAGAAGTGGAGACCTTGACATGATCGTATGAGATTACGCGGTAAAGTGAGCATAACGAAAACTTTTATTGTGTACGCCAGAACTGCTAAACCGATTTAGTTTATTGTTAGCCTTCTTAGAGTTGTACAGGTTGAGATCATGGAAATGGATCATAGAAATTAAATCAATGATGATTTCAGTTTGTATATAGCTACCGTCTGGCTTTTTTTTTCTGCCTGGTTATTGTAAGATACTTTGATTATTAAAGCAACTAAAATGCTTTGCCAAATTGAGAAAATAATGCGGTGTGTACGTTTGTATTACATGCAACCATGACAGAAAGTAAGGATATGTTTTGATTTTGAACTTTGTAATGTGACTTCAATTATGCATTTTGTTTTTCAATAAACATGGTAAAAAAATTTTACTCTGCCCGAAAAGGCGAGCGTCGTAGTCCCGAGTTCTTTCATGTTCTTTCAAAATTATGGTATATTGATGTTTCCGGTAAAGCAACTGTTGTAAGTCATCTTTGAGCTATTTATGACCAAAGGAAATGATACAAAACATATTCGTTGTGAAGTATTGCCTCAAAGGACTCTCAGTTCATAAAAAGACATTCAAGTGGTTCACTCATTAGATTTTAGTGGCGGGGGTGGTGATATTTAAAGACCAGCATGCTGTATCTCCCAAGCGTGCAATACCATCTACAGTAATGCGATTATGGGGCTGAAGAGTTCTTATTTTTCATTATTGCATATCAATATGTAATCTTCTTAAGAGTGTGTGAGAAGTAGGGAGAGATGAGAATGTGTCAGTCTGTTGAAGACAGTATGATGATGTGTTCGAAGGTGGAAGAAAGGGCAGCTACGTGGGTTGGGAGTCGACTCGCCGAGTTGCGTCACGCCTTCGGATCGAGCGGGCCTATCTCTTCCCCGCCGAATAGCAACGATGTTAAGAACGTGTTAACACTCCAAAGTGCAAGGGAATCATTCTTAGGGCATGCGTGTCCTTTCCGTATCAGACTTCAGACAATGGCGTCTCCCGTTTGGAATCAAATATGTCCTTACCATCAAAATTGATATACAAACAGGGCATTATTGCAAACATGTCAGGAGATAGGGTCTGAAGGACACACTTTAATGTACTTTTGAATCTTGTCCTCGTGACATTCTCAAACGTCAAACCATATTAGAAGTTTATGTTCGTTATTTTAGGCCAAGTCAGACACGTCAAAGAGGAATATAAAATACTTTAAGATGTCAAGGAAACCAAGTCACCTACTGAATGTCTGTTACCATTTCTTAACAGATGAACCAGCAAGCACTTCATATACCGTTTATAAAACACTTGGGCAATCGTGAATAAAAGAAATTTGTAGACTTTGGGAATGGATAGTACAGTTGATGGTGCTTTTTTGTTACATTAAATAAGGGGGCGTGTGAAAAATTCTACGTCGTAACTCCGCTCACGAAGTCTCGTAGCGCCCGAAGTTTGTTTATGCTCATCGGCGGCGTCGGGCAACTTGAATTCCTAAGTTATTTGCAATTTCCATCGGCAGACTACGAGTCAATCAACTCAATGGCTGCCATGAAATATTCATCATTCCTCAATACTCACTCTTCGGCGGGGAACAGGACAAAAGTCTCATTTTTGACCGACGAGCGCAAAAGTGTATCATTTGCCATTCTTTCGGTGCTCTTTTACTTTTGCCGCGCTCAAAGTGCAGGGGCGATATCATAACGACCATTTAGGAGCCTTTTTACATCCAAGTGGCAGACTCAGAGAAGAAGTGGATACTTCATGCAAGGATTTTGATCACAAAACATCACAGTGTCAATGTCAGCCATCCATTTTTCAAGTCCACGTGCCTTTTTGTCCATTTTCTAACTTGATTCCGAGAGATCACTGTTTACAGCACGGCTTGCCAGATAATGTTCGGGCAGTAAAGTTTGACTGCACGACTTTAATGTGATTTCCCGAAACTTATTTGACAGAATTACAGTGCATGCAAATAAATGTCACCCCATTTTATCTTGGCACAAGTGAGGCCTTCTGATGGAGATTCTCACCTTTTTTTATAACAATGTTCCTAGGGGGAATTCAAGATCAGATAAAGTTCCGCTGTTAAGAAAAAGTAAACCTTTACCAACTAAACAGTGAAAATCTAATCAAAATTGGATAAGAGAGGCAGTTTTTTTAATTTCTCTAAACGATCATTGGAAATTTTTTGAATGCTGATATCATCAGGTCACTCTTTTGCACAATCATATCAACTGTCTCAGAAGTATTTAAAAAAAAATAGAACCTTCACAATTTCCTAACTGTCCTACTTTTTATCGGCTTTTAATCACATTTTTTCTGCATTGGTGATAAATTTGTACTCTTCCTTTCACATTAACCTTTCTAATTGGTTTGGAATGTCCTTTTGAATGAGGTGTACATCTTCGTAAAGTATTACTCTTTATTAAATTCTGTTAGCAAAAGACTCTGGTGATTATAATATTTATAGATTGCCTAAATGCAGCATTTGATAGGGTCCCAGGACGCTTTTGTTTAACGGATTTCTTTACAAAAACCAGCATGCTGTTGGGCGCACTCCCAAATCTGATTAGACACATGTAGAGTGCCACATATGTACCTTATTATGAATTGATCTTTCAAGATTTTGTTAACTAATCCACTTCAAGATTCATTCGTGCATTTTTTTTTCAGCTCCAAACCACTTTCCCACATTATGTGCTCAATATTATTCAGGAAGAAAAGATGATAATATCAGGTAGGTTTTACTTGTACTGCGTGATATGTAGACGTATTTCTATTTCTACTAACACCTCCAAGCAATGCTAAAGAGAAGAGGCGCGGAGGCACGCCGACTTGTCAAACTTGCTGTCGATCATTCTTAATCTAATTTGGTGCAATCTGAAATACAGCTTGATTCCAACAGTAATAGAGAAAACATTCCAGTCTCTTCGCGGATACATGGTGATCTTGGATTGTGTATAAAGGATGTGCGACATTGAGCATTATGTCACATGTGAAAATGCGTGCAATGTCGTTCGGAGTTCAGGCGTACATTGCATTCCTGCACTTGAAATTAAAGCGCTCAATAGATTTGCAGATTGCCGATATTGCGTCTCATTGAATATCTCAGAGCACCCCTAGACAAAGAAACACTTCTTTCTTTCTCCTGCAAACATTTGTGGGAACAATCAGCATCTCACCCAATGTCAGAAAGAATTCTGATGTAGCCGCTAACTTATTACACTTATTTTATAAGTATTTTTGTTTGATACATTTGATGCATTTTGTTCCCGTACATTCAGCATTTGTCATGAACTTTTCTTTTTCAAAGTAATATCTTTTTCTTTCTATTTAACTTCAAGTTAAATTCATGCATAGCAGTGCATCCAACTTGCCGCTGCTTCGCTATTGTTTTTTTTTTTATCTTTCCGTATTATATTACAAATTCTCAAACCGGCATGAATCTAACTGAAAACATGCATATCACAATCTAACTAATTATATGGCGCAAACTATCTCGCTGATTTACAAAATCCTGAGAATAATTTAAAATTCTGTGTGGTTTACTTATTTCACCGATATGTCAATAACTATGAAACCTTGCATAACATTGACTTCCATAATATATTTTGTTTTCTTCGTATCTCTTCAATCTTTCTACGGTATACATGATACCAAGACTTTTACACTTTTTTTCACATTTTATTGCTATACCATGCTTGTCAAAGGCAATTTTCGTCTTGTAGGTAAATCAATTTCATTTCGGGTTTTTTTTTTTTCACTATATTGAGTTAAACAACACGGTATAGGTTTTCCCGTTCATTTTCAAACTGTTTTCATTCAAATAGATTTGAAGTTCAATTTCGTCCCAAGAGATCTGGAATATGCCAATTCTACTTTCAAATAGTCATCATTTTCGAACAAAATCTATTCAATTTAGTAATTTGTCACACGTTTTCGTCATTTACAATTCGAATTCATCAGTCACCCCCGCTGCATACATAACAGCAAAAGCAATTTCGTCTTTAAGCGATCATTTTCGTCAAATTTTCCTTCAAATTCATCTTTTTTTGTTGTGATTTCTTGGTTATTTTATTTCCTGCAACCGTTTACCTTTTCCACATTTAGGAGTAACATACACACACGTGTACCCAACCACTACACAGCCAAAATCACAGACACAAGTACATACACACACACACACACACACATATTACACACACATTATGATTACAGACAATTTCACGTGTGTAGGGCCCTAGAGTTTAAGCCCGTTTCAATGTTTAAAAAAAAAAAAGATACTTTAATTTTTTTTTTTGCCGTTTTCATGTTGAATAAAGTTTGCTTCATACACAGGATGGAATAACATAAAATCAGGAAACAAAAGAGCTGAAGTCCAAATGTTGCCACGACTTGATGAAAAATTGTCTTTACTGTTTGTATGTTCTGTGACTGCCGTGTACCAGGAAAAAGTGCACCGGCTGAAATTTACTTTACCCTCACAATGAAAGACAATAGCATCTGACTAATTTGTTTGAAAAATTCATGAAATTGTGTGAACAATGACGAATTTGATCCTTACATTCTCCGGTCGGCGGCGGGGATGAATTTCAATGACAACTGACGATTTCGAATGTTATGTCCTTGAAAATGGTTGACGAAAACGAGTTATAACGTATAATTACAATTATATTGCATAAATTGACGTTAGGATTTACATTCTGTGTGCCTCTTGTGACGAATTTGAATAAAAAATCTTTGAAATGGATTTTTTAAAGTGCGAAAATGGACGGGAAAACCTATACTATATGTATCTGCTTTATGTGTGACGGATGGGGAAACGCAGACATGTCTACATTATTGGCAGAATCAGATTATGTTATCTGCAAAGGAATGCAGTGGCTTGTGAGGAAACGCGGTACAGTCTGTCTCTGCTTTGCGATTTGTGCGTTCTTCTGTGCCAACCGTGAATTTTCACTCCGCATAGCAGGGGTACCGGGGAAGTAATAAAGTTTGTTAATTAAATGGAATGGCACAAGAAGCAGCTGTTTTATTCGTCGCCTGAAACGTTCTGACTGGTTCTGCTCATTCTCACACACGGTACCGTATTCCATTGTCTGCTCTAGATTCGTTATTACCCTCTGCCCCAGCCTTAAAGGTCCTTTGTTGTTAGAAAATACCAAGCTTATCATCTAAAGGCGGTTCGCACAGCGCAAATAATAAGATAAAGACGCGTAATCAGTTGAAAGGAAGAACTAGAGGCGATGGAAATGGAGAATTTCCCTCTCGATTCCTTTCAGTCGACATTGAGGAGGGAAGTCCAAAGCTCAGCCTCAAAAACCTACATATCTAAAAATCCGTTCTCACAATGAAAATATCTTACTCATCTAAAATATGGAAGCGAACTTCACCTAGGTGAGAGAAAAACAAAATGTTTTGAAATTCTATATGTTAGAATTACAATGAGGAAGAATAGATGAATTGCAAGAAAGAAAGGAATAATTGATGGATGAATAAATGAAAGAATAAATAAATAGATAAATAAATAATGAATGAATGAATGAACGGAGCAGAAGCTTTACATGAACCTTAAACGCTTAAGAGGTAGTTGATAACATACACTAGGATGGTTGGTGCAGTTAAGTCGTATAAAGGCCAAAATAAACGATCACTGTACTAGAACCAGTAATAATCATAGCAATGGACAAAAACAAGAAGGGGATAAAGTCAGAATAGGTGGATGGACTTTCGAAAATTACTGTAAGTATTAGAAAGGGATGTATGTAAACCATAAAACGTAATGAACACATTCCAAGTCAAGTATCACATCGCTTCCCCTCCCCCAGTTAATGGAAATACGACCTGCAGGAGGTGCTATGTTGCGTGCAAGTTGCTCACGTGAAAATGGATTTATTGTTTGAAAACCTTGAAATTAACGTCTTTTGTGAGTTTGCATGCAAGTTCTGCTTGAAATCACAAAGAATGGTTTCTGCCATGACCAAATGATGGCGATTACAGCAGCAGTTTTTGTTAAATGATTTGCACCAAAAAATGGAAAAGAGTAAGATCAACGGAATACAATTTAATGTTTAAAAACCTTGAAATCAACGTCTTTTGTGAGTTTGCAAGTTTCGCTTGATATGACAAAGAATAGCTTCTGCTATGAATAAATGATGGTGATTATAGCAGAAGTGATTGTTAATAATCTGCAAAAAAACAACAACAATAAGACCAAAGGAATAATTATAATCACGATAATCGCGGGCAATCAAATCAATAATCACGATAATAACCTATTGGGGGCAAGTGAGGTAAATGAAATTGGAGAGGATGGGCGCTGGGTATCGTAGAATACCTATTCCGGATACCGAGACACATAGTGTAGGGATACCTTGCTTTGTAAAGACGTCCTGTCTTGTGTACTGTTTTCTGTAAAATGCATTTGCAAGCTTCTCTCTCTCTCCATCTCTGTATAGCTTTTTTCCCAAATCTATTACATGTCTTATTAGTTGCAAAGCAACACGGCTATCCATTCGAAAATGCCGGGAAGTCTTGTGGAAAACTGAAGTCCCCGTGCCTCATCCTCACATTGCGACAATGGCGGATGTTTTCTCCGACCCGTTTCTCCCTCGGCTACTGTTTCAGCCCAAAAAGCGATCGCTGCACCTGTTGACGGGGTGATCTTGTACCACCGAACACTTGGTGTGCATACCGGAGAGGTGGACACAAATACCCCTCTTGAGCGCTCGGAGTGCAGCGACTATCCCGGAGACACTGTTTGCTCTTCATCCTCAGCTGACAGGCAAAAATAGGAAGAGAAGAGACAAGGAGAGAGAGAGAGAGAAAAGGAGCGAGAGAAAAATAAACCTTAAAGATGGGATACAGTCGTGTTCAAAGGAAGAAGGAAATTGGAACTGCCGTACATTAGGGAGCAGAGTTTGGAAAGGTAGAAAGACATGGAAAACCAACGAAAGAAAAAAAACCGTCAGCAACTTATAAGAGGATTTTATTAAGTATGATTCTTAAAGATGCCCCCTTTGGTGCTTGTTTATATGTGTGTCCGATCATTGATGGTATTTATAATCATGATTGAATATCAGCATTTCATTTAAAAGATTTATGCATACTTTCTTAATCATTTCAGGCGTTCTTCCAGAGCAAGAACGGGAACTCGCAGTAATTGAAATTATTTTTGATAAAGAGGCTAAACCTTTAGGGGGGAATACAATTGAATCTTATTTTCAATATTATTATTCCGTAATCATAGTGATACTCTGCGAGATTCCAGATGCCTTCTTGAAGCCCGCTTCCCTGCATGCAATGAGCACATTTCTCAGTTATTTATTCATTACGGCTAGATTACCTGCTGAGATGCAGGTTTAGAGAGAAACTGATTTGAAGGATATTTTGTTGTTTTTCGATTCTGTACCGACCGGACTAAAACTAAAAAGTTTGGCAGATTACCGAGGGAAGAAGTGAGAGAAGATAGAGTCTTTAGAATCAAAAGAAAACAAGAGAAAATAGGAAATTCAACATTCAATCATGTATAATTCGGGCATGGGGATAACATACCAAATGCTGCAACACCCACCTGGCGAACCAGAGGAGTGCTCAAAGGTTTGTTATTCCGAAGGTTTGTTTAATCCGAGGATTCAAGGATACTCCTAGGGTTCATTATGCCGATATTCGTTATTCCTAGACTTTTGCAATAAAGTGTAATAAAAGTGAAATAAAGTTCGTCATTTTGAAGATTCGCTCATCCTCAATTTAAAAAGGGTTACTTATTCCGAATGTTCGTTAATCCGACAAAAAATAATTTTAGTAACTAAAAGGGTCCCTCAGTAGGCACATCTCTTTTTCTTTTTCTGACGAACCTTATTTCTTTCTCGAAATCATGAACCTTCGAAATAACGAACATCACCCATCTTTCTTAATTGGATTAGACATGCTTGCTCTTTTATCAAGAATTATACATTGTGTGTCGCGTTACGATCTTTCGAATAATTAGCACTCCTGCAAGATCATTGCATGAGCTGTGACACTCAATTGCATTATGGGGTGTCTAGTATTTCTTTCAAAATTATTGTTCTTTTATGTTTAGATAAGTTTTGTTTTTTGTTTTTTACTGCAAAGTATTGTCTTTTATGCGACAGACATACATAATGTGACAAGCAGACTATCAAATGTGATTTTGTCTTTTGTCTCTCGTGGGCTTAACTGTTTGCCCTACAACACGAGTAGTGCGATATTTGAGATATATATTGACATTCAAGGGAATATATACATTCATTAATATTACATCACGATCTCAGCATATTGTCTGATTCAAGGATGTAAATGATGTTTAAGTTACATGGACGATTTTTTTCCCCCTTACGGCTTTACCACTTTACAGGTATTACTACAGCAGCATGTTGATGTGAGGTCAAGGTACTTCTTTGCCCCTTGAGCTTGACGGATAGTGCGTGTCTATCCTCTCATCGTATAGCTTCCTTCGGGAATGCTCGATATGTTTACACTAAAGGAACTCTGCCTTCCATACATTTTCAATTAAGCATGGGAATTATTTGAAGAGCTCTCCACGTACCGTATGGGAAAAAATTACAGACATATGAAATCGCAATGTTAAGATTGTATATTTCCCTCGAACGAAGTTATACTTATTTTTTATTTTGTTAACCAAGGAAAGTTGAGTGTCTACAAATAAGTGATTCGTACATTCTTGTGGTATGCCTTGAACTTTTAGAATACTTTGCATTGTTTTGTTTTGTGGAACTTGTATCGTATTTTGTATCCCATTTGGAAGATCCATGTACTTTGAGCTTCCCTTAGGAGTGCTTGTGAAAAGAAGACTTCCTTTGGAAAAGGGCTTTTTTCACTCCCTCCCTCCCCTCCCCTCCCTCCCCCTTTCGCTCCTCCTATCACTCCTAAGAGCGGTGCAAATAAATGAGTTTTGTTTATAATCAGTGCGGTCTATAATCCATCGCATTACGCTAGGTACGCTATTTCCGAGTGTCTATTTGTTTAGAGAACCGACATGAAATACGCACAGGTACACCTACCGGCACATTCTCTTTGCGTTCTCAATCTACTATCGATGTCTCCCAACATCCAATGCTTCCTCGAACTCTTTAGGGGTAGAGAGATAATACGTACGAGCCTGGGAGGGAGACTAGAGCTCCCATCATCGGGCGTCCGCAAGGCGTGCGTGCCATGTAGAACAGCTAACCTCTTTAGTGTTTCTGTTGGCTTGTTGTTTTCCCCTCTTTTTTTCCAGGGGGAGGAGGTGAGGCTTGATTGATAACTGCCATGTGATTTGAAGGCTGTTGGAGCATAATAACCTGTTAGTGATCACATTTTAAAACTTCAGGAAAGGCAAACGAACTGTTTCTCCTTTTGCTTCAAAAAAAAAATCTATCAAGAAGGAGAACAGCCCTACGTCAAAATGAAGCTATCACGGATCGATGTTGTTAGAATCACTGACTATACATCAATTGCCATAGTTTCCTACAACCTCAGATTTCTGCGAAATTATGCCACGCCCCTTATTCATCCGATTATTGTTTACGTCACAGAGCAGAGTGTTCGTTGTTGAGAGATATTCGAAACAGCAATACATTATCATGTGATAGGCGTCATGAGGGGGATTCGCAAATGGTGTCATTGCTGAAATTGCTGAGATTGTATCATCTCCTCACTATATGAAGTTCATAAAGGTTTCTTTCATGCCAAATATGACGTGCTGCATTTCATTTTCCCTTCGCTGCCAAGCGATGGTTATAAAGAGGTTGGTGTATAAATAGGGAGAGCACGAGGTGAAAATGTTCTGAAAGGTCTCCATTGTGGACAAAGCTCGCTATTGTGACGTTTTCTTGGGATCAACTCCTCCAAAATAGGTGCAGAATGAAAACTCGCTAAAATGGGGATGGGGGGAAAGTGTTATAAACATCCATTCGATTTCGTGAAGGAGATTGTGGGAAGTGTGTCATCAGCACGGATCGTTGCCATGGGATACATGGATGCATAGGGAAATCTTTTTTTTTTCTTTTTTTTTTTTTGCTTCAATGACTTGGTCAGCTCAGTAGAAGAAAGGAGCATTTTTCTTATCATTGAACTTTAATCGGCAGACTAGCAGCAATAATCTATTACGTATTTTCTTCCATCAACACGGTAGAGTAGAGGAAACATACGACCATGGCCTGACTTTGTTTGAATAGTATTTTTTTTTTTTGAGGGGGTATTTGTTCATGTGTTGATCGAGTTGATAAATAGCTTGAAATATCAAGACGAACAAAACAAACCGTTTACGATAAGAAAAAATGCATCAAAGAAACGTTCTTCAATTATTCTTCAATCATTTTTTAACTTACGTTTCTAGCTTCATCACACAAACAACGCATAATGCAAGGAATGAATAGGTATGTATAAAGATATTGCATAGGTTGATTTTTCATCCATGTGTGATAATTACTATTTCCTTATTATTATGTCGGTATCAAAACCATTGTCCGGCCCAATATCTATGATTTCCAGTATCTTCATTATTATTTTTTAATCCATGTTTAGAACGTAAGACGTTATTACGTAATGAAAGCAATGTTTCCTTCGTAAAGGTTAAAGAATCAGCACTTGCCTGAGGTGTTCGATATGCCATTTTTGTTTCAGTCAATTCGCTCTGGACTTCATACAGTATACTCGTATTTACTGATTGAGTGGATATCTTGTGTGTAAAAACTTGGCCTTTGTTGTGCACGGTCGTTCTTCACGTTAATGTGAGCGTGTTGAATGAGCAGTGCAATTTAGATAGGAGCTATGTTTAGGGACGCAATTCATGCATTTTAGCTGAGATGACGCACATTCAGACATTCATGTATTATTGTCACATTACTGCTATTCATAGGAAATAATAACACATCAGACACTTTGGCTGATGACTTGTGACATTTGTTATAAATGATCTTCAATTCTATAGAGAAGGCGAATGAAAAATCTAGCTTGGCTTATCTAATAATGTCATTGTAATAAATTTAATCAGGTTTTCTTTTGAAGCTTTCCGGCTTTCTCTCTCTCTCTCTCTCCCTCTCTCTCTCTCTCTCTCTCTCTCTCTCTCTCTCACTATATTAACATCGAAGATTGAATAGGGATACTGTCACCAAGACTATGATTCAACCTGTTAATAAGGTTTGCTCTAAAAGTAAGATACGGTGCCCATGACTTACACACGCGATACAATGTGTTTAAAATGACATCAAGGGAGTTCCTTTGACACACAATGCCAACAGTCGTCATAATTATGCCTACAGCTTTGTTTTTCTGTTCTGTATTTGCAAAGTTATGTAAGTATAAATATATCCTTTTTGCATGTGAAGATTATTTGAAGTATTTCAGCTTTTTTCAAGAACCTCGGTCATGAGGAATAAAAATAAAAGTTTAGAACTGATGTATCTACGAATGCTTAAGTCAGTTCCAAGTTGAATAGCAATGTTATTGTTCTTTATATGCTCCTCCATAAGAGGTGTCATTATATAGGCTGATTTTTTTTTTTTTATACCCCCGCCAAACGAAGTTTCAAGGGGGTATATAGGAATCAGCGGACGGTCGGGCGGTCGGGCGGTCGGTCGGGCGGTCGGTCGGTCGGGCGGTCGGTCGGGTGGTCGGTCCGTTGCAAATTTTGCGTCGCGAACTACTTCCTCAGTTTTCAACCGATTCCCATAAAACTTGGCACAGATGTGTGCCTTGGGTTGTAGATGTGCAAGACGTATTTTTTGACAGTACCCAAAAGTACGTTGCCATGGTAACAGCATATTATGGGCAAAAATGGGTACAAATCTTGCGTCGCGAACTCCTCCCACAGTTTTTGATCAATTTTTATGAAATTAGGTACAGATGTTCATCTGAATATGTTAATGTGCAAGACACATATTTCCGCAGTGGCAAAAAGTGCGTTGCCATGGTAACGGCATGTTATTGGTAAAATATAGGGCAAAATGCTTCATGGCAAAACTGCTTCATCAGTGTTCTTCCAATTCTCATGGAATTCATATTGAATGTTTGTCTTAGGATGTAGGTCAGCATGACACATTTCTTGACAGCTACAAAAAGTATGTTGCCATGGTAACACGCTCACATATTATGAACCAAAATGATGGAAAATTTTGTGTTGCAAACTACTTCCTCAGTTTTTGCCCAATTTCCATGAAACTTGGTACATATGTGTGCCTTTGGTTGTAGATGTGCAAGACGCATTTTTCGACAGTACCCGAAAGTACGTTGCCATGGTAACGGCATATTAATGGCAGAAGATCAAGGAAAGATCTTGCGGATTTAACTACTTCCTCAGTTTTTTGACCAAAGCTTATGAAATGTTGTCTTGACCAAAGCTTATGAAATGTTGTTTGGCGGGGGTATCACCAGTCGCTGTAGCGACATTTCTAGTTTTTTTTTTAGGCTAATCATTTCGATTTCCGGGTATTTTTTTTTCTTTCTTTCTCTTTGCTGGTCTTCAAAAATATCCGTTTCCATGATGCAATGAGAATTTTTCCTAGAATGATGCAAGACAGAGTTCTTGTTTTTCTCTAATGACGTAATAATCAGCCGACGGTCTGGCAAAAGAAGATTATTCTCACTCACTCATCATCGTGATATTGACTGACACTTTTTTGACTGGCACTATGTCTGATAAAAACTTTGACACTAAGTCATTTCGAAAACTGAACGAGACTATTTCTGACGCGACTTAAGTCATCGCCTTTTTTAGCAATCATTGTCTTTGCAATTACCAGCAAGCACTTTGCATTGTTTGATTGTTGCACAACATACAAACAAATAAGATTAACGCATACAATAGTATAAACATCGATGGGTTAATAAGTGTAATAAACAATAAGTAATGAACAAAATTGTAATAGCTATATTTAAAGTTAATGAATAAAAATGCTTATATAAAACAGATTTATGAAGTAAATAACAGTCTGATTCATTTCAATCTTACTGCTGTTTGATACCTTACTGCTGAAATAGTAACGCACGCATGATGTAGCTGATCCTTCCTGAATTTATTGAAATTGCCAACATATTCTTGAACTGCTTTAGGCGAAGGAAACGAACTTTGTAAAAGCTAACATAGTTTTCTGTCACTGTTTATTTTTGACGCGATTATTAGAAATTGATCACGTCTTTACAGCGTCTTTGCCTCTTGAAGTTGACTCAATAGAGACTGACGAGAGAGAATTTTGTTTTCTTTCGTCTATACTTCTTTTTAAACTTTGTTCCCAGTTTAAGGGCGCAGAATCAAGAAAGAAAATTCTATGAGACTATCGGTATGACGTCCCACAAAGCTGAGTAAATATCACGCATAATGATTGTCACTGGACCGACTACAAATCCCCCTCTGCCTCTTGTTTGACCATCCCAATGAATGACCGAATCTCCATTGGTCTTGGAGATTAAAATTAATATGAGGGAGTGGTGGGCCCTCGCTCGGGTAAATCCCAATCACCACGAACACACAATGGCACAGGAAAGGCGCTCACTTGAACAATCACCTGAATTAGTGCAAATTTGTTTCTCATCTAAAGTGGCAAAAATAAAAGATTCTTGCTGGCACGGTCAGTTCATCTCCATGAGAAGTGAAATCCTGAAGTTAATCCTGCACCACCTCTGGTTCTCTCTCTCCCTCTGCTTTCTAATCCTTCCTCTTAGTCAACCCCTCCCTCTCTCCATCTCCCCCTCCCACCCCCCCCCCCCCCCCCTCTCTCTCTCTCTCTATCTATCTATCTCTTCTTGTATTTTTATAAGACGAAAATTGACATTGAAATTGACTCGATGGATTGAATCTGCCCTTGTCAATCCCTGGATTTTGCAAATCTTAGCTGACACGAGAAGCAAGTGTAAATGATAACCACTATTCGTGGCCGTCACTTGGTGTATCGTACGGATTTAATCTTACCCTGTCACGGACCGGCTCTGGACGGAGCTCCATCTCTTTCGTTTTCCATTAATCTCCCTGTTTGCACCCTCAGCCCCATTGGTCGGTTTGCTGAGGAGCGCACTACGTATAGTCCCTTGTATTTACAGGGAGCGACTTTCTACAAACTCAAAGACACAGACCCCGGCATAGACCCTACAGCCGGAAAGACAAACAATACGCTGTTAGCTTTTCTTTTACCACTGTAACTATTGCCGTGGAATTGTTCTTCCTGTGTGCTTGGCATGTCGATTCCAAAACGGCTTAACTTTACACACATGAATGTCTTCATACGCGAAAGTTCGCGTCACGTTGGATCTAAATTTATCGCCGTCCAAGAAAAATGACCCAAAGTCCCATGCTAATTAATGAGCCGAAATATGCCATCTCCGATTTAGAGAAATGGAAAAAAAAAACTCGTTAGCGCTTCCTTCTCTAAAAATGGAAATGGAAAGCTGCGATGACCACCCCCATTTCCTGTGTCTGCAATCACTGACAGACTTTTTTCACCCTTAATACAAAGACTTGACAAAGGTGTGTGTGGCCTTATTGCCCCTACCCCAAGACTAAATCCGCTCCCCGAGAGACACGGCGATCAGTCATGCCTGCTTAGGGGGGAAGACGCGTCGATTCCAGAACCTCACCAAGTCACGTGATGCTCTATTTGGAGTGTTATTGGAGCCAATTTAGGCCTATCTTTGCTCCTCGACGCTCGTTCATCATAGCAGTCAGCACCTTTTAGTCATAAACGACAAGTACTTGGTATTATTGATTGTGGTCTTTAAAAATAAGAGTGACGTCACAAGGCTCAAATTGCCTTCTCGATGACTCTGTTCCGCAAATCTCGTCAATTTATACAGAACAATTGCCTCACTTTTGCACTCCAAAGTTCACCATTTGATTGCAGACACTAGAATGGGCGTTCGGGCATTTGATTTTTTTTTTCTCCTTGTGATATTTTTTCTCGAGTCGTCCCGTTCATCGTTTACCTAAGCCAAAGCAATATCATTTGGAAATGACTCCTCCCTTTCCATGCTAGACTTTAGGTCCCCGATGGAGTGTGAGACTCATTTTCATTTCAAGCCAAGGCCAGTCTGCTGATCAGGCAGTCCCCCGGGTATTCCATCTTCTTCTCCTCAGGAGCTTTTCCCACGCTCGTATTGAGGGCGTCACTTCCATCCAAACAGCGACACA
Source organism: Diadema setosum (assembly GCA_033980235.1). Taxonomy (NCBI): domain Eukaryota; kingdom Metazoa; phylum Echinodermata; class Echinoidea; order Diadematoida; family Diadematidae; genus Diadema; species Diadema setosum. The sequence goes on along the minus strand of CM067077.1, from coordinate 1,149,636 downwards.
AAATTACCAACCATCTTTGGCACAATTGTCATGATTTTGTTTTTTCATTGGCTGAACTAACAATAACATATGTACCCAGTGAGATTCATCAATTAAGGTTAATAGAATAGTGACGCTATAAAGCTAGTGACAACGGCGCCTATACGATAATGTGTTTAAATTTTCGGACGTGTAAGCAATTAACATTCAAGTAATCTCCAGTACTCAGTAACGTGAAAAATGTAAGAAATATATGATTTGTGGGGTTTTTTGTCTCATAATGAAAGGATTTGATTAAATTGAGATTCATCACAGTCGATTGTGTTTCCATTGTTCCGAATGACATTATAGTCAATAATGTCATTTTTTTTGTTTCATTTTGGTTGTGTTCATAAATGTCATATGTTTGAAATATTATGTAAACTTTATTCTCGTCAACTCATCATTTTTATTTTTCTATTTTTTAATATTGCTAAAATAAGAGTCAAAGAAAAATCTAGTTATTTCAAACACGTAGCTATTTCATTCACGGAAAAAATGATGCACAACTATGAAGTTGATCAGTAAGGTATTAGCATCTGCTTGATTAGTCAGTAGTACCCCCCCCCTTGTATTTGTTTCGTAATGACAATGACACGCAGTTGACATGATTCAGTCCTTTCAGAACGAAGGATTTTTTTTTTTTTTTACTGATTTGATGACACAATACCCTCTCATCAAACGAATCAAAACTTTCATTAGCATTCCAGAACGCAAGACTGACCGTGAGCTGTCGAAATTACGGATGAAAAGAGAATGAGGGAAAGACAAATTGAGAGAATGACAGACAGACAGGCAGACAGACAGACAGACAGACAGACAGGACAAATGAGATAGAAAGATAGATTATATTGACATTTGCATTAACATTCAGCTCCAAAAGTACATTCGCAGAACGTGTATTAGCAAGATTAAAATGCACTTGATTAGGAAATGTGTCTCAGCTATCTGCATGGTTTGAGCATCTCTCTTTCAGCTGCTGACTCGTCTCTTCTCTCTCGTTTCTGTGTCATCAACATTTCTCCAGCGGCACTTCTAAAACACCCCTTCCGCCCACACTCGCTCTCAGGAAGAATAGATCTCAGTTCCTTGTGGTTTTGGTCTGATTAAACTCTGCTCCTGTGTGTATCAAGCCCCACACCTCGGAAAAGAATATCGATCAATACCGATTCCCTGTCCTTCGATCGATAAACAAGATTTCAACATCCGTGTCGTAAATGAAACGTTGCAGTCATGTGCGAACAGTCGGAGAGCATTTCTAGCTCCCTTGTTCCTACAGCACTAACTCTCAGATGGTACATTTCCCAATTAACGTCTTTTTTTGTTATTTTTTTTTGCAAATTCTTGCTGTCGTACTATCTGCTCTTCCAACTAGAGAGTAGATGAGGAGTATTACATTTCACACGACTGTAATCATGACAGTTTGTGATTCAAATGCTAAAAATTAATACTAAAGTGCAATCAGCACTGAACTTAGAATCCCAGAAGTGAAATGTAGCTAAATTATTTTTTAGTGTCGAAATTACCGATCGTTTGTATTCATTAAACATGTTTAATGGCATGAAGTGATCCCAGTACAAATCTGCATCACTTAATGCCGTGATTGTTCTAAAATTAATTTATGCAACTCAACTCACCATCAGATGTGTGGCATATGCAGGAGCATGTTGACTATTAAACGAAGGTGTGAAAAGCAGACTTTATGTCAATATTACACCATGTATGAGATATGCGTACCTATGCACACTGCTCAAGGACACGAAAGAGATATTGGAAACGCCCTATCTTCAGTATTTCAGAGCTCATCTGTCTTAAGTGGCGGGTTTCATGCATCCCGCCACCAGTAGGACGTGGTGATGCAGGTGTTTTTGGGGGAAGGCAGATTTTCAGGTTCGAAATATGATGCCGGAAAAATTCTTCAGTTTGCTTTCTTTGTGGCTAATGTGAGATGGAGAACTTTTATGAGATGTTCAGGGTGCTAAGAGAGAATGACTCGATGTGTTTGGTCAGCGATGTGTCCTGGATACAACCAATCTCTTCTCGTTCTCACACGTTGCTCACACCCCTTTGTTGGTGGCGGGAACTGTTGAGGCAAATTTGAAAACATCACGGTGGAGATGTCTTCTCTTCTCTTCTCTTCTCTTCTCTTCTCTTCTCTTCTCTTCTCTTCTCTTCTCTTCTCTTCTCTTAGTCAATTCTTTCATCGTCATCATCATCAACAACAACAACAATTTCCCTGTCGTCATCAGCAGCAGCAGCAGCGACAGTATCGTCCTTACACTGTCATTATCGTCATCATCATCATCATCATCGTCGTCGTCGTCATCATCATCACCACCACCACCACCACGTTAATTGGTGGTCCATGACCCTCTAAACGGAATGCGTAATACAATATGGGGTGGTCCAAGTACTACATAGATAAAATCTTCCATCAAATCCGCCTTCATCAAATTAATCATCTTCGTAACCCAATTAAGATGTTCCTTCCCCATGGATTCTTCTCAGGTTGCTTGTACTGCAATGTTCTACAGTATATGTATGTCATTCATCATCTTCGTGCAGCTAAGAAAAGGAGACAACTTGGGAAGAATAGCGTAGCATGTTTGCCTTGTTTGTCATACCATCGTGTGTCATCATCCATCCAGACAAGATATCACTGTGTTTATCAAAGGCAGAAATAGACCGTAGTGCTTCAATGAGTCGGGTTTCCACCATTACAGACGACAGTTATCCTTTCAACTACCGTTTTCAAGTGCCATATCACCATGGCAACAGATCACATGATACCGTGTGGCAGATCATCAGGACCCTCACCTCCCCCACCCTTTGATCTATCTGTTTTAAAGTAATCTTAGCTGGCCAAGTTGTCCTGGATTTCCGAGGATGCAACTTAATGGCAACGAAAAGTCATATCATCCACATCTGTCGGTGTTTTTAGTATTTGGAGCAGAGTTGGGTTTTCAAGAGCATTAACCAGTGTTCCATATTCGGTGTCAAGTACTTGTTGATAGAGGGCAGCATAGAGTTTCTCATGAATACAGCAGAAAGCTTGTAAGAAGAGCAACACAAGTTAAAGTTAGCAAACACAAACTTCATCGGAGTATCACTTCCTGGGAAAGTAATCAATCTAGTTTATTTTCATTTGCTGACGTCACAATGACGTAGGTGACAACAATGGGATGAACCTTGTCTAATTAGCGTGTGGAACTGTTACCTCATTTTCTCACCAGTTTCGTTTTCCTAATAAATAATGATTCATGTCTTTGTTTGTGTCACTCTTGTAACTGTACGTTTTGACTTCGTGTCGTAGAGTGTGCTATTCAGCTTTCACTGTTGTTATTTAGATTCATACTTCCCTTTCGTCAGACTTAGTTATAATCCATCGCTTTTCATTCCGGAAGTTTCATGTGAGTGAACAAAAAAAAAAAAAAAAGATCTCAGACAGCAACAATGATAATACCAGCGTACGTGTATGATGAAAAGATCCACAGCGAATTATGTAGATAATCTCGCATTCCTTGAATTGTCCGCAAATTACTTCTAATCGTATTCTTTTCATTTCTTTGTACTCATACATCGTTGTCTGAAACATATGACTTTGATCTGTCGCTATGTAGAATTCGTCGCTGGGGGAAGGTAAGGCTGACTAATTAGGACTCAGCTACGTTTCATTTAGAAGGCCGAAAGTTCCCGCCCACCAGCTCTGCCTTTGACAGACAGCGAAATAATACGATCAGTGATGTTCTGGACGCTGCGATTCTGCTCAATTACCCGCGTGTCATCTTGCACAGACAGCCCTAGTTCGAAGTACCAACATCGCTGTAAACAGCAGACGAGATTCGCAAGCGTTCTCTCGCATGCGTTTCATTTTTTTGTTCTTCTTTTTTATGAAACTGTTTTTCCTTCGTATGTCGAATCATCGGACGGCCAAATCTAATCACTAGCCGGACCATATCGTGGTCATGAGGTGACAGGGAGACACGAAAAGACACCAGTGATTTCCCCTGAGTTCAATTTCCTCCCTCTTCCCCTGGCTGGGTAATTCACTTGTTGGCTGATGATGCGCTCCATTGGCACGTAATGTGGCGACTTCATGGTATCTGGGCCAAGTCGAGGGATGAGTAGGTTGTGTTCTGCTGGTTTTCTTGAAGCTACAATCAGTCATGAATTAAAGCTACTCCTCTTAGCGGAACAGTGGACACGGTTTCTGTCAAACGTACTGCGGGTTTTCCACTAGAAAAAAAAAAATCTTACAAGAAGTTGACAAACGGAAACATATAAATCATCAGGCGTCGGAAGGACATCCTCTTTTAAAGCAGCAACTGTGTGTTCACTTATTTGCAAGATGGTTCCACATTAGCTGAGGGGAATGATAAATTGAAAAGAATAGATGTACTTTTATAGGAAGGGCAAACCACTCAGATAGTCATCTGCTTCTATTATCACCCGTTCTGCTCAATTTATTCTGCTCATAAAAAGAAAAAGGAATTACAGAAACAACTTATGCTTAGAGCTAATAGATTCACTTAAACTTTTCAACATGAATTTTCGTCTTCACACAGAGGGCGCCAGAGAACAATTGTGCAGTAAATTGGAAAGATATCACATGAGACCAGCATGTTCCCTGCGTCTTGTCTGAGCCTGTGAATACATTCCCACGGTAATTTGATTCGCCGCCTTTTTTTATGATGCTGATGGTTGAATCTTGTACGAGCTAAATGAAACTATAGGGGGGAGAATGGCGTCGGTAGGAAAAATTCATTGTCTTTGCCAATTATGTTAGTATGAGGCATAAAGACACTAACTATTCAGTAGGTTCTGCAAAGATTATTTGCGCTTTCGACAAACAATAGTGCTATCGATGCTGTCACTACCAATTTATGCCAAGCTATTTACACCGACCAACACTGCGTGGGCTTTCTTGGACAAGAAACAACCTTTTTTATCATTATTTTACTGTTATCAAGAGCATGACGTAAGATCACGAGATGATATTCACCCTAAATTTTAGTCATAATATCATTATTTTAAAAATAAAAAGAAGATAACTGCAACATAGAACTTGAACCCTATAAAGCCGTTTAACTGCTAAAGCCTCGTTTCATGGGTATTTTCTCCTCCGAAATCTGTATGAATTACATTGCAAAGGCACTTGCCTCCGAAATCTGTATGAATTACATTGCAAGGCACTTGACATCTCTTTAATGATTACAAAATATTGCTATCTATAAGAAAATATACCTTATCGGGTATATCTTACCAAACGAGGTGATTACGTGTTCCGATTTCGATTTCAGTTTATTTTATGTATGATATCTTTGGTGTTTTTACATATTTTTCCTAATTTAAGCAGAAGACCACAGATTCGGGCATACATTCCCATGATGTCAAAGTGACATTGCTTGCATCGCGTTAATTCCTGTCAGTAAGAAGCATTCAAGACTTTCAAGCTGTACAAATCAAGCTTCATGTCAAATATTTCAATTATTTTCTCCTGAGATACTTTCTCTTTTCAAAATAATTTGTATTGCTGTTCTTGTTCTATGTCTTCGCTGCCAGCTTGGATTTCTTATCAATACTGACATGCAGAACTGTTTTCTCTGCCAGCAAAGGCAACTATGGTTCTGTTGTCGATCTTGTGCACGATCACGGCATTGTTAAAGCCCACTTCCTCCTTTCCACGGAATACCTCGTTTTTCTGACTCCATCGAACTCAGACAATCAGCCGGGCCACGCTTTTTTTTTCCCCGCCAAACCTGATCGCTTCGCACTCTCCACGGGTTCAAGCCATCGTAACAAATCCCCCGTCAGCGCGGGGACATGTGTGCGTTTATATTAACACGATATGGGCTGAACTGCTTTATATCCACTACGCCTACTTACGCCACATTCCGTCGGAAATGTGGGCTGTTTTATCAGGTATACCAGCCATTTGCAAGAAAAAAATTGGTGTGATCAAGGGGGTCAAACATCATCTACGTCAATTTGACGACCTTGATGACTTAATGGCTTCCTAAGAATGCCCTTACGGAATAGTAAACGATCCTTGCAAAATTGAGCGATTCTTTATCTACGGTGTATGCATAGGCGAGGAGCATAAAATGTCGGATTATGCTGTTTTTGTTTTCGTTTTTCATTTTATGCTTTCCTGATGAAGACGGGTAACAGATTAGATAGATCCGCTACTTCTAAGATTAAGTTTATGGCTATCCGTTCTAATTCTACCCTATTAAAAAAAACTGATGAAAACCATTATTGCACTTAAAAGTTTATTCCCAGAATTTCAGTTGACTTCATTAGATGAGTCTACCTTTGATATAACATGGACCTACTGTAGGTCCATGGATATAGTATGCCCTGAATCTACATTCGAGTATGGTATTCCTGGGATTATGTCTTCTCAGCAAATATGCGTACTCATCATTCATTTGTTTATTTGATTTGGTCGAAATTAAAATGTGACACACAGCTAAGCAAAATGATCTCCACATACAAATGACTCACAGATAATTGTGAGTGGGTCGGTAGTAATTGTGTACATAAAGTACCCCAGAATAGTTTGAACCAATGAGGCGCAGACGAGTGGGTTCGGATAATTCAGAGGTACTGAGGTACACAATTATTACTGAACCATGAAAAAGAAAAAAAAACAACTGTGAGTCATCTGTTTCATTAAACAAAATAAAATCTTTAAATTATGGCTGGAACAGTCAGCCAGAGTTGTGGAAATATCATGCATCAAATAATTGCCGTGCATTCATAGAAGAATTATGAAATTATATAGAAATTGACCAATCAGGTTACAAGCATGAGCTGACTCGTTTTATGATAATGCGCTGAAATAAAAAGTTCAATTAATCTTCAATTAGATTGTATCTTTTTTCTGTCTGTTTTGAGGAGGGAATTGTGATGAAATTTGAATTGATCAGAAACGCGTAAGAAACGTGAAATAATAGAAATGACTTTATCTATGATTTTTATTGCCCGTTTTGATACATTTCTTAATGATTTTTCTGACTTGTAATAATCCTGATAACAGTTCAGTTTCGGTTTAGTTTTATAATAATAATAATAATAATAATAATAATAATAATAATAATAATAATAATAATAATAATAATAATAATAATAGTAATAATAATTGATATGATTTATATAGCGCCAAATCCACTCTGCAGAGTGCTCTAGGCGCAGAAGGAAGAGAAAGTGAAGGAGATAAAGGACATACAAATATCAAATACATGTAATGAGTAATCAATGAGTTTTCAGTTTAACGTCTCAGTTTCAGTTAAGTTTTCAGTTTAACGATCACGACGAGAGCAATAGGATGAATGATTGCAGGGCTAATATTTATAAAAAAATGGTGATTATGATAACAATATAAATATATGTAATGATTATGTGACTGACAACAATTCTAATATGCGTTTATGCCTTTATAATGGATTCGTAATGTGACAATGACAATTCACTCTTAGCATCCATTATCAACTCATTATCTCTAATCAAGAAAACAGATAATGAAAAAAGTTTAAGCAAACATTCATTAATAATCTAGGGGTAACGTATGTAGATACGTTACGTATATACCGTATATTATTATACATACGTTATAGTATATGACTTATGTTTATATTATACGTTATGTAGATACGTATGTAGATGTAGAGTCAACGATATTGATTGATGAAATCATAGCAAACATAATCATACAGATGTACAAAGTGTGCCAAGCAATGCACGACTTACTAGTAGTTTATAATGCATTGAATGATGATTGAAAAAAAAATAGAGACACACGTGATTATGAAACACGGTTCATAGAAGTTAATACCCTCTTCCTTTAATTCAATATTAATTCATTCTCCAATGAAACGATGAGAAGAAAGAGAATTGATATGAAACTTTAGCGGACGACACAGGATTTCATGACATCAAGATGCTGGTATAATTATGTTGATATAATGAAATAGGGCCAAACGTCATGTGCGACATTTGAGATTTAATGATCCACCTTGCGTGCCAACCTGCATGGCAAGATTTATTGAATGTTTTTCATGAGGGCGACAAGCGTGTTGGTAATTTTAGAAAGGCATTGTTTGGATAATAGATAAATTGAATCCTCGTTAAACGCAGGAGTGAGGGTGATAAACGTGTTGTGATTTGACATCAGGGGAAGATAAAAACGAAAACCGAATCTTAACTTTCATAGTTTAAAATATAAAAGCTGCTGTTAATACATATCAACGCAATCAATATTTCCTAGATTATTAAGGAAGACAGTCTCGATCGAAGCAAGGCTTTCTTGGATTGGCAAGCGATATTAAAGGATTATATAACGGGAATCGATAACAGCCTAGTCAATGTTACGGGTGGACGCTAATTCTAACTTTGGACAAAAAGGCATGCTGTGCTCCACAAATCGATGTCCCCCCGAAGAGTGACCCCTTGCCTGCAAGGGTCTGCAAACAAGGTTCCTCCTGGCCACTCTAATAGACGTAGACAGAGGATCGTGCTGGTGGACACTCGACATGTCACTTAAAGGACAAATGATGTAACCTTGAAGCCGAGTGATGTTAACATGGACAAACTCTCATACGTCACGCAAATGTCAACTCTACTTTCTCTACGGCAACCACTCTGATCGGTAAACAAATCCATCTGGTTATATAAGGAGAAGGTTCGGCTAGCGCCATCCATGGCTAAAAGACTGAATGTGCGCATAATCCATCCCCTGTGATGCTTTCAAGATAATAGTTAGGACGTGCAGTGGTTACGTTAAGACAATTTTATGTTTGGACCGTTATCTGACTTATTGGTTTTTCTGACCTTACAACTCCTTAGTGTTTTAAAGTAAGGGGGCGAAAGAATACTGCATTTTTTTTATGAACTTAGTTTTAATCACCAACCTAATCCTACATGGAACAACGCCCGGTGTTAGGAGATGAATTTGTCTAATTGTGTATCTTCCTATTTTATATTTTTCGGATATTTTAGCTGACTTTTCCCCAATACATGCTCAGATTTTTTTCTCACTCGCATGTCTCAGAGGCTATCGCTGGAATATTATGTAGATCTGTCCTTTAGTCGTTATTTTTCAAGTCATGGAGTAATTTTGCCGAATGGAGAAAAAGAGACTAAGTTCACATCTTATCAAGATTGCATTTACTATAAATGATTAGTTTCAGTGAGCGCAGAATAATTGAGCTTCGGTTACAAGCATATCCGTTTCACATTTAAAGTCAGGAAAACTGGCACGGCGCTCAAGAAATTCTGGCGCACTGCTTAGTTATACTTCAATCAAAGGGAAATAATGCATTTTATCAGTACATTTAACTCGGCTAAAGGAGCCTGGATGTGGGGTAGTTGTGAGCATTGAGAATTTCAGAAAGAGCATTCCGACATGGTTATGAATCAAATTTTCAGTCTGCATTAAGCGTCTTCCTGAATCACTGACAGTGAACGATTTCATCAATGACTTAATTCATGCGTCTTTTCGGGATCCCGAAGTTCACTGTCAAACGCAGTTACATCTTAGCGCAGTGTTATTTGAAATCAATCTCGAAAATCTGACAGTTTGAATCATGTTACATGTGCACAGATAATTCCTACAAGATTAAAATGAGTGTGATTAGCAAACTTGAATCAAAGGTCACCAAGTTGCACTTGAAAAAAAAAAAGAAAGAAAAAAAGTCTTCCTGTGTGGAGAGACAAATTTGAATGATAGAGGAGCAAATGGAATGACTCGCTGTTAGGTTTATTATAAGCAGTGGTATAGCTGAGTTATCAGCTTCCTTCGCTTAAGCCTCCGCCTGATCTTTACAGAAAAAAAATGCTTTTCATGTGTCTCGCAATACTATATTCCGTAGTTTTTTGTTTTGTTTTTCTAAAAGGAAACGTGATACCACTTTCTTTAATGCCAAGAAAATCTAATTCGCTGCCGATATTTCTAAAGAAAATGGCAACAAAGAAATCCCCCACCTCCTCCATCTGCTAAATATGACTTGCTGGTTCCCTGCACGGTACCACTACAATTAAGGTCTATCCGTTCGCACCTTTCACTCTACCAAACAGTTTGTGTACCAGGAAATTGGAGTAGGCTCTCTCTCTCTCTTCACCTTTCTTTACTTTCCCTCTCCAGCTCTCCTAGTTTCACTCTCGCTCACATCCTATGCTCACCGGCAGAACGGCACTCTTCAAAACTATGTGTATTTTGTCCACGTCAAAAACCATGTAATCTATCGACAAGACGTGATAGAGACACGATTCTATCCACAAGAGCTTTTATCTTGCCTACGAACTCCATACTCTTGGGTAAAAACAGTCATTTGTTTATTATATCGCCTAGTCACTGAATGGTACTAAATTTTGATTAGAATGTTATCTTATCTTCTTGCCGTTATGTTTATTTTTGTGCATTTATTGTCAGCTTTAATTGAATCAGCAAGAAACTTTAAGGTAGCACAACAACCCCGGAGTTTTTGTAATCATTCTGAGCATTTTACTCTATTTCAAAGAGCAATTTGCCCATTTTTTCATCGAACTGAATGAGTTAGCTTTAAATCTGTACATTAAGTATCTTATTAAAGCTATACAGCACGCTGTGGATTCTTCGCATAGCGCCTATCTCTTTCTCTCTCTCTCTCTCTCCCTCTCTCTCTATATATATATCTCTCCCTTTCTCTCTCCCAGCTAATTGTTAAATCATTTTTGATCACATTACTTCTTATTCGGCAAAGTTTTGAAAATATTTTATTGACCTAGTTTGCCGTGATTATATTGACACACCCTCAGCGCATTTCAAATGATTCTATTACTCTCAGTGCTTAAAAAACACGTAATGAATCATCCGTGAGGCGGGTGTAACATTAAAAGAAGTGTGATATTTTCGGGAAGCTATTTTTCTTGTTTCCTAGCGTCCATTACCTTCGGCAGTAGCGTTTCTTTGGCAGGAAGAATGTTCTCTGCAGTCTAGCTATTTTTTGTCATAACATCTGCCTGGCTTGCAGACGTGATTGCCGCAAGATTGTCTCGATTAAAAACAGTAGAGCCTGAAGTAGACGAGTGAGCGTAGAGAATGAAAAGTCGCGGTCTATGGTGTCGGCAAAGAGTAAATTTGCGGATCAACAGTCAATATGAGTTGAGCGCCCGGAAGAGTGGACAATGGAGACAGTTACTTGCATATCCAGCAGGGGCCTGGTGCAGCCACCACACAGCGTGAGCAGCTCTTTTCCTCTCAACGTTTAAAGCGGAATTAGAGAAAGCAGCGAGGTTATCGAGAGTGGCAGCGAAAGTAAAAACATCTTGATGAAAGACTAACAGCATATTCTGAGTGAAGGAGACAAACGTTGTCCTTTCCTTCACAGTGATGAAATTTCCGTTGAAAAATATACGCGTCTTCAAGGTTTTCCGGTGAGCTGTCGATTTACAAAGAAACTTTGGAGTATCAATGGACTCGCTTCGCGCCCACGCCGGGCAAATATAAGAAAATACTTGAAATCTTTAACGGAGAGAGCAGTGATGGGGGAAGGAGGGATTGAAAGAGGGTTAGAGGAAAGAAGGAAAGGAGACTGTTTGGGAGAGAAGACTGAGAGGGAGGCATGGGGAGTCATTCTTCTTGCAAACAATAATAATCCTTCTCACGAGGGACGTCGCCGTACCAGCACGCCGCGTATTAAGATCGCATTTCTTAACACCATGAACACAGCTAAAATACATTAGACATGCTTAGCATACGTGGGTTTTTTTCTCTTCTCCTTCATTTGATATCATTTCCTCTTACCCTTCTCTTTTTCTACTCTTCATTTTCCTCTTATTTTCTCTTCTTTACTTTCTCTTTCTATCTCTCTCTCTCTCACATTTATTTCGTCATTATTTCATCTCTGTGGAAATTCTTTATACTGGGCTTCGCTCTCATGCCGCACCAGTTTACCGATGTTATCTATTTTCATTTCTATTTCTATTTTTCACAATATCTTACATGTATACCATTTTGAATTAGGCCAGCTCCGATTAATTTGATATCCTCACCAGTTTTTATGAAGTGATAATAGGATAGTAATACAACTTAATTGTCAAACTGGTTGAATTTGATGTTGACCAACTAAAAACTACAATGCTGCATAGCTATAATTCACAGAGCAGACTTGATATATAACATATTTTTGAAACACACACGCACTAGCAGAAAGACCTACTTGCAGATATTCCCATTTTACCCAAAGTCTCTTTTATCGCCCTAGCGAGCTTTCCTGCCCTGGTTGCAATTCTTTCTTTCATTACGACTCTAAATCAAATCTTCAACCATCATAGCTTTCTTTAATGAAATCATATAGGATTCCGGAAAGTCTCCCGTACTCTTTGGGTTCAGCGAAACCGCCAAATAATCAATACCCCCTTCACATGGGTTCAGCGAAACTTCCAATCATCGATACTCCCTCACGTGACTTCAACTCTCACTCAGACGAACTGATTTCTCATATGCCAGCACGCGCACATCCAAAACCAGACTACAAACGAAAAAAAAAAATCAAGTTTCCTTACTGAGGTGGACTGAATGTCCATCTGGATATGATAGCCTTTGGTCATAGCTATTGTTTGCATCAAATAGTGAGCGAACTTAACTTTTCGCAAGGGAATAGATTCGCAATTGAAAACCACACCGAGTGTGCTTGGTTCACCGCAGAAAATTTCGAAAAATATTTGTGTTCGAAGACTTCCTTGTTTGGCCAATTTAGGGTTGTTGTTGTTGTTGTTGTTGTTTTCTCTCTCTTTTTTTACAATCACAAATAACAATGTTAATGTTTCAGGGGATTGTATTATTTTGAGTGGCTTCGCTTCCAGTCAGATGTATTGATTGAGGTGAAGTTGAATGTCATATGGAATTTTCTCCTCTTGTTTTTTGGCATGACCATTTTCTATTTTGAGTCGACTTAAATCTTCCTCATATGATTGAAACCGTATCTAGCATGAAACAAAATGAATGATATCATAGAGGAAATAGAGATATAATAGTAGATATAGAAATAGGGGAAAGACAAACATATTTTACCTCTTATCATTAATGGCAGTATGGGAATTCGCAGTTTCACTACGTTGTATATTGCCCTTGTGTTATCCACAGGATACTCATTTATTGAATACACACATGAAAAGGGAAATGATAGATGCAAACAGTTGTTGTTTCCTAATTTTCTCAGTAGATACTGAATAGACTCAATACATGCTTCTATTCATTTCGAAACGAATTCGAAAATTCGTATCTCGTTTTTTGCGGAAATATGATTATATCCGCAGTATTAGCAATCTAATTCCCTCCAAGCATGTAACTGCTGTTGCTGTGCATATTGAAAGACAAATCATTTAAAGCTCTGTTCGAGTAACTAGAATACGACCTGTAAAACAGTGAAACTTTTTCTGCCCTGATCATCTTTCGTATTTTGCAGTATAGTATTGATTCCAAGATTTCAATGCAGCGTTATGCAATGCAGCATGTTGATTAGACATTTCTTGTTTCCCTCTGTAACTTGCCTTTAGAGACTAATGTGAACTTTCAATCATGCAACTTAGAAAATTTGTTAGTAGGCCCCTATGTCTAAATCTAGCTAAGTTCGGGTTAAATTCTCGCCATTTGTCGAATGCACGTTGTCGAATCTTTGTCGAAAGTATGTTATCGAATCAAAATGAAGGAGACATGTTGTTATTTTTAACTTTAACTTAAAGGCATAATTTATCATTTGCAGATGAAACAAAACCCAGCATCAGTGCTTTAGAATAGTTCTAAAATGTGAGTTAGGGATTGAAACAACCACTGTAAAAATTTGAATCCTTATAATCGATGTTAAGTATTGTTAAATACACAAAATGCGAACAATAGTTATAATAAGAATGCTTCCAGACTAAACCGTCCACAGTTATGGTTTATTGAGAAAAATGCTGATATCTCCTTATATTTTAGGCTTTATTGCAAAAATTTCATATGGTGGGATGTTTTGTGACACAACTTACCTACACATATGCATCAAATGTGATATCTTGAACATTTTTGAAATCACTGCTCCCAAAGGTAAACTGGACCTTTATTTCCTTATTCACCACTTGACCATATTCTTTTTATCAACATGACAAGCATTGACGTAACATATTTATGTAAGGTTTCTTTATTCATTAGTTAACGCAGATTTGAAAATAGTTTCGATATAATTGTTGAAGATATATTTGATCGACAGATCCACTGATGACCGTCATTGTTTGAATTCTTTTCAAGCAAGCACGAGAAATCAAGTCCATACTACTTCCATGATTATTACATCCCCATGTATATTTGACAATTTTGTTATGTGAAACTGTCATTGAAGTAAATAGACTTAGGATATAATTTTTTTTCTCTATTCTATTTCATGCTAGATACGTTTCCAATTGCGTGGAAAAGGTTTAGGTCGACTCAAAATAAAAAAATGGCCATGCCAAAAAGAGAAGAAAATGCAATGTTACATACGGCTTCAACTCTATCAATACATCCGACAGGACACAAAGCAAGTCAAAACAATATAATCCCTTGAAACATTGTTATTTTTTACTCTGAATGAAAAAAAAAAATCGACCAAACACAGAAGTTGACGCTCACAAGCATTTATTCTTTATTCTTTTCCAAAAATTTTCTTCGGGGAAAGGACGAGAAATCTCTCCTGTCAGACATGTTGAATATTGTGTCCCTCTGGATGTCCAGTTATCTGTCACTGCTCAGAGGTGGCCCAGATGTCAAGTCGGACATTTTTGTTTTCCTCTCGCTAAATGGCAGAGGGAGTCCTTCTCACGACCTAGATTTTCCTTTTGCTCGCGCCACTTTAGGGCCAGCATACATAATGAATCCGCCTCCCCTATAAAGTGTCACTTCTTAAAGATAGTGGCTTAGTTCAGCCACACTGAGTACTGACGAGCGTTATTCCTTTCAGTCTGTCGCCTGAGGCTAGCACTCAGAGAAAACTTCAGTAGACTCCATCGCTATTCATCACAAGACCTGTCGTAGCCTTTCCGTCCAACAACCCTTAAAGGCACTCGGAAATGTCCAAATGAATTTCTTTGATGATTATTTTGAGCGCTAGGTCGGAGTAATGAGGTCGTGGCTTAATCGCGTAACCCGAATTTCCATGCATGAATCAATTAGGCTCCTTACCTCGCTACCTCTCTCCGGCTCGTCACTCAGTCGATACAGTTTCTGCGATTTTCGATGATGCCAATTTGCCCATCACAAGACATTTCCTGGTATATACCATACTGGCTTAATTACTCTCAAATTACATACAGCATGTGCACTCAATGAACGGGGGACGGCACATTGAAGACAGAAGTAAACACATAGTGTTTGTTGTTGTTGTTGTAGTTGTCCACTTCATGGGGCTAAACTCACTACTTATTCATAGAGTCACAATTACTTTGAACACGTCCTGTTTTGCAATTTACCATCACCTGCCAAATTCTTGATAGTATTGAGCTCGTTGACGACAGAGATGGTGATGATGACGGCGACGACGTCGATTACGATGATGATAACGTGAAGTGTGTGGGAACGGTGTGATCAAGAAGTAATACTCTGGTCTCAGGAACGAGATAAAGAGATCATAGGTTCGAGTCTTCTTCGATGGACTAGATATTTTACCCACGATATCCTCCTTTACCCACTGGTGTAAAGGAAATTAATGGTATCAATGGGGCAGTAAATATTGTCTAGGTTTTCTGAAAAAGAAAGTGCCCGTGCTGAACAGGGTGTCCTGGGTAATCATTTCCTTACTCTATCATCATCACCCTGGTCATCACTTTATTTTTTTAATTGGTGACATCATAATCTTAAACGTTGATGGGGATAACGTGATCAGGATGATAAATAAAAGTACTAATAATGGTTACATTAAAAAAAAACTGAACGGCTTTAAGAAATATTATACAGTACTTTATTGGGAAAAAAGTGACTAAGATTGTCATCATATTTACGACAATGATTCCAAGTATCATTGCATAGTGTCTCGATTTTTTTTTCAAAGAGTTCTGTGGAATTTACATTGAATACATTAGAATACAATTTTTTTTACCTAATTGTTTTACAGGTATGAAAGAAGTCAGTATCATTCCAAAAGAGCGAACGATTTATGTATTAAGAATATGAGACCATGTGATCGCATCTACAGGGAATTAGGAAAAGAATATTTCAACCAAGAATGCAGCTCGTTGAGAACGTGCCCTCGATGCTTGGTGTTATTTGAAACGTCCATGTTGCAGACATACCGCTATATCTTAATCCGACAAGTCTTCAGCATTGCTTTGGGTCAAGTCTTCGTACCCCAGTTTTGTTGCTGTTGTTGTTGTTGTCTGTTTTAAACTGTGTCATCATATCTATAAATGGGGTTATATCGAAAGAGCTGCATGCTTTACAGCAATAGGGAATCCTGGTTGACCTCTTCTCAATGTTCGGTGCTATATAGCTAAGACTCTTTTAATTGAAATTCTGGGAAGTAATCCAACGTTAATTAAAGTAATTGGAAATTTCATGCGGCATTCCTCCTTTCCTTATAAAAATGCAGGGTTCAGGATTTTCCACGGCATTACAAACACAGAGATCTTTCCATATTTATATAATTGTCGACGTCCGTTCAGATTGTTCATAAAAACCACAAAACAGAGAACAAAATTTAGAAATCTCCAAGGTATCTCGTTTTGACCTCTTATGTGATACTATATTGCTTGTATGATACCATTTATTCTTTTCACATTTTTTTTTTCTGCTAGTACCACGTTTCTAGGCATTTTGGTACGATTTCTGTTGAGTTTCAGATATCTTTTTCTTCATGGGGGCATCAGAAAGAGGCAGAGTAATATATCGTAGATTTGTTCCTTCATCGGACAAAACTTTGACAAAATAAAAGGACCAGAAGACGTAGACGATCGATCATATTCTAGGAGACAATCCTGTGGTGTATGCTATACAGACAAACTGGACATGGCAGGTGTAGAAATCAAAAGTGAAATGTGCCAACACTTTAATAAAAACGCGTGGTGAAATGTACCATGGATCCTCATACTTTCGACCCCCCCCCCCAGAAAAGAACAATTATATCAGCAAACATTACTTAACATTAGAACAATACATAGAATGTTTTCGTAATTTGTCGATTTGGGTTATGATGTTTATATTTCTTGCCCAATGTTTACTGGCGCGCAACAAAACGCCGGGGAGGTTTTGGGTAAAATTGCATGTGCAAGTTAAGTGCCCGCTGGAATGACACGATGTTGACATTGTTGATGTTCAATTAAGCCGTTGTGTCCTTGCAACCAAGGCATCGTTTCTATCTAACCTCGCAGGGTATACCCATCAAAAACATGTCTCTCGGGCTGTGACCAAAGAAACTGTTAACATCATTACCAAACAAACTATTAGTTTAGTTTGCCAAGCACGCAAACACAAACAAACAGAAAAAAAAAAAACAACACACGGAAGTGATGCACAACTTATGGTATAGGTTGTTCAGATGATGACATAGAATGAGAGAAAATGAAGATGTGTTTGGTTGGGGCGGGGGAAATCTTCTCATGTACTGAAATATCACTCCGTCGAACTTCGAGATTCCAACTGAGCCAGGACTGCCTAGGGCTCTTAATGCACACAGGACGAGGCATAAAAGCATGGACTAGTAAGGAGGTCTCCAGGAAACCGCCTTGCCTGCGTGGCATCAAGGGTTGTAATGCGATCAATTTCAGAAAACTTTAGAGAAAAATGATTCCTGCACTAAATAGCTGCCCCCTAGCCATTTGCTCCATCTGATACGCACCAGCCATCGTCTGTCTGTATCAGCTTGCCCTGGACTGCGCATGCCTGATATGATATTTCATTCTGCTCCTAATCTTTAATTTGTCAGTGCGCCACAGTCATGTGTCCGACAATTAAAGACGTCCTTATTGGTGCTCACGCCCGTGGAATCGCGGGACAATTTGGTATGAGACCGTGTTTCATAAACCGCGGGCTATTCGGAAGGTATCACATTACACTCTCAAGCATGTTGACGTAGATGAACGTCTCAACCTGAATTTAAGATTTTTTTTTTTAAATTCATATCTTATTTCTTCTTCAAATCTCCATAATGTTCAGTCCTCACATTCGTTAGCGATACAAGGGTTGTCCGGAACGTGAGGTACTTGCAAGCCGCGATTATACAAAGTGATGTAATTCTAGCTGGTTGCACACAAGTGCAAAGCAATAGTGATTCAAAAATTGTGTTTGAACTTAAACATGATCATAAAACTCAACAGACTTTCAGCTAATGGAAAGTAAGTTTCTTCAACTTGTACTTGATTGCTATGTCTAATTCTAACCATGTCTCTTTACCCAGTAAGAGTCGGGCTTGGAGACACGCAAGTATTTTCTCTCCTTATTATCTGTAATCTTTTGCTGAGACACAGTACACTTGTCTATACAAAGTTACATGCACACACAATGCGATTGTAAATACGGCTTCGTCATCAACATTTTTGCTGGCTGAATTCATTCCAATATTGTTTGAAATAAACATTCATAAATTGAGAGACATCATGTAGCTAGAGTAAAATATATTTTCCATATCTTATTTTTCATGAAAATTAATCTTAATGTTCTGTATAAAGGCAGCAGCGACCATATCTGTGTATAAAAGAATGGTGATACAATGAATGAATTATGATCCTTTATTTGAAACTTTAATCATTTGACTTGACTGACCACAGAAATGCGTGTATTCATTCATTTTGAATGAACTGATCAGTCTGTGTTTGGACCTTTTACGTGGTTACCAAGAAAGCACTTAAAATGCTTTAAGAGAAAGCAAAGAGCCTTGTCTGGGTACACAACTTCCACCGACAAGGGATTTGAACCACTAACCTCACGACTGGGATTCCGTTATCTTATCCATATAGCCACACCTTTTCCTCTGCTGAATGCTGGAAATTGAGTGAGTAGTACTCCAAAGGTCCTAAAATCGGCATTCTATTCAAAGTCCATTGCTTGCTGGAAGCTGATGTATCGTTTGTGAGGTCTGTGAGCACTTTAGACTCTCAAAGGGAACGGGTTAAAGGACAAAAGTTCCTGATTCTAAACTTCATTACTTGGTGCATCCGAACTCTGTAGATAAAGATGAAAGATGTTTAATATTTTTAGAAAAAAAAAAAAAAACAAGTTACTGACGTAGGGCCAGTCAAGGATTCTCTAAATTTCTTGTATTGTCTGATTCACAAAAACTACTGCATCATGAATGAACCAGATTGTCAAACTCTAAAAATAGTTTTGTAAAATTTCTGCGACACTGTATAAGGCGGAGGTTTTCAAGCATCTGAGATGAAACAAGTGAGGTAGAAGCGAAGCTGTGGTTTTGACGGATCACGCTCCGTTTGTCTCATCAGATTACACTCACATCACACCCCTGATTTCCACCTTATTACCTCGAATCATGCGTTTGGTTTGCCACATGACCTGCATTTAGTTCTTGGCGTTGCTTCTTGATGGTGATAGCCACTGGACTACAATCCTTCCACTGAGCGCTAATAACGTTAATGACATGTTCGCTTTTCCCCATAGTATTCTCTCGTCACGGCATGTCGATCAAAACTTGATCGACTAGGAGGACAGTAATGAGTAGAATTTGGAAAACACTCATGTCTTAAATATCTCTAACTTCGCAACAACAGGACAAAACATGTATATATACCTTGTGCTTTGCTTTTTAGTTTCAAGAAGCAGAGTCTGAGATGAGCAGTATTATATTCAAAAGAAGGGGGACAAGATTAATAGTCCCATAGACTGGGAAAATAGGTGAGAATTCGATGAAAAGAGAGAAAAAAAAAGATAGATGGAAGAAGATGGAGAGAGAAGGTGTAGTGAAAGAAGTAAAGATAACTAAAACCACAGAGAGTATAGGAGAGTAGGTAGATAAATATTCATTCTTTCGTATGAGTCTTTCTTTCGTATGAGAATATTCATTTTTATAGACGATGGGAGAGATAAAGTAGATAGACAGGAAGAGAGAGGGAGAGAAAGAAATAGAGATAGACTCTTGAGAGACCATGGAAATTGAACAAATGATATGGGTTGGCGCTGGACATGAGAACCCAAAATTGAAACAATTTCGGACTCCACCGGGAAATCAAGCGAACTCGTAATTTTCCATCCTGGCTGTGTTCTTGGAGGCTGGGGCTGTTGAAGAATTCGCCGTCAATTTCTGCCCCCCACTATCATAATCCGAATTCTGAGGTCGTAGTCAGGGTTGCATCTTCCGATAGGTTCAGGCGCTGGAATTGATGTACTACATATTGATGGTACCCATGAGTGTATTCGTGTTTGGCTGAGCCACGTGTAATGTTGATAAATTAGTTTGTCCACTAGCGCAACGACGGTTCGTGTTTAGCAAGCTACAAACAATCGCGCTCTCCTTCTTCTTTTTTTTTTACTCCTTTTTTCTCTCTCGTTCTCCCTTTTCTTCGAATTTCTTTCTCTTTCCACTGCTAGCACATTCAGTTTTTCTTAATCTGTATTTGTGCCTTGATGAAATCTTTCAATCCATATCATTTTCAGCCGGGCGATTAAAAAAAAAAAAACAATTATCGTAATTACCAATTAATCTGAAATTTTAAGGTCCATATGGATGTCACTCTTATAACATTATTCTAACTTGCAAAGGATCATAATCGATGAAATCGGGATTGAGGATACTACCAAGATGACATGGCGATTGACAGCACAGATTGAATGGAGGGGGGCTGGTCTTTCGTGATGGACGGAACGAATACCTGTCACATGTTTTAGTGAGTCAAGCTTGAAATAAAGAACAACTGTCTGCGTACCAGAATTACGAAAATAATCTGGCAATGAAAAAGAAAAAAACACACACAACTGACGAACCTTTCAGAATTACGAATCTTTCTATGGGGATTTATCAACGTTCGGAATAACGAACTGTAGCCAAGAAAACGCGTTTGTCGAGACCAGCGCAAGCCAAGCGCGCCTATATAATCTTCTGATTCTGAGTTCCCAAGTGATCCAATCGTCGTTCGCCCGTGGAGCAGGGATTACTTACCAAACCTTCCCCGTCTACCTCTAGCACCATCCCCCTCCCTCATATGGTGTATGATTAGCTATGAAAGCTCATTATTATTGCATACACATATCATTTCATTTCCCTACTGTTACTAATGCATTTGATAAGATAAACAGCCATGGTGACAGCATAATTTCTTTCTTCATTTTACAATTATGCGGATTCAATTTCTTTACTGTTTCTCGGGAAAAAATAAGCTTGATAACCAGCAATACATGTATTGGGGTATACATGTATACCCCTGTATGTATGTATGTATGTATGTATGTTTCATGATATTGTACTGTATATCGCAATTATATGGCCAAATAAAGAATGACAATAACAATGATAATAATAATGATAATAATAGTAATAATAACAATAATAATAATAACAATAATAATAATAATAATAATAATAATAATAATAATAATAATAATAATAAATGTGCCTATTGTAGAAAGAAGTAGGTATTTGCGATTATCTAGTCAACGTGCAATAATGTTTGACAAGGTGAGAACAGTTAAGTGACAGCTACATGATATTTACTGCGATACACATCTCGTTTTCTTGTAGTATGGTGTCTTTGAATAGATCATTGCACCGTAGTCAGTGTCAACTTATTATTGCACACTACTATACCGACGCAAAATGAATGTAACAAGCGTATAATCTAATTACGACGCATTCTCGACTTAAAAACAAAAATCAAAATAGATCAAAATCAGTTTTCTGCAATGATCCGCATCAAAAGCTTGAGAGATGTGTAGGAGTATATTACACAAGGGGTTGAATTGCATTATGTTCATTGCAAGGTGTACATCAATTCGTACTATATCGCGCACTGCCATGTCTCCGCGCTATTACGCTTTTTTTTTTTTCTCTCGGCTTGTGTGTTTATATCGAGTTACAAACAATAGTGGGCGAAGTCACCCCTGTCTTTTTTGGAAATCTTAGTTGCAGGTGGTGAAATAGAAGACACTATTCCCATAATATCCTCCATTACAATGGTCTCCTGAGTGTATACGAAGTTGTTTGTCCTGATTTTGCAACAAGTAAATCTGCATTAGATTGAAGAAGATTATGTTGAATTAAAGTGACATTTTACTTTTATGTCGTGGCAGCCTGCATTTAGCTTCCTTTTTGTACCACTGAATGACGCATTTCCTGCTAAAATCATATTGAGAAGGGCAAAATGTAAGAAATGTGCTAATACGTCTTACAACAGGGAAGATCCTCCTTGTTTTGTCATTCGATTTAGAATATGACACATAACTGTACAAGTCCTACACTCATAATTCTTCGGGCGCTATTTGGTTAACATGGATTTTCAACACAGTTGTATGACGTCATTTCAATCATTGTTAGTCCAGACTATTTAAACCATCAGTGGCATTTCCCTTTCCTTCAAAATTTCTTTTACATTTTTATTATCGTCACTCAAACTACTTCCATTCCTCACGCCATGTTCGTGATGGTGTGTGTATGCCACATTGCCATGTCGTAAATGTCAGATGTTATTTTTGCGTGAATTTAGCAGTCCTTTAGACAGCGTGTTGGTGATATAAAGGAATAAAACCCCAGTGAACTGGGCTAGGAGGACTTCTTATAAAGCTAAGATGCAAGGCACTTAAGGAAAATGTCACAGGTACCATGGACCTTGTAGGTCCATGCAATTGCTGAGGACAAAAATCATCTTGCAATATGATACACCGAAGTCATGGAAAATTGAGTTGTGCTACATGGACTACGATATTGTTCACTTTGGTTTGAATACAGGTTTACAGTCTCAAATGGAACTCATTGCTAAATATCAAGGCAATCAAATCGAATTTGCAATTCATGTCACAAAGCAGATCGGCATTCACGTCTAAATGAAGGTTAGGAGTTGTTCTTTTTTTTATATGTATTTATTTATTTGGGGGTTCTGCATTAAGGCATGTTATCTATGTAGGTGAGGCGAAACTGGTGTAACCTTGAATTCTTTTGTCTTGTTATCTCCTTTTGCAGAAATTAGATCATCAAAGTATGCGGGACTTGGTATCGGAGCGATTGTGGGCGATCATCAGAAGGTTGAAACTAAACCAACCAGTAGATTTGAACGAGGAACTGGCCACGCTAGACGAGGGTGCCGAAAAACTCCTCAGCAACGACGACTTCACCAAGAGAGGGCGCCGTCCAACCAGGAAAATCTGCATCAATGACATTTGGAAGGGCCGCGGTGGTGGACTCAGATGTAATTAAACAAGCATGCAAGCAAGAACTCTGTCATCTTTTCCCCTTTTCCGTTTGTGTATCTTTTGTTCCTCGACGGTGTAGCCTTTCCTTACAACGGTTCTAGATCATTTTGATCCTGTTAGAGTTTAGTGAACGAACACTGCAATCCTATGTTTATATTGCCATTAAAATACAGTTTTGACCAAAAAGCTTTGCATTTAAAGCAAGCACTATCTTGGTACAGTGAATAATACTCCTTGATTTATTGTTTCAGCCTATGAGATTGATGTACCCAGTATTCAGATTTGGCCGCCGCCTATGTTCTCCGACTGGTCAACCGCCACGCTCTTATCGATCGGAAACAGAGTAAACAGAACGAGTTACAATTTTCATCGTTTTACGTCGTGACTACATTTTGAAAAAAACGTGATTTTTTCCCACTCCCGGGGCGGTTTAATCATTGTTAATATCGATTTTGGTTAACGTTCTTTGTAGCACCTATAGAAGCAGAGCAATAGCAAGCATCCATAGAAAGATCAGATAGCCTGAAGTGAATTCAAATAAGACGGCCTTTCGCAAGTTCTTTTTTTCCCAATACAATCTATTAGAGATTGAAACGAGATGAGACATCGAATCCTACTTATCGATTGATCCTTTCCTTGTCCAAAAATCACTTTATCTACTCAATACCTCAGGCATGAAGACATCGTGAATATCTTAAGAATTCTCTCTGTTTAAAGATATACCACTGGAGCTCAGGTCAATAAGCATTTAGATCTGACTTAATGTTTTAGGACAGATATCACGTATGTGTTCACGTATGAACATGTTTTCAAACGCAAGGATGAACACAGAATGAAACATTTGATACAGGGCTTAAAGATCTCACCATTTTGACTGCATAAAGATGGATAATCCAGCGGGAATAGACGTGTAAGATTTCATTGACATCAAATGGCTCAACTAACTTGAAATGTTTGTATTTAACCAGAAATGATTGTCCTTTCATCCAAACGAAATTTATTTGAAGGCTGGGGATTAAAATTCAGACCCAAGTATTTCGTCAAGATGTAAGTTTTGAGTTTTGAATAACATTCCTTCTCGTTTAGAATGCGGCTTGTGTTAAAAGCAATGACTGCCATAGAGTTTTGTATAGAAAAAAAAAAGAACATCTGATGATACTCAGTATCTCCATGCCACAGAACGCAGCAGAGCATGACGTTGTGATATGATGTCATCCTGACGTCATCCTGGTAGCGTTGATAAATGAAAGCTTCAACAACTTAGAACATTGCGTTTGACCTTACTGATGCAAGATCTGTGCTCCATTTACCAAAATGCACTGTACGTAACATGAGATTATGTTGATACTGAGTAGTAGTGGATGATGATGTAAATAAGTTTTCTTGTAATATTCTGTTCCCTAAGTTCTTGGAGAATCCATCGATAATTCTTTTAAAAGCAGTTGTCAAGGAATGTCCCTAAGAATTTTTTCAAAGTGTGTTCCGGTTTTCTTATTTTTGCCTTGAATAAGGAAGAAGACTGTAAATAAAAGTGTCATTGTTGAACAATAAAACTCTATCGCAACCCAGACTTTGTTTTTCATGTTTGTTGTCGTTTTTATGTCTTATGATACAAATTCATATCTATACCTACATTCAACCTAAAATAGTTACTGCATCTATTATGTTGATTATGACTAATCAAATTCACGAATTAGATACCACGCCGTTTCAAGACGTATCACGAAAATCCATGCGCGCGCGCACACACACACACACACCCACACACACACAATATCCCTACGTCATTTTTGGTTGCATTGCTCTCCCGAAACAGCAACAATAACAATAACAACAACAACAACAACGACAAATCTATGACCACGTGGCACACCATTCATTCATGAACATGGTATAACACTACCAGCACCGCGTTTGTGAAAGTGGGGGAGGGGGCAGTTTATTTCTGGTGCCACTCCCGGGTTTCATGAGCTGACAAGCCCCCCCCCCCCCCAAAAAAAAAAGAAAAAAAAAAACGTCTTCAGCGCAATGGATTATTTTCTGGTGCCACTTCCGGGTTTCTTCAGCTGACAAGCAATAAAAAAAAAAACACCCTCGAGTATAACTTCCGTATTACTGCCACAAAAGTAAAATATAGAAAATAAGAGGGGGGGGGGGGTCACAAGTAGTTAGACCCTTTATGTATTATGAAAAAAAAAGTTGAGGGGGGGGGGGCAAGGTTGCGCCGGCCTGCAAAGTCTAAGCACGCTCTTCCAAACAATCGAATGCAACGTGCTCTGTATTCCTTTACAATCTTGTGTTTATGTCAACATTAGTCCTTGCTGAGATTTGAAAAAATATATATATACAGCGATGTATAATATATATGAGTTTGAAAAACCGATAAGTCCATATTTGCCAAATGGAGATATTTGCGATTAAAGGTCAAGAAAAATAAAGAGAATAATAAGAAAATTGTTGCTTCTTTTGACCATAACTTCAAAAATATACCTTTATATGTAGTGACCAATTTTTTTTTTCATAACAATAACAACAACAACAACAACGACAAATCTATGACCACGTGGCACACCATTCATTCATGAACATGGTATAACACTACCAGCACCGCGTTTGTGAAAGTGGGGGAGGGGGCAGTTTATTTCTGGTGCCACTCCCGGGTTTCATGAGCTGACAAGCCCCCCCCCCCCCCCCCCAAAAAAAAAAGGGTCTTCAGCGCAATGGATTATTTTCTGGTGCCACTTCCGGGTTTCTTCAGCTGACAAGCAATAAAAAAAAAAACACCCTCGAGTATAACTTCCGTATTACTGCCACAAAAGTAAAATATAGAAAATAAGAGGGGGGGGGGGGTCACAAGTAGTTAGACCCTTTATGTATTATGAAAAAAAAAGTTGAGGGGGGGGGGGGGGCAAGGTTGCGCCGGCCTGCAAAGTCTAAGCACGCTCTTCCAAACAATCGAATGCAACGTGCTCTGTATTCCTTTACAATCTTGTGTTTATGTCAACATTAGTCCTTGCTGAGATTTGAAAAAATATATATATACAGCGATGTATAATATATATGAGTTTGTTTGCAAAAACCGATAAGTCCATATTTGCCAAATGGAGATATTTGCGATTAAAGGTCAAGAAAAATAAAGAGAATAATAAGAAAATTGTTGCTTCTTTTGACCATAACTTCAAAAATATACCTTTATATGTAGTGACCAATAATAAAAGGTATTATTTTGTACTTTATGACAGAGATTGTACTTCAAAATCTTCAAAAATGGACTTATCGGTTTTTGCAAACAAACCCTTCATATATATGTGTGTATATATATATATATATATATATATATATACAAAGAAGGTTATAAGAACCAATTGGAAGACAACAACACAGAACTGAGTTAAGGAAATCAAAAGAAACGCTAAACTGAAAGACATCAGATACAATAAATATAAAGAAAACAGTTTGTTGAAGAAGGTACAGAGATGAAGGTCCTGACATGAATATTACACGGGTGGAGTCTTCTGTTATAATGCACAGAAGGGTTTTACAGTCGCCTACATTCATGAATAATTTACATGAATAATTTAATCCAAAGAATATGGCAAAATCAATAAATGGAGACGGATTTTCTTCAGTAATAGGTGTGCTCGTACCTTTTGTTAAAGTCATGAGTTGCGCACATCACTATGTTGTTGTTGTTTTTTTCTAAACGAAGAAATAACATGGTATTTATTGCTTCTTATAAGTTGTCGACGAAGAGAATGTATAAATCCAGTGAAGTAGAGATGAGCACATAAATACACTGTGTGTAATATAATGTTTAATGTTATTATACAGTACATAGATTATGCTCATATAATTTATGTGTGTGCGTGTTAGTGTATGTGTGTGTAAAGGCTTATATATATATATATATATATATATATATATATATATATATATATATATATATGAAGAGTTTGTTTGCAAAAACCGATAAGTCCAGTTTTGAAGATTTTGAAGTACGGTCTCTGTCATAAAGTACAAAATAATACCTTTTAAATGATATATTGGTCACTACATATAAAGGTATATTTTTGAAGTTATGGTCAAAAGAAGCAAAAATGTTCTTATTATTCTCTTTATTTTTCTTGACCTTTAATCGCAAATATCTCCATTTGACAAATAAGGACTTATCGGTTTTTGCAAACAAACTCTTCATATATATATATATATATATATATATATATATATATATATACAGGGCTCCACACTAACTTTTTCATCAATTTCAAAATTTTGACGGCCCGAGAGAAAAATTTGGTGGCCCCCCCAAAAACAATAAAAAACATTAAAAGTCCTGTTTTTTTAATGAGTCACACACTCACTGCATGCATTTATTCATTTCCGGCGCAAAAAGTTACAAATTTATTGACATATTTTTCAAAAAAATTTGGTGGCCCAAGGCGGGCCACCAAATTTGCTCTTTTTTGAAATTTGGTGGCCCGACTTTCATTTTTGGTGACCCCGGGCCACCGTTAGTGTCGAGCCCTGATATATATGTGTGTGTGTGTGTGTGTGTGTGTGTGTGTATTACTTAGCAACACAAAACCAACCAAGTGTACCTTAGCGAGATGGTTTTTATTAGTTTAGCTCAAACATAATTCGATGCTAGCGAAAAGTGGATATACCTTATATTCATTGAAGTATACAAGACAGGAATTCAGTATTAGGAAGACATTCAAAGGCACTGGCACTCTCTTTGTAGTATAAAAAAGGGGGAACTATCACTATGGCAACTGCTATGATAGAATAATAAGATTATCCTGAATCCCTGCATCCTCATCAATCACAATCATTCTAATCAAGTATTACGGCTAGAGGTGACAGACTTGCGCCAAGTTCTCACAGGATTTGCGTACAGATTCCAAATATAATTTACCATACATGGGGATAGGAAATAGCGAAAACATATTAGACATTCCAAGCTTTTGATATAGATCAATCCAACTTCAGAGCGGTGTTACTTATGGCGGCCATAACTGGGGGGCTTCCAAAGAAGATCAAAAACACTTTCAATGGGTTATGCAGTGAGCCAAGTGCGTTGGTATGCCAGTGCATAAATCTTTTAGGCATACTTGAAGCCCTCAGCTAGAAATTATCATTAAAAAGAAAAGAAAAGTACCCAAACTGAATTGGTCGATATAGAGAAGATATTTATTTAACAAAAATTAACATACGATAAAGAGCTTTATTGATATCATAAATGGACACCTTATGCCTGTATTTGGATACTTATTACTATATTTTCATAAAGACAAATAGCAAGAAAAAAACAACAACACATAAACAGCAAACAGCAACAGTGACACAAATCGTAACGATGGACCGGTTTTGCAATGTACACTGTATTCACATTTTATGCATGCTTTGTTCACAAAAGTTGCCCTTAACAAGCACGAAGCTTACCGGGGACTTGGCAGGGGTGGATCCAGGAATTCCGTCGCAAATAATATTTCTGGTGCTATACTTCGGGTTTTCAACTCATTTTTTTCTTTTTATTTCCTTTGTTTTAACAACAAATAAAGAGGGGGCGCCCCCCCCCCCCACCATCCGCCACTGCTTGGCTACCTAATATAGCAGCAACCGAATTCAATGAGAATTCCAGCCAACGGAGCTTAACGTGAGGGAGCTGGTGAATGAAATGCATGGTTACTAGTCTATAGGAAATGAAACATCCACTTTGTAATGAATTACAGAAATTACAGAAACGATCTACTCAAAGCCCTCGATTTTAATGTCAATCCTTGTTTCGTTTTTGAGTGGGTTCAAATTTGAACGGAAGTATGCATGATGAAGAACAAAAATGTTATAGTCTTTATGGTAAAGATGAATTTCGCGGAGGCGATCAGATCCAGTGTATGTGTGTTTTGTGAGTGTGTTTGTGTGTGTGTGTGCGTGTGTGTGTGTGTGTGTGTGTGTGTGTGTGTGCGTGTGTGTGTGTGGGTGTGTGTGTGCGTGGATGTGTGTATATAATGTGTTTGTATGTGCATCTGCGTGCATGTACAAATGTATGTTATAGCTCTACTTATTGCAGAATTACATATTTCTTTATATATTTCTTTCATGTGTTTTTTTTTTCCTTCAGAATAATTATGTTTTCTTGGGACATTCAGTGAGCTCAAAGACATAGGTCACAAACGCCCCCTGATTAACCCCTCGATTGCAAATGATCTTTTTACCTGATCACGGTGTCCATTCAATATCACATGTTCTATGACGTTTACAAACAATACAGTACAGTACAGATATAGCATCAGCAAGCGAGAAGAACGTAGTTTTCTTGGTAGTATGTATGTCTCAGCAAATACAAAAATTTCGTAATTCTGATAGGATCAGGTCTTTGAGATATGATGTTCTGCAATATGCCTGCTAGTGATACAACATGAACCTGAAATGTTTGCATTTATTCCCGCTCAGTGCATTACCATTGTGTGTGCGTGTGTGTGTTCTGCATGCTTACATGATATGACGTAAGAAATATATTTGAACTATCATTCCTTGTCACTCATATTATGGTCACCAAGGTAACCATCTCGGCTAATTTCATCTTTGTCGACTGTTTGATGTCCTTCTTTCAGCCTTAGCAATATTACGCCAAAGAAAAAAAAGAAGAGAAGATGACTACTATGACAGTTTCAGTCTAAATATACGTGGAAGCGGAAACTGCATGCTGTCTTAACCCAAATATAAAATAAAATAGTAGAGATACACAAGTGCATAAAAAATGTTTACTTGATAAAAATGTATGCATCGACTTTGATATCTTATGAGTGAAATGCTCAGGTGAAGATATCGAAGGAACAACATTTAAAAAAATGAAAGGCGGTAAAGACAATGGAAAAAACACAAATCTATAGAACTTCAGTGTCAGTAAGATAAAAGACGAAAATGAATGGAAGAAACAGGGAAGATAGAGGAAAGAAGAAGGGATGTGGGAAGTGAACGGAGGGCTTGAGGATGCGACTTGGAAAAAGGGGGCAAGAATATGAAAAGAAAAAGAGGGCAGAGCTAGCGAAGAAACGAGGACATGACACCGATAGCATACTTCAGGGAGGAAAAAGGCAAGCACTAGTGAAGAAAATATTTAGACTTCTCTTCTATAGTCACTATGCGTCCATATAACAAAGCAGGTTTAAGTTGTATAAAAATCCTGCCGCTCATGAGATGTGCGAAGCACGTCATGCGGTGGAGGCCTCCACCGTAGAGTAGTAAATCACTTTTCCGATTGCTCTGGAACCGCGTGATCTGAGACACATCGTTATGATGCACAAGGGAAGTATACTAAGGACAAAACTTGAACCCGACAACAGCTTTTAGGTTGTTGTTGCTTTTTACGTGCGAATACTTCCCTTCGGATGACAGAGTGATTCTCCCCCGATGACTAGAGGCCTGATGTCCATCGATGTTTGCCTCGCTTGTTGGCCTGCGATGGAGTATCGTGGGGCAAACCAAAGACCAACACTGATCAGACTCACGCCAGCTAGCCTCATATTATTATCCTATTTCATCTCTCCTGAGAGACCTATAAGAGTACACATACGACCTATTTGCATTTCGGTGGCTTCCTCGCACCAGCACTGCACAGTTCTGTCGAACCGCACATATACTTTGATCTACGATGCGAATGCTAAGACGACATTAATAACTCTGAAGATATTACGTTCTGCACATGCACGGGGCAGCTGTTTACATTGTTCAACCAGAGTTGGCATCGTCTTAGCGTTCGCGTCGCAGATCTAAAGGTCGTAATTACTAGTATTTCGAAGTCTTGTACTTTCCGTCTTGTATTTTGTATGTTGTGTATTCACTTAATACTTGATTGAGAAGGGGTGTTTAGCACACGTCATGATGAGCGACTGAGTAGCTGCGGGAGATACTAGTAGTTCCACGTGTTTCTTCTTATTTTGCTGGATTGTTTCATGGTGTATCTTCACCAGCCAGCTTGATTCCGGTAATTTGTGTCATGTGAGATATAAATACCGTAATGTTCTACGGTAGAGAAAGTTCCATAATTACGCTTACTCTGATACACATACACAGACGGTGACACGACATATTACTCCTAAAAATGCGACAAATGCTCCGCGACATTTGCTCCGCGACAAATGCTCCGGCGATATTTGCTCCGGCGACAAATGCTCCGCCGACATTTGCTCCGCCGACAAATGCTCCGGCGATATTTACTCTGGCGACAATTGCTCCTGTGACATTTGCTCCTACGACAATTGCTCTGGCGTCTAATGCTCCGCCGACATTTGCTCCGCCGACAAATGCTCCGGCGACATTTGCTCCGGCGATAATTGCTCCTACGACAATTGCTCCTAATGTGCAACAATTGCTCCGGGGACATTTGCTCCGGCGACAATAATTGCTCTGGCGTCAAATGCTCCGGCGACATTTGCTCCGGCGACAATTGCTCCTACCGCAAATGCTCCGACGTCATATAGGCCTAAAGCAAAAGTCTGAAGGTACGTCTTTACCTTCAGACAGGTACGACATTTGCTCCGGTGACATTGCTCCTCCGACATTTGCTCCGACGTCATATGATGCAAAAGTCTGAAGGTAAAGACAGGTACGACATTTGCTCCAACGACAATATTGCTCCTTCGAAAACTTCTTGTACCACCTTTGCTATACAAAGGTAAGACATTTGCTCCGGCGACGAATGCTCCAGAGACATTTGCTCGGACGGTCCTCCGACGGCAATTCGTTCCAACGGTTCGATAATTGATCTGGTGAAATTATATCAGACGAAATTTGTTTGAAGATGAGACAATTTCAAGTGTGAAAAATGCCCTCCTCACAATTTCTCCGGCGGAAAAAAAAAAAAATCTTCCTGAACTTCTCCTAAGAATTATACATGTTTTTGTTTCTTTGTTTGTTTTATTCATAGTTATTGCATATTGACTCTTTTTGAATTACTTTTGTAAGATCAAATGGAGAATCCTTAATAAAGATAACGAACGAATGAAACGAAATAACAAAAATACACAATTCAACAAGGAAACCCATATTTTCTTCTTCTCACAATATCATTAACTCATATTACGCTTTCACATACTGATCCAAGTCTGTGGAACTTTCCTGAAAGTGACACAATAGATTGAAGGTCAATGTTTCAAGAAAAATGTTAGATCGTATTTTCTTGATATTAATAATTGGTATTGCAGGAATGTAATCTTCGTATTTTGTATACTCCTTTGCTCATAATCATGTATATTCACTGATATTGCATTGTTATAAGCTGCGTAACGTGATAATTCAATCTTGTCACATTTCCCCCATTATTGTTCGTCGTTAGCTAAAACGCTAAAAAGCTAGAGTCCTTTTTACTCGTCCATCAGGGTTGCCGCACGCTGAGTGTCCATGACTGGCTATGGCTCCATTGCAATTTCTACTCCTTCGCTTCTTTGCCATAAATACTCTTTTTCGGAATGAAGCGTGTGGTCAACAAATTACAAAAATGCGTTCAGCAGAGGAAAAACATATGCGAGAAACACAGTCCAAAGAATGCAAAGCAAAAGTTCTCCTCAAATTGCGATGTTGTTTGACTGTTTGTTAGTTACAAGACCATTTCAAAATTTCTTTCAGGATCCGAAGCTGATTTAAATTAGAGACAACACAAAACATGTCGATAGAAATTGTTCTGGTCAACGATCCTGCAACTAAAAGAGATCACCTAGTAACCTCATTGAGCTAACCCTAAAAACCAACAACCCTTTGTGATATCTCTCTCTCATGCTAAGAGCAGGAGTATATTCAAAAAAATAGCCAGCGACAAGGGTATTCGTTTAAAGCGTACACGCAATCCAAAACATCCCTAACGGGCTTTTTTTTTCTTTTCTTTTTTTACTGGTTTGTTATTTTATTTATGTATGGGTGCAGGGCGGCGACAAGGCGCCCCCTATGATTTTGCTATAAAAAAAAAAAGAAAGAAAGAGAAAAAAAAAACTAAAGAAAGAAAAAGAAAAGGGAAAGGAGAAGAGAAAGAACGAGGATTAAAAAACAAAAAAGATTGCCCCCTGATTATAAACCTATATGTGGGTCTAAAATTTACATTATTTCCTAGTGCAAAAAAAGAATACGTGGATAATGGATTTGTCATTGGGTTTCTTGGGGGTGGTGTTAAAAACATGGTCAGAAGAAATCTTCGATTTTATTTCGGTAGTTAATCATCATGGTACCCCACTTATTACTTTGATAACACTATAATTGATTTAGCAATGTTACAGTTCGCTGAATTATGTTAATGGTAATGTTTCATAGATACGTATTTTCTGATTTTGCTATTCATGTATTTGTTATTTTGTCAATTGTACAAGTCATATTAGTTTGTATTTTGAAAATTGTGAAAGTCATATCATTTCGTTATTTCCTCAATTGTGAAAGTCATATACTATTTGTCGAAAATTTATTGTAATCCTTTTTGTTTGGATCAGATCAATAAACTCAATTGAATTGAATTGAATTGAACACATGGGCGCCGGAGCGGGAGACAGAGTGGGCCCTTGCCCCCCCCCCCCCCCCCCCCCCCAAGAACTTTCTTCGGGGGGAACGAATGTGCCCCCGGAAGGTTAAGAAATAATTAATAAATCAATCAATTAAATACAAAATTAAACAATAAGACACTTTTCTTGTCTAAAACTTGTCAATAATACAACTGAAAATTGCGAAATTTTCGCCCTGCTGGACGGGGCGCTTAAAATTAATGTATTTCAATTTTAGTTTAATTTTTATTCCAACGCTGACGGTGTTGTGTTTTGATGTTCTTAACTTTCATTTGTCGCTGGAGCAACTGTCGCCGGAGCATTTGTCTCCGGAGCAAATGTCGGAGGAGCAAATGTCGTACCTGACTGTACCTTCAGATCTTTGCATCAAATGTCCTTCGAGCAATTGTCATCGGAGCAGATGTCGCCGGAGCAAACGTCGCTGGAGCAAATGTCGCCGGAACATTTGTTGTAGGAGCAAACGTTGGAAGAGCAAAGGTCGTACCTGTGAGTACCTTCAGACCTTTGCATCATAATGACGTCGGAGCAAATGTCGTAGGAGCAATTGTCATCGGAGCAAATATCGCCGGAGCAAATGTCACCGGAGCAATATTATGTCGCACCTTAGGAGCATTTGTCGTAGGAGCAGATGTCGCCGGAGCAAACGTCGCTGGACCAAATGTCGCCGGAGCATTTGTCGTAGGAGCAAACGTCGCCGGAGCAAATGTCGCTGGAGCAAATATCGCCGGAGCATTTGTCGGCGGAGCAAATGTTGCCGGAGCATTTGTCGACGGAGCAAATTTCGGCGGAGCAATTGTCGCGAAGCAAATGTCGCGGAGCATTTGTCGCATTTTTCGGAGCAATTGTCGTCGGAGCATATGTCACCGGAGCAAATGTCATGGAACTACACACACACACACACAGACACACACACACACACACACACACACACACACACACACACACACACACACACACAAATCGTATTAGAATTCCCCTTGACGAACGTCCATATATTACTATTGTACTATCGCATGCACACAGGCACACGCTTGCATTGTACGTACAAACAAAATGAAGTGGAACCAAAATCGACCGGACAAGGAGGCAGATTGCAACTTAGAAAAAAGCTAAGGTTTTGCTTTCTTTCTTCTCTTCTGTTCTTATTTTTTTTTTAAGAAAAAAATACTTGGCTCGAAACTTATTCTTTTAACACCCACCTTCATCACTACCGTCAACATACAAAATATTTACGACAATTAACAGCGGCCAAGCTGCAGATATTTAATATCGCTGGGAATCAACCGTGTCATGATACATAATAATCACCTGCATAAATGTCAAACATGCCTCAATCTATTCTACAAATAGTTCAGGGGTGTTAGAGAAGATTTGACGCATTATGTCGCGCATGAATCCCAGCCGAAAAGGGCTCAAGGTCGACTCGATATTCTAACAACACCTGCGGCAGCTGTACGCCTTTCAGGTCCCGGATGTGCGTGAGCTGACCGTTCACACCTTAACCAAATATCACACCAATCAAAAAGAAAATGTAACACGTTTGAAATATCAATGACCGTCAGATGAGAATGAGGAGGTGAAAAACAAGTCATCCAATTTCTATGGGACAAAAACAGTTTCGTTAATTAAGGGAGTTTTTCGCTGGTTAGGCTAGCAGGATCATAGCCGATCGATAATGCGATCACTGTACATGTGATGAACGTCATATTTTCATCAGAATGAAATAAATTTAAACCAATTCATGTTTCAAAATATTATGAAAGTGACGTTTCAAATGAGGTTGTAATGACTCTAAATTGGTATCGTAATGTTGACTCCCTCGGTTGTCTTAGTTATCACATTCTATGGATAGGGTCAATTCATTTCATTGCATTTTTTATTTCATTCTCATCTTACTTCCAACAAAACATAGCACAAAGTAAATCAGGAATTCTATCATAAGCATAATTATACACATTACAAAGTACGATAAATAAAGGATAGTCCACAAACTAATAAAAATATACATACATACCGGAAAACATACTAAGTTATGTTTAGAGGGGACAACTGAAGAAAACTGAGAGGTCCAATTAAAAAGGGTTATCACCTTATGTCGACTTTTGTGATGACGATTGACTGTTCGAGATTGGTTTATTATTTCGCCTTTTCGGATATATTACCTATTTTAATCAATCTTTAGAAAAAAATCATGGTTCTATTTGCTAACGTTTATTGAATGACGGACTGATGATCAGAATGTAGTTTTTATTATTGCTTCACTTGACAGCATGATTTGTGTGCTGACGCACGCATAATATTGCTAAAAACATCCTTTTGTTTCTTTGTTTGTCTTACATAGTATTGCAGTAATCATATGAAGTTCTGAGCACTCATACTCAAGCATAATATAATAGTATTTAAAAAAAAAAAGAAAACCACCCAAATACGTATTTTATATGTACGATCTTATATGTGTGTGCGTGCGTGTGTGGGCGTGTGTGTATGCGTGTGCGCGTGTGTGGGGGTGGGTGTGTGTGTGCTATATATGTACATGAGGAGGCAAGCGTGGAGAAAGTACCAGCTCACAGAGATGTTATCGTGAAAAGCGATCGATAGTTCAAACTCATACAGAAGTATAACGATCCTAGATTAGCCAATAGCAGATTATAAGCTCGACATAGGCTGTTAAATGTTTGAGCACGAATTCCAGACGGCATACGTCTCAGCCAATCAAATCACACACAAGAGTGTTTGAGTGTTTACCATTAATCTTCTTGAGTGATGAGACTCCGTCCGTTACGATTTTAGAGTTGCTGCCCGTATTACTGGCCCATAAAGTATACACAAGTTTTGGCAGATCATAATTATCCACTCAGCACCTCCTAAAAAAAAAAAAAGAATTCCAGTCTTCTTTTCAGCATCGATGGCCCCACGGTAGGTTTGTCTTTCGCCTGGAAGAGAAAAAGAGGAGAACAGGCAATTATTATTGTCCTCTTTGTTGTTTGGTTTATTTTTTCACCTAAATTGCATAAATCTGAATTCCTTACAGACATATCTCATATCTCACGAATTCTCTTGGTTGGTGAAGGTTTCGAAGGAAAAGGGAAGAGATGACCAAAGAAAGAAAATGATATGCATATGAAATATACAGTTTTACCTATAATGGAGGCAAAGAAACATATAGATATTGACAACAAGACATCATTATGTATATATTGTCTTGTCTATTCTCTCCAGGCATGCGAAGGTAACCTTTCCAATGGAAAATTAGTGTTCTTGTAGAGGTTATTGTCATTACGATTATATTATCATCTGATTATAATCATTATTGCCATGTAGCATTGTCATTTAACTCATTTATAGACTTGGATCACGTTGGTGAAAGCAGCTTGTCCTTGTATGTATGCACAAAGGGTTGGATTGCAAAATGATATCCTCCCGAGGATGAATCTGTTCATTGCCTTGATATCTAACGTCGACGTCACGTCGTGACATAGAAGTAAGAGAGAAATAAAAAAAACAAACAAACAAACAAACAGAAAAAACAGGAAGGAAAGTAGACAGAAAGAAATATATCTGGAAAAATAGATGAAGGGAGAATAAAGAGAAAGATGGAGAAAGAACGAAAGAAAAGGGAAAAGGGCTAAGTAAAGTATGACCGAAAGCATAAAACTCTCCTTTATCTCTTTCAACGTTTACAATATTATAAACAATTAAAAAAAGATGGAATTACAGCATAATTCACACGTTTTACACGATAGAAGGATGACATAGGTCATCATAACGAAGTGGTAACAAGTCAGACTTTTAAAAAGAACAAGAAAAGAGAAGTGAAGTAAAGTGAAAGAAAAAGTATCTCGTAAAAGCCTCAAGGGCTTGCAGTGATGGGATCACCTGACTGTGAACAGTTGGAATACACGAGAATAAAAGAAATCGCAATCAAGTGTGAAGCAACGTGAAGCTGATATTTGGCGAGGAGAAATATTTTGAGTTTTTTTTTTTTTTGTATGTCCTGTTATATTTTGAATCTCGAATACTGGTAGTGAATTCCAAATGACCAGCAATCAAAGTGAGCACACTTGGGTAAGAGATAGACGAAGTGGGGAAAATCGAAATTTAACGGCTAGACTGCAATGATAAATTATAATTGATTTTTATCTGATAACGCAATGTCATTTTCTGGAGTGTATTTTGGATTACCCATGTATATGAATATCTTTAATCTGTATCAAAGGGAAAACTAAATATATGAAATCAAATATGAAATGACATGCAAAATGAAGAAAGAGAAACGGAAAAGGAGTACTACCAAAAAAAAGTGCATTTTTTTCCTGAAGCTGATCCTTTATTGAATTTTTTCCATCTTTCAATGAAATTTCAAACAAAATAAGCCATGACTAATCCACAATCTACGTCCCAGAGATTGCATATTGGCATATGGTATAGGACAAAATATTCTATAGAACAACGACTCCTGTACATTGGTGACTTATTTTCCCAGCTTATCAAAAAGTTAAAGGTCCTGTTTACCTTTGGGAGGAGTGATTTAAAAAAATGTTCAAGATATCACTTTTGATGCATATGTGTAGATTAGTTGTATCATAAAACATCCTATCATGCAATTGTAAGCCTAAAATATAAGGAGAAATCATTATCTTTCTCATTAAACCATAACTGTAGACGGTTTAGTGTGGAAACATTTTTATAACAACTCTTGTTCACATTTTGTATATCTAACTATACTTAACATCAATTAAACTTGTTCAAACTTTTACATTGGTTGTTTCTATCCCTAGCTCACATTTTAGAACTATTTTGAAGCACTAATGCTGGGTTTTTGTTCCATCTGCCAATGTTAAATTATGACTTTAAGCTTTTACTCATTTTAAGCATTTTATCTTTTGCATCTACTGCAGCACGATAGACAAAATGTCCTTCATCGACTTAACCCATTCGGGCCAACTATATACGGGATATTCCGTAGTTCGTCCGAACGCCGCAGGGGCAACATAAGGAATATCCCAGTGAATAAAATGACATATGAATGACGTCATTCACTTCCGCTGAGTACTATGACTGTACGTATATGCATTGAATGGCAGCATGTTATATACCATACTAAAGAGATTTTTTCCTCTTTCAAATGATATGTAACTTGTCTATGTTTTTTTCATTGCTTGCTAATAAAAAGCGATTGTTTGGAGAGTTGTCGGAGAGTTGTTTGTCGGCGTGTGTGCGCGAATGGTGCTGGGCCACTTGGGTGTTTGTATACACAGGTGCGTTGGCCCGATATGGGTTAAATAACACCGAATTAACCAGCGTTTTAGCAGTAGCCATGAGAAGAAGAAAAAAAAACATGCAATCATAGGCATACTCGGGAAGGATTCGATACAACGACCTCCTGATCACCGGACAGGCGTCTTATATCCACTAGTCCCTGAGTTTCCCCCAACAGCCAGTGGTGGGTGCTGCGTTTGTATGCCAAGTATCTTTTTTTAACATGGCTACTACTAAAATAATCATTAATTCGGTGCTATTTGCGTAGATGAAGGGCGATTTGTCAATCAGTTGCAATAAAAAAGAACCACACAACTCGACGCAAGAATATCACTAATTCTAATTTTACATCTACTGTTGCAAAAACAGTACATTACTGCCTTTTTGATACTAAGTAAAAGATTAGAAATTTCTCATGACTACTACTAAAACACACTATATATATCAACATATATATATATATATATGTGATGTAAGAATTCATGTTGAGTCCACGTTTAAAATTGCAGCTGGACTATGTATTGAAATATTGTGTGCCAATTTGTCAGGATTTTTGTTTCAGACTCCCGCTTGCATAGGCGTTAACAATCCTGACTTCATTATGACCATATTCTATACACGTTATTGGTTAACATGCATTCTTCTAGACATGCGAATGTATTACGTCATTGGGGTTAATGTCAGTCCTTAAAGGGTAACAACAACTAACAATCTTCATTATCTTTGTCAGGTCAAGTTACTTTTCTTCTGTTTTGATCATATTCTAATTTACAGTGCTTATCCCCGTGGATGTGAAACGTGAAGAATCCGAGATTCCCGCCATTCTATACGCTCTCCTTTACAGCAATCTTGGAAATGTCCAGCGTCACTGTGACCACATTAACGCTGATTGTGGCACGATAAAAGGTGAATTGATTACTGTATACCGAACTGACGTAACAATTTAGTTGGAAATGTTGACAACATGCGTGGAATGAACTCGGACAGAAAGTTCTCGGTATAAGGCCGATTCCCTCCTTCGAATACAACCAAACAGCCACGAATGAATTATCGAGGAAACAAGGTTTTAGGCTGAGAGAAAGCCCCCAAGGGGCATCTTTTGATAGAAATCCCTAATTTTAGCTCCGCATGGTAAAAAGGAAAACAAATCTTACTATATCATTCACAATCACGCTCATCCGTGTTTTGAGTTGAATCCGCAACACTGGGCTGTCGATAAAGTGTTTTTGTTTTTGTTTATACACCCGCTTGTTATTAACGTTTTGCTGATGACACCCCCTCACTTACAGTAATGAATACATGAAAACTACGGGAAAGCACGGTCAAACTAGACACGTCATGGCCTACGCAGCTTACTCAATGAAGTAGCACATCAGTTACGCCTACTTTATTTAATACAACACAAAGGATTCTATTATCATTGATGAAGGATATGGTACACCAATGTATGGGACAGAGTGAGGTACCCATCTCAGAAAAGTGCATGTTCCCGATCTACAGTATGTCCCTAAAAATTACAATTGGATTTTCGCATTGATAACTCCCAATATGATTAAACTGACTAAAATAATGCTATTATACTCAAGGGTCTTATATAAGATATCACATCTTAGCTCTATTTTGCAGAAAACCCCATTCAATTTGGTTAGGTGATCACAGAGAAATGTGGATTGTTGTAAAGCACATCATGGGCCTGACTCTTTCAAGTTTAGCACTTGGATGTTCTTGGAACTGCATAATTATTAATGTGTGAATCCAATGGACAGAACTTGAAAAGAAGGGATAATAATTTCTTCTGATCTTAAATCCAGTACTACACGTACTCTTTTCAGAACCCTATTCAAACGCATTACATTTAAAAAACTATCATCCTTGACTGAGTAGACTTCAACAGCTGTACTTTTTCTTCTTTCTTTATCTTCGTTTCTTCACCCTCTTACCAATCTCTTGCATTGCATTTTTTACTGAGTGTATGCTTGCGTATGTCTATGTGTATATTGTAACGTAATTCTGTATTTTTTTATTTACTACTTATGACAGAAATTTCGATATACTTGATATAATTATGCTTAATTGCATTTTTGTTATTGATTGTTTAATTGCTGCAAAGGGGCCCCATAACAAGCACTAGTTGCTTACAAGGGGTCCTGGCCTTTGAATGTTATGTCTTTTATAATGTGCAATTTTTTATGTTGTATCATACAGTTGCCGAATGGATTTAAATTGAAATGCTTTTCAAAACTCCTCATTTCTCTTTGACCACTGAAGCAAGTCGAATGGGGTTTTCTGTAAGATGTGGGTAATAAGTTATAGTTTCATACCCTGAAATTGTATTTGGATTGATTCACTATCTTTATAGTTATCATTGCGGAGGGTCCCATTGTGTGTGTGTGTGTGTGTGTGTGTGTTGTGTTTTTTATTTGGGGGCATACGGTATTGGGCTACGGGTAAAAATTCAATTCACTTCAATTCAAATGAAATTTTATTTCCGATAACACATGTTTGTTGTTGCACAACACCAGGTTCTTGTAGAGTGCTAGATAATATCCGAGTGACTTAGGTTGGTCCTATTATTATACCAATCGTGACCTAGCGTTATGTCACCAATGAGGGTGTCCTTGGTTTTAACGAGGCCTATTGTATTCTTCCCGGCTAATTGGGTGAGGAAAACAAGCAACATTACCTCGGGCTTTAATTGACATCCTAAGGAGTTATTATGGGTCATTAAAGACGTGTTTATCACTATTATTATACCAGGGATTTGTTGTTTTAATAATCTGACCTCTGTTCATTTGTTCACTGGGGACATGCTATGCCATTAGAAAAAAAAAAACACGATACGATATTTGTAATGAACTTACTAGAGTAACTGCGTCAGTAAGCGTCCGTGCAGCCGTTCGCGGCAGGTACAACATACACGGTAATATACAGCTAAACACAGCATTGCACTGTCACATGCACACTACACATACACTAACACACTAGCAATCAACAAAAACCAACCGATAAAATGGGCACGATCTCTGACGAAAGTGAAATTTTCTCACCTAAATGACAACATATCGCATCCAAAATGAAATTTTCGGTACTTCTTAACATAACAGTTAAGAAACAATGGTCCAAGAAACTGAATTTTTTGTCGTTTTCTCGATGTTCAGGGATTTTGAAAACATATCCTCACGTAAAACAGAACTTTCGCGAGCCGATGTGGGCCGCCATTTTTTTCGGAAAATGGATGTTACCATCGAAAAAAAGTGAGAAAAACACGAGAAAGACATCAACAAAACCGCCAGAATTGCGATCTTGTTTGCGGCCAATGCATGTGCGCACGCTATTTTCACGTGCTTTCGCAATGGGAAATGGCGCTTACGCAATGTTCGCGAGACATGTGAAGGCGTTCAGCCAAAGATCGCGGAGCACGCGCGTATTGCATAGGGATTGTACATCGTGCCGCAAGCAGAAATACTACGTCGCATATCGCCCTTATCGGCGAAAATTGTGCCGGGTTTTGCCCTGGTAAATCATGAAAACTGCGTTGGTCAATGGTAAATTTCTTTCATGAAAACAATTGCGTTAATGAATAATCTTGTCTATGATATATGAAATGGTTGAAAATAATTTGCCTGATTTGTTTACAAGTTGGAAAAACCCTCAACAATGCTTAAACTGCCGCAAACGGGATATTTTACTCTATATAAAATACAAAAGGTTACATTAGGCTTTTGTTTTCCACAAGGAACACAGATAATGGTACGCTAAATTATCTCAGTTTGGAAATCAAAAGCAGGGAGTATGATAGTCGGATGTTGCATTTTCTTTAATGTGTTTGTTTGTTCGTTTGTTTGTTTGTTAAATTTGTTTGTTTGTTCGTTTGTTTGTTCGTTTGTTTGGTGAGTACGGAAGGGTGCATGCCTTACTCCCATTTCCCCTCGCCGCGGATGAACAATGATAGAGCAGCGAAGTAGGGTATTAAATTGTGCTACTGAGGTGACTTTTCCCTTTAGACTCCATCATGGCAGTGTGGGAGTTCTCTACCAGGCTTTAAAGCCTCTGCTGTTCTTTTTACTATCGACAGGATGGGATATCAACAATGTAATATTTAGCACCAACCAGAGTTAAGTTAGCGAAATTGTTTGACGTCACAATAGAGTGTCACTTAATTCCGTTCCGAGCAA
The DNA here is from genome assembly GCA_033980235.1 of Diadema setosum. Classification (NCBI taxonomy): domain Eukaryota; kingdom Metazoa; phylum Echinodermata; class Echinoidea; order Diadematoida; family Diadematidae; genus Diadema; species Diadema setosum. Next base: position 1,106,302 of record CM067077.1, on the reverse strand, counting down.
CATTGAATCTGGCAGCTAATGGAAGTCATGATTTACGTGTCCTCGGAAGTGACGATATTATTTAGAATACTCCGAAGTATTTACGACTAGACAATGCCACTTTATTTCCTCTCAACCGACTCCCATGTTTTAACTCTGTGCGTGCCATCTTATTTCCTGTCTGTGTGTGAAACCTGTGTAAATTTGACTCAGTGGCATAGAAAGGGTTAGTGTGCTGTGCCAATACACGTTGTATATACACAGGAAATTGTTATTAAGTATTAGATTTCACAAGAGAAATAAGTCTCAAGCCAATATAGGAAGACGTTTAATGACTCAACATATGGAGAAAAAGGGTTTGTATACATCATTGATTTTTTTATAGATTTATTATGTGTCAAGACACATAATGATAGTGACATTGAGGTTCTCAGGACCGTCACTCTAATTGCACGAAATATCTACTTTCAAGGGCTCGAAGCCGAGGAACGCAGTCTGCTTGGTGACAGGGTGGAGCTCGTTCTCTTTATTGAAACTATTTCACCTGAAGTTTGTAGAAAGAAACAAGAGATTTGTTTGTTCGTTTGTTTGTTTGTTTGTTTGTGTGTCTGTTGTTGTTTTTTGTTAAGGAATGAAAATATAACTTGTACTTGTCCAGCTCCTGAACTTGTTTTCCTTTTTTGTGGGGGGGGGGGGGGGTGGAAGGTTGTTTTTGTTCTTTTTTTTTCTGAGCGGTGCGATGGATGATACAGCCACGCCGATACAGTCTTGAGAGCCTTGGAAGGCTCTGCGCCGATATGCGCTGATAAAGAGCCTTCTATAGACCAGTTCGTAATTCCACTTTGCGCATGAGCAGAAAAAGGTCATTTGTACCAATAGGCATTTTGGTTTATTAATTCACTGAGATAAGCATCTGTGATGTGATGATTATTCATGAGATCCTTATCTAAATAGTGCTCGACAGCATATCCACCTGACAGCAAACCTGGTATTTGGCAACATCAAAAGAAAAAGGTTGTTATTGCATTCAATATGAAACAATGAATTAGATGCCTGCTAAAGTGTCAACTGACGGACTATTCTGGTCACCTGGTCTAAACTCAAGTTCATAATTTGTTTGAACACGAATTCCATAAATTGTTATGTCGGGTAAGCTTATGCATTATACCGCTTTGAAAACGAGTGAAGTACCTAACCAGCTGAGAAAAAAGAAAGGTCATTTGTACCAAGGTGAACATGAGCTAATTACGAACTGGCTTAAGGCGTTGCGCCCTCTAGCGGCGTGGCTGTTTTAAAGGTAGGGGATACCTTTTACAGACATCCCAAAATGCAGCAAAACATTAAATATGAACCTCAGGGGACTTGTTTAGGCCACTGCTGAGAAATTTGTAAGTCAACAATTATCTACAATTTGAATAATGCACAAAACTCAACTACTCAGTAGTTCTGTGTGTCAGCCACACTTAAGCCTTTTGGTTGCAGTCTTCTGTATTTTTTTATCTATAAACACAAATCTAAAAGTATAAGAGCTGATGTAACAACATATAGAGTGTGTGGCAAGAATGTATATAGAAATGTTTGTAAGTTTTGATGAACTTTCTTCACAAAATATACATGATGGACACACATGCAGTACATGGGTCTGCAAAGGTAGCCTAGTAATGTACTGGAATTTACGGTGAGCCCCGAAAAAAATTCAATTCAAAATCTAATGGTTAATAAAAATGTACTAAATTTTACCTTCCACTTTCAATACTTTATGGGAGTTTCTAAAATGATACTCTCTTCAACATACCACTGTATTTATACAACTCTTCATTTAAGGCATGCAAATGGGATTCCCTACCTTTAATGATCAACGCTCGGGAAAAAAAAAGAAGGGGGGGGGGGGATTATCCAGAAGCTGTACTATCTAAAACCTTGAACACTCCATGAACCCGATCTTACCGAGGGTTGAAAGAAATCAAATTAATCTTCTGTCCAGCCTTCCATTTCCGGCAAATCTAAGCGAGAAGTTTGCTGATGCTCAGGTCAGATACGATTTCCGCATTATACAGCAAAAATGATAACAGGCAGTGATAAAATCAATCAATCAAGTGTTGCCTATACTCTCGACATGCAAAGGTTAGTGTTAAAGGCATTATTTACCATTTGCAGATGAAACAAAAAAACCTTGCTTTAGTGCTTCAAAATAGTTCTCAAATGTGAGTTAGGGATAGAAACAAACAGTGTAAAAATTTTAATCAGTATAATCAATGTTAAGTATTGTTAGTTATACAAAATGTGAACAATAACAAAAGTTTACAGACTAAATCGTCTGTACAGTTATGGTTTAGTGGGGAAAATAATGATATATCCTTATATTTAGGCTTTATTACGAAATTTTAGTACTCGGGGATGTACATTCATTGCTTTGTGATACAACTGACCTACATATTCAGTGGCTGATCCGAGAGGGACCCACCGGGCGCGCGCCCCCTCTTTATTTTTGCTAAAACAAAAGAGATAAAACAAAACAAAAAAATACGAATGGGATGAAACCCGGAAGTAGCACCAGAATTGTGTTGTTTGTGTGCCCCTCCCTTACGGAATTCCTGGATCCGCCCCTGACATTAGGCCTATTATGATATCTCGAACACGAAACTCTTCTCCCAATGGTAAGCAGCACCTTTAAAGTGGGCAACAATAAAGAAATTCGGGGGAAAGCAGAAGCAAACATCCCGAAAATGTTCGCAGAGGCCTAAAGCATTATTCATGTTTTATGTAAGTAACATAGGGCCTATCACTTTTAAATGTAGAATAACTCTTTATGTGCCAGGTTCACACGTCCCACTCAGTCGACGGCGTGCCACCTTCGCATATTCCGCTCAAACGCACTAATCTACTAATCAATAAATCGCCCAATCCCGCGGTACAATGAAAGCTTTTCTCGCGCTTTTGTTCCTTTTACATACAGCTTGAATTCTATGTGGTTATTGACTATCAAGCGGTGTTCCCAACTAAATTTGCATGTAAATCTAAGTTTCTCTCACGGTGTCATGTGCAAAAGTCATGTCTTTACAGTAATTTAGCAACTGGTCATTGAAAAAATAAATAGAAATAGATTTGTCATACATATCTAAGCAAAGTTTGGCATTCCTCTTCAACTTTGCTCACTATTATGTCCAACTTAACAGAAATTTGTAGAAGTTATATAAACTGGAAAAACAGAATTCTTTCTCAAAGCATAACTCCCTTCGTGTCTCAGAATAATGTGGCACACAGGGGGCTTCCATCTTGGCAAATAAAGAGATAAATGATAGCTATATAAAACGTACCCCCAAAAAAATCCAATAACAGCAATAAACATTGCAAAATTTCAATATTATTCTAAAGAGATAGACATACAGGGGGACAGACAGACAGATACACGCACACACATGCAAAATATTTGTGTGCGGGTCTCTGTTACTTATATTATACTTGTAGTGTGCTGTATAACGCATATAGAAATGCACAACGAATAATAACACACCCATATTACCACTTTTCATGGGTGTATGCAAGGGGGGGGGGGGTCGGGAGGGTCGTACGACCCCCCCCCCCCCCCCAAAAAAAAAAAAAAAAAAATCAAAAGGTCCACTTTTTGTAACAGACAATTTCTGTTTTTCGAGGGCTTTTTACCCTGGGGTCTATGTACTTTAGGAAGGTGTAAGGTTAGCTAGTTAGCAACATTTTTTTAAATGCACTTATGCAGTTTTCAACTTACCGATTAACGAACATACAAGTGACCAACACAGGTTTTATCACCAATTTTAACATGAGAAATGGGGTGTTTTAAATATGCTGAAAAAGTCACATTGTATGCACCAAATGGCCCCATTTTAAGATATAAAATTCAAAAACTCCCTACTGTGGGAGGGGGGACACCCCTCTCCCACACCATCCCCCCGCTCGGTCGCTCCGCTCCCTCGCAAAGGTAGAGGTCCAAAAATTTTGATTACGACCCCCCCCCCGAAAAAATCCTGGATACACCCCTGCTTTTACGCACACACATACATTTTTTTTGATTTGATTTGATTTATTGGTTTCTGTATTATCATTGTAATATATATATATATATATACATTCATGTACAAACATAAATATGATAATATATACAAGTATTTTCTTGTTCATTGCCTGTGTACAATGTACAAAACAAAACATACTACAATGAATAATACAGAGGGGCTACAGCATAAGCGTAGCTTGATTTGCGTGCAGCCCCCGTAGCATAACATAATATTATAATGTACATCGGAAGGAGAATAGGAGGGAGGGATGACTTGCATAGAGATAGGATAGTTGAAAGGAGAAAGGGAAGGGAGAAGTTTGTCTGCTTTCACTAAAGGTTTATACAAAATAAAATCACCTGTATCACTGATTAGCAAGACATGACAAAATATTTCTTCAACGAGGTACAGGTGGACAGTTGATACAGGTCATGGTCGGTTACATAATCATTATTACATAATAGACTTATTGTAATAATTGTACAAAAGAATTTCGTGTATATAACAATGACAATGGAATTACTGATATTCAGATAACAACATCGTTTTTACAGCCTTCCTAAAAGAATACGTGGACTTTAAACTTCGAATTTCAGAAGGAAGAGAATTCCAAACATCGGGTCCGGTGTGTCTGACAGATTTCAGAGCCATCACTGTTTTGGGATTATACAAGTGAAACTTATCAGATTGTCTTGTTGGATAAGAATGTATTTCCTTATTTAATTGAAATAATGAGTCAAAAGAAGATGGCAACTGACCATTATGTAAGCGAAACATAAAGAGTGAGTTTTGCAAAAAATTAATGTCATTTACCTTAAGTGTTCTTAATTCTGCGAATAAAGGATCTGAATGGTCTCGATAACCTGAGTTGGTGCATATACGTATTGCTTTCTTTTGCAAAAGTAATATACTATCAATGTGGCTTTTTGATGTTGCCCATACAATGTTGCAATAAGAAATGTGCGATAATATCAATGAATTATATAACATAAATAAGATATTCTGAGGGACATAATACTTCAACTTTTGAAGTATACCAACATTACGAGATACTTTATCAGAGATATATTGTACATGGACATTCCATTTCATATTTTCATTTATATATATTCCGAGGAATTTAATACTCTCTTTTTGTTCCAATAATACACCATCCACCATAATATTTAAATGTTGCATTTCAATGTTGTGCTTCTTGTTATAGAAATACATAAAATTTGTCTTTTTCAGATTAAGTGATAATCTATTACTCTTAAACCACATAGATAATTTCGGTAATTCAGTGTTAAGAGTTCTTAGGAGCGAATGAAAATCAGTATTGGAACAAAATACATTGGTGTCATCAGCAAACATAATATATTGCAGTGACTTAGATGAGTTTGAAATATCATTTACATACACTAGAAATAATAACGGTCCCAATATGGATCCTTGTGGGACTCCACATTGTATAGGTAATACTTCAGAGTTAACAGATTCATAGTACACATATTGCTTTCTATTTAACAAGTAATCTCTAAACCATTCAAGTGGAATACCACGAACACCATAGGACTGCAATTTACGTATGAGGATAGTGTGGTCAAGAGTGTCGAATGCCTTGCTTAGGTCCATGAAAACACCGATGACATGTTTTTGTTCAGCTAAGGCAGTCGACACTCTATCGTATAATTGGGCTAGTGCCATATCTGTTGAATGAAATTTCCTGAAGCCATACTGGTCTTGGTTAAATATATCATATTGTGTCAAAAAATCATACAATCTGTTATATACAAGCCTACCTTAGAAATACTAGGAAGAATAGAAATAGGACGGTAATTTGATACAAAAGAAGAGTCATCTTTTTTATATATTGGAATAACTTTAGCAATTTTACATGCATTCGGAAATATACCAGTTGAGAGTGACAAATTACAAATGTACACTAAGGGTGTCAGTATACTACCAATAATCTGTTTTAAAAAATACGTACTCATTTCATCATGACCAGTTGCATAACTTGATTTTAATGAGTGAACAATGTCAAGAATCTCACCATAATCTGTTGGTTTAAAAAATAATGAATTATCATTTGACGCACCTAAATACTGCGAAAAATCAGTTTGTATGGGATCTATTTTTGAAGCTTGACTAGGACCTATAGCAACAAAATACTCATTGAAACAACATGCTACATCCCTTGGGTTACAGAGTGTTTGACCGTCACGCATAATTTGAAATGTTGACATATTCTTTTGCTTACCAATCACATCATTAATAACTTTCCAAGTGGCTGACATATTTCCAGTAGCATTTTGAAAGGCTTCTGTATAAAACATCCTACGGGAAAGCCTTATAATTTGTGTCAATTTATTTCTATACAATTTATATCGATTAACATTATCATTATTAGGATATCGTAAACTGCATTTATATAACATATTTCTTTTCTTTATTGATCGGAAAATTCCTTTTGTTATCCATGGATTTTTAATTTTTCTATTACTTTTCCTTTCAATTGCGGGGATATGTTTGTTAAAGTAAGAAAGAAATATATTCCAAAACGCATCATAGGCAATATTTGGGTCTGCGCAAAGCAATACATCATCCCATGTCTCCGAGATTAAATCGTCGTTGAGTAATGATATATTTTCTGATGTGAATTTGCGCTTCTTCTTACTTTCTGTTTGCTTGACATGGGAATGTTGTATCTCGTCACAGATAAAAAATATAGGTAAATGATCAGATATATCACTATACAAAAGACCAGATTTCGAATGATCTGTGTCAATATTAGTAACAATATTATCAATCAATGTTGATGAGTTAACCGTCATTCTCGAGGGCTTATCTATAGTGACATTACAGAAATTTGCTTGCAAAATATTGCAAAACTTATTCTTAGCATTACTTCCTTGATTCAAAAGATCAATATTGAAATCACCCATCAAGTAAACATCTTTGTTTTCTTGATTGATCAGCTCTAATAAAATATCCAAATTTTCCAAAAATAAATTACATGTACATGTACACGTATCATCCGGCATGCAAACACACACACTGTGTAGCACTTATTAAAGACAGTACAACAGTAGCATAGACTGAGAGGATTAACACTGAAAAAAAAAAATCAACAAGTTATAAGCTTGCGTATGTTCATACCAAGTCTGCATTAATTCCAAAGTGGACTTTCATACTACACGGAAGTAGATAGGTGCCTACATGGTAAGGGAGGAAAAAGAGAAGAAAAAAAAAAACAAAACTAATAAATCATAGCAATAATTCTTATTTTTTAATAGCGAAGGATGAAATTATACCTCCCCTCGGCGACCCTCCCCATTCTGTGTCTGCTGCGATTATGTTACACTCTGCGTCTGCGACGAGAAGTTAAATTACCAAATTCCTTTTCACTCTTGAATAATAAAAAAAAAAAAAATAATCAAGATCGACGGCTTATTCTCAGGGATGAATATATTCACTGGCATTTCAAATGCATTGTTCCCAGTGATATTTGTGAGTAAATGTGTAAAATAGAAAAAGAAATACAGTGTAGCTGCAAAACTGCCATTGTACGAAACCGAGACTTGATTGCAACAATGGACAGTCTGTGCGGAAGCTTTCCACACAGTGAGTCTATCTAACTTTTTGCTTTTACGGATACCATAGTTTCTTGTTTCTTGGCAACAGCGAAGCCACTGCGACGTCGTATATCAGAAATTCCAACCGCTAAAATGAGGCCAAAATACTATACTCCGAATGAAGTATTAGTACACAACACACTAAAGGACATTTGGATTTCATTTCTGGGAAAAGTTTATGATCTTACCCCACTTTGTGAAAAGTATGAAGGTAAGAAATGAGAAAGGCAAACGTGTCCGTCGACTACTCAGTCCCATCAATCGAAATTCGTGTGTGTTGATATTCGGTTTTGTTGTGCTAGTGGTAATTGTGCCAAGTGCAAAGCAAGACGTGCTGCCGCCGTCTAGCGTTAGAGTAGGCCCTACATGTACTCGGGAATCGAACCTGGGTCCTTGGATTCAAACGAGACAAAGGCAGACACTCTTCCGACTGAGCCATATCACCACGGCCCTTAGTTATCATTGTATCATTCAGGCTCTAACTTCTCTTACTACTACTGTACTAGATCTAGATCTAACTTAGTGCTAGGTACCCCTACTGCTAGTTCTAGTGGCCGTAGTGCATTGGTATTAGTGAGGTGCCCGCACCTCGTCAGGGGCCCGAATACCGTCACCCCGCTTAAAATTGTTTGAAGCGCACTAAACAAAAATCTATGCCCTGGACTGTGTTCAGTACACTTGAAACTTTGCAGGGCTACCACAACCAAGCAAATTGTGGTGAAAACCAAACAGTTTTTCGCAAAAATCTGAAATTTTAATCGGAATAGATCCCTACGTGTTATATGTATCACAACTGTCCCCGCACGCAGTTTTACATGTAGGCGCTAGAGTCATGTGTCTATGGGAGCATCACGGTCACCCGCACACGTCTTGTACGTGCTTTGTCTAGGGGAGCGCGTGTGATGAGTTGCGGGCCCCTTCCTTAGCGTGCAACTTTTTCTCATTGTTCGCGTTTGATGACGATAGCTGCAAATTTTCGATATCGATCAGTGAACTTGTGATTCCATTGGAATTTTCAGCATTTTTCCTGTATGTGAGTTGGATTTCAAAGAATTTCAGTGGCGAAATGTGATTCAAATATGCGCAAACATTAACTATGATGAGGTGCGGGTCACCCAATGGGCCAAGTATACATGGTAGCTTTACATTTCCTGAAAACACATTAAAAACCTCTGGAATAACTCTAGGCCTAGGCCCCTACGTACAATCAGTGAGCAATTCGTCAGTGTGTGTGTAATGATACCATGTAGGCCTAACCGCCCCCTAATTTAAGCTATAAACCATTAGAGAATCTAGAGTTACAAACAATAAAAACGTGAAAGGGACAAGCTGAACTGTTTGGACTGGTCCATATGAATTTTGTTTTTACCGTTTTGAGCTGTTTTCCAAGATAATAATAAAAAAAATAACCTTCAGGTGTCTGCAAAGGCACTTATCTCAAATTGTGGTCAAATGTTAAATCTTAACATAGTTTCTAAAGTGTTCTAGCCTCTAGATTGTCTAGAGTAAGCCTACAAATTGTATAGAGAAAAGTTGCTGTTCCAGGTTTGTAAGTTGTCATGGCTCTTTCTAGAGTTTTTAGTTTCATGTTTTGTTTTGTTTTTCAGATTGCTTGAATTACACGTAGGCCTACTGCTTCTTCCTGGTGGTAGAGCTTGTTTTTGTTTTTTGTTTTTTCAAATTTAATCTCTCAGGAAAGAAATCAAATCATTTTTCATCATATAAAAATGTCCTAATCTGCATTGTGCTGCTTTGCGATTCAGAATGATTCACAATGTACACTTTGTACCGTTGTAGGAAATGTTCACTCTCATCATTGTGAAATTGTCTGTCGCCATTGCAGGAAGTGTACTGTTGAAGCCCATCATTGCTTGTGCAGGGAAAGATATCTCGCATTGGTTTGACAGAAAAACACAAGATGTAAGTATCCCATTTTTTTTTCTCCTATTGAATAAGTCTTCAACTGTCACCAGTGTTTAGATTTTGTTTACATCACTGATTATGTAGCTAATTATAGTTTAGTGTTTGTGACCTGCTACAACAAAAGGATCCGAAAGCTGGGGGAAGTTGAGTTTCTCAAAATGATGCGACATTATTCCTTTACTCTTCCGCTTTAATTTTAAACATAACATGACTAAAGAAAGTACTTGGTTGCAGAGATATCAATGGTTTTATGAGACTATGTCGAGTGGTCTAGGAAATCGGCATTCCAATGCAATCATGATCAAGGGAAGGCCCAGAAATCACTTCAAAATTTGGGCAGATGATAGAAGAAACATTAAATTAGACTACAAAATTCTGCCCAAAACAGAAAGTTGATGGTTTTGACCGATTTGGATGATCTGACTTCAAACTTGATTTTCTCTGCTCAACCATCAGTGACTTTCGAATCCTTTCGACATGGCGGGTCACATTTGTAATAAGTAACTGAGGCTGACTAAGCCTTTTCCAAAAGTTTTAGAACTGCTTTAGTTGTAATTAAGGCAGACAGTGCACTAACCCATTGAGGATGGGCTGATTTTGCTACAACATGCATTTTCTAGACCCCTGGGCAAGTATACTTGGGACTCGTCCTTGACGGGTTAAGGGTGAGGATCCCACATTTTTAGCACTTCCATGGCTTATTTTGACTAAATTTAGCTTCAGTGATTACTTTAGCACAATCATAGTGACTTCTTTTATAGAATGAAGTGTGTGCCGGGTCTTCGACACAACTCTTGAAAGATTTTATTAAACTGTTTTAGTGTTAACTCATCAACCTTCTTTCCCTCCTACTCTACAGATCAGAACACATGTCGACCCTGTGACAAAGTGCATGTTCCCTTTCGCCCCTCATGGCCGCTTTGTGCACATTCCGCCTCCGTGCCCCCGGACGGACTGGGCCAATGACTTTGGCCGCCCCTGGTGGAAAGACGAGAGCTACTGCATCGGCATTCTGTCCAAGAAGACGAGGACAGTCAAAATCATCAACACACTGACCTCCCAGGAACAAATTATTGAGGTGAGATGACCACCTGGGTTGGACTGTCAATACCATACACTGCAGAGTATATTTGTTTTGTTTTGTTTTTTGGTTTGTTTTTTTTTTTTTGGTGCAATTTGCAAACTGCATGAAATGGAAGTAAATGATAAGTCATGATAATATTATTGCCTTCAATATCAGGAATGCATCATATATCTTGTGCATGGTATCAAGGTGTCATGTTTTCTCTTGAAAAGTGATTGTCAGTATTTCTCATTCTGTCTCTGTTCTTCTTCATCACAAAGACATCAACTCACTAAACTGTCTTGCCTGTCTCAATTTCTGAAATACTATGCAAGAGAAAGTTTTCTTCCATGATGCATCTGCCTATAAATCAAGGCTGGCTTTGTTATAGGGAAAAGAGTTGATGAAGTATACGCCTAAGGCAACCTCTGCAGTCATTACTGAAAATACACAGAGAGCCCTTTCTCTGTATTACAGCTCTTGTGTGTACTTAATATAGTGACCTGTAAACATGAAAATATCACTACTTGCATTTTCATAAAAAGTACATGTAGTACACTTGTAGGATTAAGAACACCCAAACAAATGATAGATTATCAAAAAAAAAAAAAAGGAAAAAAAAATCACCAATGCTCTTGATGTCTGGTGTTACCATTATGAGTGTCTTAATTGTAATGTAACAAAGATTATCAATAGGTTGTAGTTTTGCTGGAAGAAAGTACATGATTGTGCTGTCATCATCCATTTTCCTACCCTAAGCAGAGTTCTTTCAGTGTACTTTTGTATTGTAGGAGGATTTAAACATGCTGTACTCCCAAAAGTAGAATTTACATTTTCTTGAGTTGTTGTTGGTTTTTTTCCCATTTAATAGGGGGAAGGGGGGGGGGGGGCAGATGTATGAGTTCTTTTGACTTTACAGCAGTCTTAAAATCCCCACATAAAAATAGATTGTGCTTGTTGCATTGTAATCATAATGAAACCCATTACAGAAGCAAAACTCTAAGGCTCTATTTGACTAGTACTGACAAAATACACCAAGTAATCTTACCAACAAGTTCCCTGTTTATTCTCGCACCATAAGGGAACCATACATAGTAAGGCTCGTTGATTAGATGTGTGGAAATGTAGTGGCAGATACACCATTCTTTATTAAACCACATTCAATGTCATGTTCAGTACAGTTGTGTTGTGTGTTGATTTGACATTGAAGAGAAAAAGAAGAAGAGTTGAGACTTAGTAAGCCTTTTTATCTCTAACTGAATCAGGTGTGCTCTGAGGAGACGATGAACGAGATTCTCCAGCGGTATCTGAAGTGGAACCAGCATGCCGCCAGCTACACCTGGAAGTACGAAGGCCAGAACCTGGATATGGACAAGACTCTGGAAGAGAACGGCATCACGGACGAGGACGAAGACTTCTACAAACTGAGCATGAATGACGACGAGTTCCTCCGCGCCATACATCTCTACTTCAATGATGACCTCACGGAAGCCTGAGGAGAATTTGGCGAACTCTTTGACGTCCAGCTGTTAGAAATATTTAATATAGCTCATACTGTTCTTATGGTGACATGCAGTAGTCCCAAACAGGGTTGGAGATTTTTTGCACATACAGTGGGTCACTGCAATCTCGTTTTCTGATTTCTGTTATTCTGCATTCTTGATTTTGACTCTTGTAAAGTACTCTTGGTGCATTCCTTAACCCACCTCTGTCTCAGTTATAACACAGCTTTAATATTGATTCTTTGCATAGATATCACAAGCAGCTGTAACAGCCACTTGCATTCAGTATACCACAAGATTGACTAGCACAGAGAAACTTGAATTCTGGTTCAGTTTTTTAATAACTAGTAATGATTTGTGCGGCTGAAAGTGATTTCTGGTCAAAGTAAAGCACAATCTCTTTAATCTTCACAGAGAACAATACAATGTATTCTGATTTGAAAGCAGTGACTTGGGTCATGTGAGTAGGACTACCAAGCCAGTTTGCTGCTTCTCATGGTCATTTCAGCTAGATGTGTGTAGGCGTACTCATACTCGTATAACTGTGCGGCACAAAAATAGCTTGATACTTGAGAGTTGTGCCTTATAGTGATAGAAATTACATATGATATAAATTATAAATTTTATGTAATGCTTGCTACAACGTACTGTACAACGAATAACATGGTTGTGTTTGAGGAGATCCTTGCTGAGCTGTCTCCGTAAAGTAAACCATCCCACCTGTTGCTGGTTTCTGCAGCTACTAGTATACAACGAATATCTGTTTCAACTTGATGGTATGGTACTTATCGTTCACTTGATTCTTTCTGAACTGTTTCTGTTATGCTTGTTTTTACAAGAGTGTAAAATATTCTCATGCCACTAGGAAACCACAGATTGCATGGCTTGTCAAATGAATGCGTGGAATAGTACAGTACTGGGTGCACTATATTGCCTTATTTTATCACAATATGCAATTTTGTGTTTTGTGCAGAAGTGCCCTTTGTTAATTCAACATTAGGGAGCTTTAGATTTAAGTTATGCAGATATTCAGAGGAAAAAGAGACTGTTCTGTGCATGCACAAATTTGCTTATAAATATCGACTTGCGTCATCCGAGTTTGCATGGTCGGTTCTGGGCTGTTTGTGCGTTCGCTCAAATTCACACCACAGAGAACTACTTGATGCAATGATCATGTGGGGCACCATTTTACTTTGTATAGGCTGCATCCTCATGTAATCTATAGCTACTTAGCACCACGATGCAGAAAGAGAGGAGAACGACCAAAGCAATTGTCTTAACCCGTTGAGGACAAGTCCCAAGTATACTCGGGCAGGTGTCTATGGGAAATGCGTGTTGTAGCAAAATCAATCCGTCCTCAGCGGGTTAAATGTCCGTGTCACAAATCTAAAGCTGTCTATAGAAGAGGGTAGAGACTGTATCTCAGAGTACATGTCATAAGTTGTTGACCTGTTGAGATGGAGAATTCCTCATTCGATTAGCTTACAATTTTAACTAGCCAGTGTCTGAATATGAGAGTTAATATGTGACCCCCTTGCTCAAAACCAACAAAAAGTAGGCCAAAATGAATTTCCACTTTTGTACAGAAGTTTAAAAGAGTAAACTGAGTTTTTAAATGGTATATAGCTTGTTAAAATGGTACCTTTTTAAAACTGGACCATCCTAAAGGTGATCGAAAAAAGAGAACTAGGAGGTGCAGTTGTAAAAAAGGAAGAAAAGAGGATATAAAGATTAGGGTCACTCAGGTGTACTGCTGTGCAAATGTCACACCACCTTTCTTTTGCCACTAATTTAATAGTCGTCGTCCTCAAAGGGCTCCTTACTCCAGTTACTGGGATCAAAGTGGCAACTGAAGGATGAGTTCTCTGTTATGACCACTATGCTGATTTGATACCAGCTAAGTTTGAGTAAAAAAATCCAACTTTATGCCATGTTGATTATCAAAGTATTAAGAATATTACACCCCCACTCCACAGAATTTTTTTTTTTCTCATTGGTCACTCATTGGCCACCCATCGAAGTGTATCGGATTGCAGTCTGATGAATCTGACTTGGTTGGTCGACTATCGAGTCAGTGTCGGACATGTTGCGTGTGATCTTCATCGGATGATCTTGCCTCATCGGATCACCGCCCGACGTGTCTGACACTGACCTGATAGGCGACCAACACAAGTCAGATTTATCAGGCTGTCATCTGATGCACTTCGGTGGGTGGCTGGAAGTGATTAACTTTGCTTCCGATGAGTGACCAATGAGAGAAAATCTATGTTGAATGAGAGTATTGCACATTACTAATCTGAAGGTCATCCTGGCTACAAGATTCTACAAGATTCATTGCATTCATTCAGTATGATTCTATTCAATTCCCAGGTATGCCTATTCTGCATTACTGTAGTATTTTTCTCTCTCTCTTTTTTTTTTTTTTTTTTTTTTTTTTTTGGCATATTGTAAATATTTGTACATGGATTTGTTGCAGGTTGTAATATTCTATCAGATATGTTTGTGAATAAAATATATGTATTTTTCAGTGCAGGTATCAGTGCAACTTAAGACTTCATATGATTTGGTGTGATTTTTCGAAATCAAATTTATTTCAGTTTCTCTCTTCTTTTTTTTTTAAGCTCTAATTGCTAGCTCCATTTTCATTAATGTACCATGTATTTCTGTAAAGTAATGCAAGACACTTGTATGGTACCTTGGAAGTTCACACACACACAAGTGTCTTTCCCTGATCTCATTCTGAGAAACTGCTGCATTGAAGCATAACACAGCAATCAACAATACAGTGCTTTCATTACATCTTTAACTATAGCAAGTCACATTCTGTGATAATACATGTACAGTAGATGGCGTTGTGTATTTTTTATTCTTGGTACATGGTACTGCTTTTGTTTGTGTTTTTTTTTTTACACTCAATTGAGCATTATAATTTATGAGTCATGTTTTTGACCAAATATGTAAGCAACATGTTTCATGTATCAATTCCAGTAAATTTTAACCCGTTGAGGACGAGTCCCGAGTATACTCGGGCAGGTGTCTATGGGAAATGCGTGTTGTAGCAAAATCAAACCGTCCTCAACGGGTCAAGAATGTGAAACAACATAATGCCAGTGTACAAAACTGTTTGACATACATACAGGTTTGGTTTTTAATATGTCACCTGAAGTGTGACTAAACAAGCTTCAACTCTTACAGAGAATTGTCTGTACAAATAATTGACTTCCTGTCTTCAAGTGAGCCATATCATGATTATGTTTACAAAATATGAAATAGCAAATCATTCAATTTTCACATATACAACTGATCAGGCCAGAGATACACAATACATTTCGTGCATGAATCCAGAATACTTGTGTACACATATTCACATCCATCTCTACCATTCCTTAATACTGTATAACCAGAAACTTCTGTGTGCATGAAACTTTCGCTAATTTCGTGAGGAGCCAAAATTTGCCAAAGTAAAGTGCATGTGAAAGGTTTTGACACGGAAATGCATTGAATGCCAGTAGTAATTCGCAAAAAATTTCATGCCGCAAAAAAAAAAAAAAGGTAATCGGTTCCGACGTGAGAATGTTTTGTTCCACTAATGCTTCTGGTTGAACAGTATTTTTTGACAATGTGTGTAGAGACCTTTACGACCACTACAACATATAACACAGAGTGAGAACAGTAGCATTCTGTGAGAACAGAAGGTAACATGAATCTCATCCTATCTCACTCCTGACTGCAAAAATGGGCATAGGCTGTATAAATAAGATCACATCATAACAGCAGAAGACTCCATCCTAATATGACGCTTTGTTATAAAGACACAAAAATCAGAGAAGTACATCTATAGAGGAGTGACAATTTCAGGAAAAATTAGACACACACACACACAAAAAAGCTATAAACTGACAAAGTTTAGAGAATAAGTCAAATTGGCAACTGTGTGATGTAGGCCCTAAGTGTTGAGCAGCTCTCCAATTTTAAATTTCTTTGACCCCATTCCCATCGGGGGGGGGGGGGGGGGGGGGGGGGGGGGGGGAGCGGGGGCGTGATTATTCCGCAACTCTTGATGGTCTCGCGGTGACATTTTATGACTTTTTTCTTTCAAAAAAAAAGGGGAACTTCCACTCCCGGGCATACCGTTTTGAAGCCACACCCCTTTGACAAAAATTTGTCGACCCAAAAATTGCTCAAAAGCATGACTTGTACAAATCCAATGTAAATTGTGTTTTTGCAATAAATTCATATAAAAATAAATATTTTTACTTTCAATGGCTGATAATGATTTATTTTAGCCTGATTATGCTTTAAAAAGTTTCTGCAACAAATTTTGACGAAAAAACAACAAAAACAAAAAGTAAAAAACAGAGAAATACATAAGAAATTAAATAAACAATGAAATACATAAGAAATAATTATGAAGCTGAATATTTGCTTCAATATTATTGTTGAGGTATTGAAAAGAGTATGTTCACCAAAAATTAGGAGTCTTGGAGCATTATTTTTTTATTTATAGGCAAAAATTTATTTTTGCATAAATTAGCATAAATTAATTAACACAAAATACATAAATTAAAATTTGAAAAAAAAACTATACAGTCTTGTAGATTACATTGGCCTCTACCTTAGTGCAAATTTTCGCGAGGATCGCACGATCCACAATTGAGATCTGAAGGGGGGCCAAAAAGGCCCCCCTGGTGGTTTCAAGTCCCTCAAAAATCTCGGTGGGATTAGGGTTAAACCTGTTCTTGGTATATAGTGAGAGTACCGGGTAATATGTTTTTGCATGTCCTCCCCAGTACTTGAGTTCTGTGAGTGCCAAAATATTTGAGAAAAATTGAAAATTGGTGAATGTGTGTTTACAAAACAAATGGAGAACTGCTCAATACCTACATCACACAAACTTGCCACCTTTAACAGTTTATTACTCTTTCTGTGTGTCTGAATTTTTCTTCTAATTTCCATTGATCTATTTCTCTGATTTTTCTGTTTTAATAAAAAGCAACATGACATCAAGATAGAATCTCCCTTTATATAGAGTAAAATCAGGCTTAGGGAATGGTGGAAGTTATAATCGGAGCAAGACTGAGAATAAGAAAGTTGGGAATCTTGAGGTTTAATGTTTCCAACAAATAGTAATCATGCTTGCAACCACACAAACAGATCAGAGGTGATGCTATCTTACTCACATCTCTTTCACTTTTTTTAATTAAAGATATCAATCAAATCAAATTTTTGGTCAACAATCTAGCCCCCTACCTACATCATTAACGAAATTTGATTGAAATCGTACGTAATTGGCATAGTTGTGATACCATAACATTAGCATCTACAATCTGCATGAGTCGTTGGTAAACATATCACCATTTTGTTCAACATTCAATCATTTAAATCTCATAACTTCCTGATTCAAGGTCTAAATTTCATGAAACTTCTTCACTGTTTGTTTGATTGCCTCTACAGCCATCTTGAACATGGTACAAGAATTGTAGTTTAAAATTTGCGTTTACCAGCTTTGTCTCAAATGCCGTGTGAGAATTCAGAGTTTTTCTCCCTGGGAAACTGCATGGGGTCTTTACATGCCAAGGTCATGGACACGAAAGGTGAGAGAATTTTTATAAACGTTATATCTTCCATTCCATCTCTCATCATAGGGGGGTAAACTTTGGCAGTCCCTGAATTAATCTGTATTCTCATGATGGCAGATAAAATACATCTGTATGTTTTACTTTGGGATGATCTTTTACAAAGCAGTTTCAATTTCTACCACAGCCATTACACTCCTTTTCCATGTGGAGCTAATAACAATACATTTCCAGGGTTCCTGAAATGAATTGTGTCCGAGCCTCCACTGATAAGTCTCCTTTATGTGATAACACACTTTAGGCAATACTCATTATCCACATACAGTGTATCATATTTTGATGCATTTCAGCGGCAACAAAGTAACACACATCTAGCTGAGATCTGTTAAGCATTTCGTCACAACTTTTAGCTGGGCACAGCATGTCAAATCTTGCTCAAATGCAGTCTTTGAAAGCATTCATCTGTATTTACTGTACAAAAGGGCACTTACTTGTTGAAAGGGTTAAAGTGGTATTGTTTCTTAACATCAAGGCAGACTAAGTAAGACTGCCATGAAATGAGTGACCTTAAAGAAAAATAAAACGAGCCAAAGTTCACAATTGGTAGGATTGTTTCATGATCAATTTATGCTGCCCTTCTCGTTATCAACAGCATTTACATCACACAAACTCTATTAGTTTAACTGATCCATTTATCATCAGGAGGGCTTCTAAACCAAGATCCTGAAATAGGAGAAAAACACACTAGAAATGGCTCTCTATTCTTTGCAAATTCCAAAACTACTGTAATATTTTGGACGACAAATTTCTCTCATTCAAATTCATGAATTTCTTCCGTCGAGATGTTTTCATTGCAACTGATTGACAAATTGCCCTACATCGACGTAAATAAGCACTGAATTGATCAGTGTTTTAGTAGTAGCCATGATAAAAAATCATGGGCGTACATACTCGAGCAGGATTCGAACCCACGACCTCCTGATCACCGTACAGGCGTCATCTCCACTAGACCACCGAGCTTTCGCCCGACAGCAAGTGTTGGTTCTAGTCCTTATAGCATGCAGCGGGTACTGCTTTGTTATTCAAATTCATGAATTTCTTCCGTCGAGATGTTTTCATTGCAACTGATTGACAAATTGCCCTACATCGACGTAAATAAGCACTGAATTGATCAGTGTTTTAGTAGTAGCCATGATAAAAAATCATGGGCGTACATACTCGAGCAGGATTCGAACCCACGAGCTTTCGCCCGACAGCAAGTGTTGGTTCTAGTCCTTATAGCATGCAGCGGGTACTGCTTTGTTATTCAAATTCATGAATTTCTTCCGTCGAGATGTTTTCATTGCAACTGATTGACAAATTGCCCTACATCGACGTAAATAAGCACTGAATTGATCAGTGATCAGGAGGTCGTGGGTTCGAATCCTGCTCGAGTATGTACGCCCATGATTTTTTATCATGGCTACTACTAAAACACTGATCAATTCAGTGCTTATTTACGTCGATGTAGGGCAATTTGTCAATCAGTTGCAAAATTTCTCTCATACCCAGAATGATTTGTACGGGACTTTTAGGATAATAAACATCAACAGCACTTATAGCCCTGACTAGTTTGTGACTTTTATACCCACTGCTCTTTCAATTCATACGTATCAAGTTTATTTCAATGACTGAAGGAGGAGTGATTTGGGGTTTTTCTTTTCTTGGGGTGGGGGGGGGGGAGGGGGAGGGGGAATGGTTTAATTTAAATGAACTTCAAGGTCTGTGTACATCGAATTGCCTCAACACATTCAAATTTGGACTATGTGGCTTTTCTTCTTCTTTTTTTTTTTTGCCTTCAAGATAAGTGATCTTGGTGGCATTTCATCAAGCATTTTGTCACATATTTTTCTGACAAACCGTTTCAAGCTAATGAAATCCTTGCATCAGATTGGCTGAGAGCAAATCTGTCAGAAAAAAAAGAAGAAAAAAAAATACACTGTATATATATCTGACAAAATGCTTACTGAAATGCCCCCTAATGTCAAAGTATGAGAGGTTGACTGTACTAACAATACATTTCCAGCAAGGGAATGTTTGCTGACTCTCTGAATTCTGTACATGAGGTGTTTTGTTTTGTTTTTTGACCCTTTTATGGAGTAAAAGTCCTTAGACATTACCATCCACTGGAAATCTTGACATTGCAAGCTGTCATACTGTGAGGATGACACATGTAAGTAGAGGCCCAGGATTTTGCTGAACAATGCCTATGATTACCACACTGTAAAACGAGGAATGTTCGCGTGCATTATAATTTCGCGAATTTTGCAAGCGCCAAGATTCGCAAAATTATATTGCACATGAAAGTTCTTGTATACACTACATGCATTGAATGCCAGTGGCAATTCGCGAAAATTTCATGCCGCGAAAATATCATGTTTTACAGTAATCATCAGGACAGGTTGAGTGAGTTGAATACCGGTACTGATTCATCTCCACCCTGTTCTCACATAGGGTTTTAGCTTGGTCACATGCACCTGCAGCTAGACACACCTCTCCCAGATCTCTGCCACTGAATTCCTGGTAGAGCTGGCTACCACATTCCCCTACCCATCCCTCTCCCCCACCCTCTTCCCCTCCCTCTGAATCCCATTTGTGACCCTGGTCCAAAGGCCCCCCTTCCCATCATCCCCCCACCCCTTCCCCCAGCCATATCCCCTCCCATGAATCCTGGGTCCTCCTCCCCTGTTCCCGGCCCCTCCTCCCACGTTCGCTTCCTGTGGGGCAAGGGAGGGAACTCCTCGTGGTCCTGGAGAGGCAGGGACCTCTCGTCAAAGTCTCTCGCTGGGTTTGCAAACCCAGGACCTCCTTGTCTGAAATCCTGGTCCTGAGTTTCTCTAGTCCTCATTTGGCCACCGTCAAGGGGCAATAATGGTGGCCTGCGAAGGTCCTCGTCCTCCTTGCCAGGGACCCCTCCAGGGGTTGTACTGTCCACTGGAAACCTACTATCGACATCTTGAGCTTGCTGACTCTCAAAAACCCTACTGGTGGGACCGTTGAAACGTTGGATTGAGCTTTGTCGCATGTCCTTGTCACCAAATTTTTCCTGCCGAAAATCAACATCCCCTCCCCCCGCAGGAGCAAAGCGCTCATCGCGATCTTCACCAGAGCGTACAATTGGTCCATTCCTTCTGGCCCCATCTGGACCAGGCATGGGTCTCACTGATGGACCCCCAGCAGGTCCACCGGGTTGTTCCAGCAAAGGATTCTTCACATCAGGTGCCTGCCTCATATCAACATCACCAATCAGGGGTGCCTTCCTCAGGTCCACATCTCCCTGGCCAACGTTAGGTTGAGCATCCACTGTGGGAAGCAAAGGTTCTTTTGGAGGAGCTGTGATGAGTGGCTGTGATGTTGGGGGAATTCCCGGCGAAGGCAGCAACCCGGCCGGCTTTGGTTGTGGCAGCAGTCCTCCCTGGCTTCCAGGGTCTGGCAACAGACCTCCAGGCTTGGGCTTCTCCCCGAGCAGTCCTTTGCTCGGTGCTCCTGATTGGCTCTTTGGCTCCCCTGGCACTTTCTTAGCACTCTCAGTCTTTGCATCAGGTCCACTTGAGTTGTCGCTACTCTCTGCTGGCGCTTTCTTCTCCTGTTTCGGTGGTGGAACAGCGATTGGCAACGCTGCAATGCGCGCTGGCAAGGGTCTCTCTGAGCGTTTGTCCTTGTTAAAGTTGCCGCGACTGCCATTCTGTTGCTTGGGACCTTGCTGGTTGTCTGAGGTGTCTGCTGGGAGGAAGCCTTCCTGCTTTAGCTTGGCAGCCAGATCAGGTGGGATGTGGCCAGCATCATGGAGGACATTGATCGGGTTTAGGTTAGGTTTCAGGATGGGAAGGACCGTGCCTGCTGGTAGGTTGGCTTGGATGACATTCACCAGTGCCTCACGAGCAGCATTTTGCCCTTGTGTCCTGGCGATGAACTTAATTACTTCTATCGGGTTCCCTGCGATAAAAATCAAATGATTTACACCAATCATTATAACTTTCAGTACAGTCTGTCCATACCAGCACTATCTACCCTTGAATAACCAACAATAATCTCTTATCGGGCTGAAAGGAAACCCTGACAAGAATCTATATTTTTACAATTAGGAGTGTACATCAACAATACAACCAGAATCTCCAAATTTGTGGCAAGCCTTGTTCTGTAAGGATTCTGATAGTCCAAACATTTTTACAATGCATGGCAGCTAGCACTGGTCTCATTATACTGTAAAAGTTCAAAGTTCAATCGTTGTGACTGTCTAAAACATCAAAATCATGCAAAAAATTCATCTTATCCAGCTGGGCAAGATTACTTGCATGAAAGTTTTGATTTTCACAGCATATCAAAGATCATGCTGCCTCCTTTCAAAGTAGGCCTCTTGAATTAAAAATAAACATTTCATTTCAGTTTGGAACAGTTACAAACACCACATACCAGTCATGTACAGTGTACAACTTGTACATCCATTTGTAGTTTAATATGGTCACTGTACAATGATATGCACATCAGAGATTTTATATTTTCTCTTCAGGTTATCACGTGGATACTTCAAACACTGAAAGAAAGTGACTTTTCTGTCCTCCAAGCAAATAGGAAGGACCATAAATTTCATGTTTAGCACGTATTAACAGATATCATTTTACCACCTGTTGTCATGTATGCAGTGAAAGCTTGAGAAAGTTTTGATTGGTTGATCCACAGTGCTAAAACCAAAGCATGGCAGAAGCGGCAATTTAGCACATGCCAACGAAGCTCACACATACCTCCAAAGTCTGGAATGTTGACAAGCCCCGAAGCATCTGCCTTCTCTTTGGCCCTTTTCAGGTCCATCTCCTTCCTCCTCTTCTCCTCCTCAGCTCTCTTCTTCTCCTCCTCCTCCTTCTTCTTCCGCTCCTCCTCCTCCCGTTTCTTCCGCCGCTCCTCCTCGATGTTTGGGGCGACGCCCGGTGCCTTGTTGGCCTCCCATTCCTCCTGGAAGGTCTGGGGGACGGGGCGGGCGTACGGGACCTTCCGCTGCGGCTTGGGCTTCAGCTGTTCCAACTCCTCAATGGAGGAGTCCAGGCCTGGGATGGAGGTATCTAGAGTCTCTTCCACCACAGGTGCCACAACTATGGCAACAAGGACACAAACAAACATACACATACAAATTATTAACAAAGAAGATGGATGGATACTGCTGTGGCCATTTTGTTGATTATCTATAATTGATCATGATAAATTACACAGCAGCCATGATCGGGTAAGCTCTGAGATTGTGGACTTCTGGCGAACTTTTTTTGGCTAATATTCCACATTTTCATCGATATTTACTAAAATTGTGATATTACAGTGTTACTTCACACATTTCTTATGCATACACATACATTTTGGACCAATAATCAACAATTCTGGAGGCATATGAGAACTTATTTTGGCTTCAAGTCCTGGCCTTAGATTGCTTTGTGGCAGCTCAGATCCTACAACATGCATCACTAAACATCCTTCACTAAACATTGAAATAAATTTCCAGATTCAAATGCTTTTCCCTATTAAAGTTGCTCTTCTAAACTCACCAGGTTCCTCCTTCCTCATGTGCTCTGGGACACCAAACTCCAGACCCATCCCAGGGATGACAGGAAGTGATGTTGTGTCATCGTCTGCAGACACAGATTGTAGGGATAACACATAGAAACATAAAAAGAAAATTGACACTCTGATGCATAAAGACACAATGTTACTTCATAAGTCAGATGAAACAGTTCCAAAAGCAGGAATAACAAATATGTTGTAGAAGCAAAAATAAATGTAGTGGTAGTACAAAACAATAATGACAATCTTAATAGTTTCAGGGTACATCATAATTATATTCTTTGTTGGATGTGATTGTGGTCAAGAAGTCAATCTCAACTTTTTCATAAGCATGTTCATACCGTCCTCAGGATGATGAGCTCTTACAGTCCTCATTTCCCTCAGGACAGTAAGAACATGCTTTCCAAATTGCAGATAAAGTATATGTGACCCGCTACAACAAAAAGGTCCTAAAGTCGCGCACGGTCGAAGCCGTGAAAATCGAGTTTGAAGTCAGAGCATTAAAATTGGTCAAAACTTACGATTTTCTGATTTTGATATATTATTGGACACTTACATGTCTTCTATCATCTGTCGAAATTTTGAAGGAAAATGATGAAAGGAAAGACAAAAAAATAGCGTTTTTCTGAGCCATGTTTTTTGGCGTTTCAACGAAGCAGAGACTGGTTCGAAAATTTGGATTGAGCGCCACAGATAGGTTCCGCCCCTAACAACGACCAGAGTGATCTCATTGGTCAGTTTGCTGCTTGCTGCTAACCGAAGCGTGAAGCTCGCACACTGCCCAGTCGACTGGTGCGTGCGGGCGGGGTGCGCTATGCTCAGCCGCTTCTCACATCCTGGTCACTGATTGGTTGGTGAGGAGACCGCTGACGCTGATGTGCTTGAATGAACTCTTCGGGGGTTGCTAGGGCTTACCTTCTATTGTCCAGAGGTGAAAACTGACTTGCGTGTGTTGATCGCGATTGCGTCGAAAGGAAGACTTTTAGGGCGCTTTTCTCGAAACAGTGATTTTCCAGACGTCTCGTCATGCTCTCTTTTAAACATCGATATCTCCGCAGCCGATTATTTTTATAAAATGTGTTATATATCAATTTAAAGCAGAAAAATTAGGGGATTATACCATGCAATTTTCAAATAATCGACCTCTCCCGACTTTAGGATCATTTTGTTGTAGCGGGTCACATATACTAAGTGTACCATCTGCTAATAGTTGCATCAAAATCAAAATGTTTACGACAATTGAAAGTCTATCATAATTATATGAACTGCAGCATGAATCAACCTGAAGCCCTCTCCTGTAGCCTAACAGAGCACACCAACATCTTACAAAGCTGTTTCACAGAAATTCAATGTTTTGTTTACCGTATTCCAGGAGGTCCTCTGATGTCCCAATGGGAAGAGTGTTCAGATTGTACCTATCCCTCATCTTATCTCCTGGTCGATTCCTTGTCCAGAATTTCCTGAAAGAAATATAGCAAAGTAACATTTGGAAAATACATATTCAAAACTATACTTATAAATGTATAAACACATTTCCACAATTTATACAAACATTAGCAAAAATATTAGTTTTCATTAACGGCATTGCCATGACAGGTTTTGCTTTCTAAACAGTAAATTTCTTACTTTACAAACATTTCATCAGAGAGATAATGAAAGAGGCATTTGAGCTTGTCAGATCACAGGATTCTATCACTGAACCATCCATGCGTCTAGCCTATGGAGACGAGGATCCAAATATTGCAAACAGTAATGGATTATTCTGAGTGCTGAAAAGCCATATTTTTTTTTTACAGTGTTTTCATCTTTTCTGCTTTAGACATGTGTAGTAATATTATTTGGGAAAACAGTATTCTCCATGAAACCTGGAGTATTTTTGGCAAAAAACAAAAAAACAAACAAGTACAACATAATGTACAAAAAAAAACCTACTAAAATCACAACAGGCATTGTTTAAGCAAACTAAGATAACTTTAATATGATACATTGTATGTGAGTTAGGAAGTGGCATTACTCACGTTGTGTGGTCGTTGGAGCCAGAACACAGCATGTGACCCAGAGGATGCCAAGCCAGACTCCAGATGATACTCTCATGGGCCTCTTCAATCCCTCCAACCTCCTTCTCATTCCTAGACGGTAGGAGGGAAGACAACATCACAGACTTTCACTCACACATAAATCCAGCGGTCATCAATCTGGTACTAGAATAATATATGCGACGCTGGACACTGGCACTGGTCCGACGGTCCCTGATCAGTGAAAATTACTGTCAGACCAATAACTTTTTCAAGAATGGACCAGTAAAACATAGAAAAACTGGGCACCCACTGGTCCTACCTGTCTTTACTACTGGTCCGACAGACAGGACCAGTAGAAAAAATGGATCAGTGTGCAGCCCTGATATATGACTGTGCATCATAAAATCCACACAGGAAGATTTGTGGGTCCATATTCATCAGGAAGCCTGCAAAATTGCATTTTCAGTTGGCCCAGCTCAAGTTGGGCTCTTGGGTGGATTATTATTGTTGTTGTTATTGTTGCTGTGAATGGTAGTTTTCTTTTTCAAAGAGTTAATACCTTTTTCTATATTTTAATTTGATGTCTGGACGCATAATATCAAGCAGAAGTAGTATTCTAGTAGACTCATTCATTTTCTGTCAAAAGATAGTTCTATCCAATATGCAATCCATGTGGTTCTGAAAGTATGGATGATATTAAACATACAGAAACTTGAACGACAATCCTCAGTAGCTCTGATCAATTTGATGTTATAAAATTAGAATAGCGCTGATGAGTACCAAATTAAGGGTTAATGTAACAATCACTTCACAGTCTGTCAGATCAATGTTGGCTCAAGCGTTTTGATTTACTCGACCACAGAAGGGGAACACTGCCCTCTTCAGTCGACCCATGGCCAAGAAAATCCACAGCCTAGTGTTAGGAAGAGGAGACACACTCACCCAACTTGCCAGAAGAGAATCCCACCATCTGAGCCACCGGACACAAACAGGTTTTCATGCACAGGATGCCAGGCTATGGCTGTTTGTTAGAAAAGAAAGACAGAAAGGGGAGAAAAATTATTGAATATTACCCTCACCTAGAATTTGTTCAGAATATTTGCATCATCACGGTTGATTGTGTAACTGAATAAAAGCTTCACTGTAAGTTGAGCTCAAAAGAAATGTCTCTATATGATTAATTTGAATTTACTGAAAGCACAGTTAAACATTTAAACCTATGTGGTTTGTATTACCAAAAGCATCTACCCATACAAGGACAGTGGGAGCCATTTCCAAAGGGAATCCATGGGTATTGTTAAGTAGCCTTGACAAAGCATGACTACCGGGTACATCATAAAAACTCATAGAGAACACCATGTGTATCTGCGATTCCCCATAGCTTTATTTATGCTAGAGCTTCTTGCAAAACAGAGTAAAAATTTCTCAATCTTTTCTTTACACACAATGCTTTATATCATAAACACTAAACCAAAAGTTGGCCTACTAACTTTTCTTTTAGGATCATATTTTTTTTCAATATTTATTCTAAATCCGTTATTCTTCCAAACTTTCTTGCAAGATTTTGTTTAAAGCCTTTAAGGAGTGGGCAACTGACAGTGACCTTCAAGTGGTCACTGCCACCTTGTCCTTGTAGTCAGTCTTACCCACAGAGCTTTTCCCCAGTAAGTACTAGAGTGCGGAGTATGCATAAGCCCTGTACTATTGTTTTGTGAAGAGCACACAGTGAGCACTGGAAGACGACAAGGCGGTAGGCTCGGCCCTCGTGCCAACACACTAGCAAACGAGCGAACCAAGGAGCAGCCAAATCTAGAAGTGCGTACTCGTGTAAAAGTTCAAATACGCATTGTATTCAGTACGCAAAGTCCACCATTACTAAGTGGGTAATGGCAGCCCCTATGAAATCACTGACATCATTATAGTTTGCCCTCTAGTGGTGGAGAGGAGAAAAATCTCTTTGGTCTTACCAGTAGCTTCCTTCTTGTGACCCCTAAAGGTATTCATCTCTTTCATCATACGGATGTCAAACAGCTTGCACAGGTGATCACGAGATGCGGTCAGCAGCCAGTTGCCATTCATATTCCACTTGGCGGACATGACGGTGGACTTGTGGGCATGCAGTGTGGCCAGGGCCTCGCCGGACCGAGGGTCCCATAGTTTGACCGGTTGCTGGGAGTCCTTGCTGCCGGACACGACGATGCCCTTGTGGGGGTGCCACTCCACACATCGCACATCGGCACCGTGACCTGTGGACAGAGATCACTGGACATACTGACCGGATGTTTGCTAAACACCCTCACAGTACTACTACTACCTGAACTGTAATTACTGTGTAATCTAGGATATTTTTACCAAGGGAATAGTGCAACAAACTGCTATATATGAAGGCAATACAAATAGGAATTACATCAAAGCTAGAAAAAGGTGAATTCGGGATAAAATCTCACCATTTACAAAGTTCTAATGATCAGATATTCAGCATGTCCTAACATGACATCAGAAAGTCTATTCAAAGCAGGGGTCTCGGTCAGGTCACTCTAACCCTGATAGCATAGTAATAACAAAAGGTAGCATCTTACAGCATGTGTGATGCAATTCTACTAAACACAAGCAACCTCCTTCCAAGTATGTGCATGAAAATCCTCCATTTGGTAATTCCTCAACGTACAAAATGTACAACATCCACCTCTTGGTCTGCATGGGTGGACTGCCATTGACCACAGAGTGATATGCTAAATACAAAGTAGCGATTAGTAGTAAAATTTTCTTCACGCATGCACACCTGTGTCATACTTCACTAGTAGAACTTCTCTGTAGCTGTGTATATAAACTGACCTAACTTTGCATGATGGTATTGACAAGTGTGGGCAGCACAGGGCTGCTAACATTCACAAATCAAACTCAGGTAAGATCCAAAGGGCTTTCAGGGAAATAATGTCTTACATGCATTCCAGTACAAAAGATTCCAAATCAGTAAGGTTTTAAGATTCCTTTTTTTTTAGGACTTGAAGAATATATTTCTTTCAAAGAGCCTTCTGCAGAATCAGGAATACTTGTAACCTTTGACAATGCAATACTATTATTTTTTTTTTTTTAAATCTCATGTGCCACTTGTAAATTATAACACAGACATGACGTCATGTCAGAAACCTTCAAAAAAATTTACATACAAGTGTAGTTAAATTATTGGCAGCATATACCCTGTCCCTAGCCACTTCCAGATTCTGGTCTTACAGAGAACGCCTTCTCCGTGTTTACATTGACATATTAATTATTATGTAAAATAGAAGTCAAGAAACATAGAGTAGTGGACCGTTTTAACAAAAAAAAAAAAAAAAAAAAGAGAGAGAGATTTACACTGATTTGGTACAAGAGAGGAGAGTACAAAAAAGCAAAAATTATATCATGAATAATTCTGCTACTTCCCTTCCTCTTTTAACTGTCATTATTACCAAGTTGTTACAGTTCTACAATTAGACGGGGAGGATACCCTCCCCCAATTTCTATTTCCTGTTGAGAAATATGAAGAAATCTAGTGAATATTCGTGTAAGGGTCACTGATAAATTATGACATCATCACCTCAACTAATTTGCATATCTGTTGTCATACTGTTATCATCACTTCATGGAAACATATCAACTTTCAAATTCCATCATTTGTTTATCATCTGTCAAATTCAATAGAAACCTAACCCTTTCGTTTTGTTTTGAGTTTAGTTTATTCCTTTCAGTTTTTGTGATTATTGTAATGTTCTCTGGAAATGCCAAGTATAATAATAGTAATAATAATAGCAATAATAATAATAATCATAATAATAATAATAATAATAATGAAATTAATAACAGTAGTTAGACTTGAACATGGAATGGCTTTCACACTTGAAAAAAGAAACAAACTAAATATAAGGGAGATTCCTGAAATAACTCCACTTGCTAAAAGACACCATCCTTCAAAGTTTGTGTATGCCTTTTGCAACCCTGAAAACTAGATTCCTTTCGAAAGCTGGCATATTGTAGCGGTAGGTAATTCAGATCTTTCCTCAGAATAATAAAGTGAAAACTCCTTTAGGATGGAGCAGGAAACAATACTATAGATTTCATGGGGCAGATCTAGGAATTCCGTAAAGGGGAGGCACCTTTGCAAAATTAAAGGGGGCACACGCACCCAACCCCTTTCTTTACTTTTATTTCTTTTGTTTTAAAAAACTAAAAATAAAGAGGGTGCGCGCGCCCGGTGCGCCCAAGTGCACCCCCGTCTGGATCCGCCACTGATTTCAGTAAATTTATTTGATCCCCGTAAAAAAAATCCACCCGTTATTCTTGGCACTATAGAGCAGAGTATTCCTGAGTGACATGGGGTAACGTGGTGGTACATAGATTGTAATTATTTTTACAAAATTTTGAGGTGTATCACTGTAAGATTTCATACTTGACATAAGGAGACATTATTCTCCAACTGTACAAACCTTTAATCTTCATTTTATCATTTTTTAAAAATAAAATCACTAGATGGCAATAACCAAAATTACAAGAAGTTGTAAACAATTCTTCATGCATTTTCTGGATGAACTCACATCAGATTACTTTCATGATTCACTTAATGTGTAAAGTCCACCTGCTTAAAGAGGAAATCCACCCCAAAAACTAATAGACTTCAAAAGAAAGAGAAAACTATTCCCCACCGAACGATACAAAATACAACAAAAATTGGATGAGAAATAAGGAAGACATGACATTTTTAAATTTCATTTTTTTTTTGGAAAAACATTTCTTGACCAGTCCTTATGAATATTCACGAGTGAGTTGATGATGTCATACCCTCACAATTTTTCATGTATGTTATATATCATATGAAATTCTGAGAAACTGTTAATTTTAGCTAATACAAGTAAAAGCATGTTCCCATGCCAAGATATATCAAAGTTAACATTCATTCTTTTTTTATTTTGAGTGGTTTTAAGGCAAGTTTTATAATTATATCGCTGAAATATGAGATTTCCTCATTTCTCTATGTGAAATGAATAAGAAATTGTGCTAGAATGACATTGTCAACTTGCTGATTTGAATATTCATAAGTACTGTTCAAGAAATGTTTTTAAAAAAAAATGAAATTGCAAAATGCCATATCTTCCCTATTTCTTTAACATGTCCATTTATTGTCATTTTTGCATCATTTTGTTGGGAATATTTTTTCTCTTCATTTTGAAGTTGACCTTCATAAAGGTAGTCAAATTAGTTAGAGTGGTGGAATCTTCATCAAAGTTTACTGAAAGTACAAATTGTATGAAAGATGGAATTTCAAAGTCTAACATAGTTCTTACCAAGTACATGTACTGACATTGTATTATAATATAAATGCAAAGGAGGCTGAGGTGAGGCTATCTACATTTCACAACTCTGCCACTGACTTGTTCACAAGGATGTTACCAGGGGAAAAACGAGCAACTATAATCCTTTCCCACTATAAAAAGTGACCACTGCTAGGATGTAACTGTTATGCAAAACAGTTTTTCTGATTTTCTTGTTGTTATTGCCATTCAACAAACAGGAAAATTATTGAGGATTT
Source organism: Diadema setosum (assembly GCA_033980235.1). Classification (NCBI taxonomy): domain Eukaryota; kingdom Metazoa; phylum Echinodermata; class Echinoidea; order Diadematoida; family Diadematidae; genus Diadema; species Diadema setosum. The sequence goes on along the minus strand of CM067077.1, from coordinate 1,075,438 downwards.
GCATATAGGTCAATGGAAGACTGATGTGGCCATATTGTCAATACTCGGGGGCGGATCCAGGAATTCTGTGAAGAGGGGGCGCCTTTACAAAATTAAAGGCGGGTGGTGCACGCACCCCACCCCCAATTTTTTCCTTTATATTTCTTTTGTTTTAACAAAAAAATAAAGGGGGACGCACGCTCGGTGTGCCCCCGCCTGGATCTATGACTGACACTAGAGCTTTACTATTCGCACATAATGGCACTATCACCATTTCCTGGAAACACATGAAAACTCATAACTCCATATACCAGTAAACTTCTCTTTGTCTAATTCTATGTTATTCAACTAAATCATTTTGATCATGAAGCAGAACTGCACTTCAGAGTAAATGACCTATGGATTTTGGTGTCAATATATTATTTCTCAAAGTACAGTGCACTCCCATAAACGTAACAGAAAAGGTTACCACAAAATTCCAATTACAACGAAATGAAAATTCAGGTGCCAAGATTATTTCCTACATACCTTCACATACTTATATGTTCAGTTAATAACAAAATTTTGATATAACGAAATCAAACCGCTGGTCACAAGGAATTCATTATAACGCTACTCGCCTGTGTGTCAAATGCACATCTGTATAGCTATCATATCATAGAAAAGTGTACAGTGGACTCCTGTTATAACGAAGTCCTCAGAACCGGCAATTTTCTTTTGTTATATCAAAATTTTGTTATAACTGAACAAATAAACAATAATGGAGAAAGAGCGGGTAATTTTGCGGCCTGAATTTATACTCTGTTGTAACCGGAATTTCGTTATAACCGTGTTAGTTACAACAGGAGAGCACTGTATCAGGTTTTTTCCATACGATACTGCATTTTCATTGTAGCAGGCTAATATAATGACTTTAGTACAAACAGAACGCTTCTGAAACCGACCGACCTTTGCTTCCCTGCCGCATTAACATTTCAACTCTGACCGACGAGGGGGAAGATTCGATTCTAGAAGGCTAATACAGTGCACTCCAGTTAAAACAAACGCAGTTTAACAAAATTCGGGTTACCAGTACAACAAAGTAAAAATTCAGGTCGCAAGATTATCCACTCTGTGTATTTTTATTGTTTGTTTGGATATATCGAGATTTCGATATAACGAACGAAAATCGCCGGTCCCAGAGACTTCGTTATAATGGGAGTCCACTGTACAGTATAGGAAATAATATCGCAGTGCTGAACTCCATATTTCCTCACCACAGAAGGAAACTTTAAATCGCTGAATTCTGCACGAGCTCATGGAGGAAGATTGAACAGTGGGAATCTGACTTATCTAGGAAGGAAGCTGAAGTTGTGGAACACTGGACTAGCTGAAGGGAGGAAAATTGAAACATGATAAGAAATGTCATGCGGTACGCACCTCTCAAAATCCTCTCTTCATGGCAACGCAGGAAATCCCAAATCCGAACGGTTCCGTCGTCAGAGCAGGAGCAGAACTTGGAATCAAACGGCGCAAAACTGGTAGGAGGGAGTAGAGTGAAGGGCACATAGGGTCATCTATCGGCATTTATCGTTTCGTTTGTTTTTCTCTGCAAAATCCACAATGACGTTGGGACTGCAAACGTTGGAGTGTAAGTGGAAAGTATTTAGGCAGGTAAGCTGGAAATGTTTCTCCCCCGAGTCAGTAACTGTCTATTTTCACTCGATTGTTACGATTCATTTGTCTCTGCTCTTTACGTACACATGTGCATGTGTGTGCATGAATTGAGGTGGGTGAGTTTTCATATACCTTATCCTCTGTGTCTGTGTCTGTATGTGAAAGGACTGCAGATAAAATGAACAAATTTCATGCTGTGTATATATGTCTTGTCCTCCAAGAAGCTTGAGGTGAAAAGGGGACAAGTTAAATTGATTGAAAAATGAAAAAAAAAAGATTAATTTTGTACAAATGGTAAAAATAGTAACATACAAATGTTCTGTCATGTCCCCCCCCCCCATCTGTTTATAAGCAAACCATTATAGCCATCCACTGGCCAAAGATTAGTCAATATTGTCGTGTGAACCCTGCTGAAACAGTGCAGAAGCAACCACATGCTACACTGCACCTCAAAGCGTGAGGTCGGGTCGTGTCAGCTCCGAACCGACTACAACTGTACCTCTCACAGTTCACAATGACATGAAGTACCCGTTAATCCCCCTCTCTCTCTCTCTCTTTCTCTCTCTCCTCCCCTTACGATTCAAATCTTACACCCTTTGCACATTATGTCTCATTCCAAGTCGTCTCCCATGGTGAATGTCATATGCAAATTTCCTCTGAAAATGCTGCATTAAAGATGATGAGAAAAACACCCCTCAGTGAAATTTACATGACAGGTCAAAGTTCATTTCTCTCCGAAGCATCCATCACGTTTGGTTTGCACCAGGCTGGTCTGTAAAGGGGAAAGTTTCTCTACAGTTCAACATATTTATTGCCTGTAGGAATTTTACATGATGTCCAAAAACTAATTCTGAATAAAATTATTCCTGATTGTAAAACAGTGAGAATATGAATGCACAAAAGATGAATGATCTTTGCAAGTGCCAGCTTACCACTGTTCATGAAACAAAAATCATGGATAAAGACAGTTGAACAGAATTTTGTGTTCCGTCCCCAACAACAGTCATGTTCTGCTTTTAGCTTCCTCATAGATCTCTCAAATAGGGGACATACATTTTTCAATGGGGCTTCTTTACATGAGGTCCAGAAAATTAGAAAGTAATATGCCTTCTGCACGCCAAAGGAAATTTGCATCTAAACAAATTACCCTGCATTCACTCTCAAGCACTGCTAGTGACTTAATGCTAATACTCACACAATTCTGTCACAAACTGTAAAAGTGGAAATTTTTGCGGTGTTGAAATTTTTGCACACTCCACGCAAACCAAAAACTAGCGCAATAATAAAAGCATGCAAATATTTTTGCTTGCAATATCTTCCAGTAGTTCATGTCTTGATTTCGTGGAATTAAAAACGTGCAAAACTCTTATCCATTCAAGTGCGAAAAATTACTCTAACAAAAATATCCACTTTTACAGCAGAAATACTCAAAAAAAAATATAATCACATGCAAGGTGGGAGAGAGAGTTGAATTGGCCCACAAAAGCTACCATAGAAAGAGGATAAGCAGGCAACTTGAGAATTACAGTTTCTTCTTGTAAAATTGTGCACACTTGTGTTTGTATGATTGTCAAACTGTGAAGAAAAAATAAAAGAGATGTGAATCTTAGGAGCAGTGCTCCATCAGATAGACAAAGAATTTGAAGAATTTAGTCATCTACATGTAAGAGTAAGAATATAACCCTTTAAAAAAAAAAAAAAAAATTAAACAAAATAATTTATTTGCAGCATTGCCCAGGAATCCATTTTAAAATCGGTTGAAGTCTTAATGTGTTGAAAAAAGAATGAGCCGCATAGTTTGAGAAGACTCTTCAGGAACCTTAAAGGCACTATTCACCATTTGCTGATGAAACAATTACAAAAAACCCAGCTTTAGTGCTTCAAAACAGTTCTAAAATGCCAGTTATAAACAGAAACAACCAATGTAAAAATGTTAATCAGTATAATCAGTGTTAGGTATTGTTAAATATATAAAATGTGAATAGTCTTATTGAAAATATTTCTACAATAAACCGTCTACAGTTATGGTTTATTGAGAAAATAGTGTTATCTCCATATATCTTTAGCTTTATCACCTAATTTTTAGATGGTAGGATGTTTTGTGATACAACTAACCTACACATATGCATCAAATGTGATAACTCTATAAACATTTTTTTAAATCACTACTCCCAATGGTTAAACAGTGGCTCTAACCTGTTTTAGATGAGTCCTGAATATACTCAGGCAGGTGCCTACGGGAAATGCATGTTGAGACATGTTAAAGACCCCATGGCATAATGAACTAGAGAAGCACTCTTGAGAGCGCAGACCTCCGCCAAGCATGCAACTCATTTCCACCACTGATCTTGTTCTTCCATAGAGATATCAGTGATTTCCACCCATACGTACTTATAGCATTGTGTGCTGAAAGTCGCTTGATTTCCCAATATAGAAGCCTTTGTTACGTTATAAACCCTCAGCTGCACGGCGTGCCTTGCCCTAGCAGAAACTAGAGCACACACTTTAGAGCGCTAGAGCGCAAAAAGCAAACCTCAAATACTCGCAGCCTGAACTCCCAAGTTCATTGACCCTACCTGCCAAAATAACAAAAATCCTTCATAAATTCTCTCAAAATTCTCAGATCACCACCAAAATTTAATCATCTGTTACTTGTATCATTCTAAACCTTTCCTGCAAGTTTCATCCAAATCCGTTAACTACTTTTTGAGTTATTTTGCACACGGACAAACAAACAAACAAACAAACAAACGGTAACGAAAACATAACCTCCTCCCTTGGCGGAGGTAATAATGAAACAGTGATACAATTGGTACCTGTCTGCTAATCACCACAGTCTCCTAAAAAACAAGGTCTACTGCCTATATGATAAAACTGAGGAACAAGTCAGTAAAAAAAAAGGAAAAAAGAAGTTCACTTCATTTTTAGTGGATTCAGATGCACATTACATATGTTTCTTCTTGTGAGTGTTACAGTACATATTTGATGGTACAAAATTTCAGTTTCTGGTTTCAACCCAAACTAGGTATGGAAAGCATCCCCCATCAAGGGCAGATATCTTACTACATGGGACTGCGCCAAATTGTCACTCAATTCACGGCTACAATTTTGGGCCCTGTAATTCGCATCAAGTGACAAAATATATGTTAGGAATGATGCCTGTCAAAAAAGCCTTGTTAACTCCTATTAACTCTTTATGTGCCATGTTCACACGTCTGACTCAGTCGACAGCGTGCAAAGTTCGCATATTCTGCTCAAACGCACAAATCCGCCCAAACCGATCGATAAATCGCCAAATTCAAAAGTGCAATGAAAGTGTTTTTCATTATTTAATTCCTGTCATGTGTAGCTTGCATTTCATGTTGGTGATTGACTATCAAGCCAAGGTCCCTACTGGATCTGCCGGTAATTTCTCAGTTTCTGTCACTGTTTGTGTTAAAAAGTCATGCCTCTTCAATAATGTAGCTACTGGTCATTTGAGAGAAAAGCAATAACAGATTTGTCATACAATTTACATCAAAGCAAACCTTCGCATTTTCTCTACAATTTTTGTTCATGTTGAGGGTAACAAAAATCTATAAAAGTTATGAATTTATAAGTTACAAAATTATAAGTCTATATCTATTAACATTGATTTGCTAACACTGCTGTCGCAGAATAATGTGGCACACAGGGGGTTTACATCATGGCACATAAAGAGTTAACAGGAAAATAAAAAGATTGGATATTCACAAAATACAGCCATGTCTGTTCTGCACAATTAGCTTATTAACATTGATTTAAAATGTAAAAAAAAAAAAAATAATAAATAATAATAATAATAAGGATCACGATGTGGTGATACAACATGAGCAGAGGAGCAAAAGAGAAAAGATATGTTTAGAAGAAATGTCGGTATGTATATGTGTAGTTAGTATGACACTGCATCCATGTATATCATGCATGTATATGTTTGTGCGTACACTGTATGTGTGTGTTTTTGTGAGTGTGTGCGTCTGCACGTAAAGGCATGGCATTCCTTTGTGGGCATTCGTTCTTTTCAACAAATCCAACATTTAGTAAACACCAATTTACAAAAATATAGTGGATGGTCAAATTCTTCATAAATCTTTGCAGGCTTTTTTTTTCATATTTTTACATTAGAAATTATGTTTGTTGTGTTATGTGACTTTAAAGGCATCCGGAAAGAAAAGTTTGAGGTACAAATAAGAGAGTCAATGAGAACTGAGAAAAAAAAAGAAAAAAGTCTGGGCATTGGTACTTTCACCTATAAACACAAATTTTAGGAGCATGTATCATAATCTAAGTTTAATGTCTCATTTGTTATTGTTGTTGTTTACATTGTTTTTCTTGGGGGTTCATTTTCACAATTGTACACATCTACATCTACATTTCTTTTATCTATTTGGGGGCTTACAAATTATATATTAGATTGTTTTACAGTGATCCTAATAACTGCTTGACGACACAACCGACAACACAGGAATGTATGTAAAATGAAAAAGAATTCTCTAGTTTCACCATGAACTCAACTCCAAAATCACTACATCTCAATCTCTATTGTGCCTGAAACAAGTTTCCAAATTCCATTGGCAACTTGAGATAATTTTTACCAATGGTTTGATTGAGCGTGATTCTCACATACATTGGATAAGTACACATTTCCCTTCAATCTTGTTCATCTACTTCAGATGAAATAATGTAGGATTGTAGTATAATGAGCTAAAGTAATTAAAATGTCTTCTGTTCAGACTTAAATGTACCTTTACGAGTTATTCACTAGTTTATTATTAAATTTGTATGTCATAGTTGAATGCTGATGTAGTTTTGACACATTCATGTTTGGATCGTAGTATCCTATCTTTATTCCTCTTCATTATTTTAATGGTTGTATGGCAATTCCATTTGAAGGTTTGATGTCTAGCATTCATGTATTTAAAGTCTCAGTTTTGTTAAAGATCATTCAAATTTCTTCTCCAACTCTCTCTCTCTCCTTTTTTCTCTCTTTGCTGCATTTAATTTGACTCTCGTTTCTTTCTCATACACACCAAACTACAGATATCTAGTCAAAATATCCTGACAGTCTTTCCTTTTGTTTGCAACTTTATTGAAATCCCAAAATTATTTTTTCTATTCTTTTATTGTTCACAATTTGCTGATTTCCAGATTTTATTAGTTTCTTCATTTTTTTTTCTTTCATGGCAACTTTTTATTGAATTTCATTTCATGCATGCATTTTCTCATACGTCAAAATAATTTATGACTGAACAACTGGAAAAATCTAGAAGTATATCAGATGATAGATCACTCTCACCTCTCACACCGTCAACCGTTTTTATTCACAGTTTTCACAAGCAAAGGTCTATTTCTTACGGCAGATATGAATGTAATCATCATAGCTGAAGTCAGGATACAACAGAGATGTTAGACATCTACAGGCAAAATTTTCCAAACATGCATCCACAGCTTTACGCCAAGTTCCACAGATTCCTTCCTTGCGATTTGCTGTATACAATATTACTATAAAGATTATGTCACAATGGAAAATGGTGCACCAGTAGTAGGTTTGACACAGTTCTATCATCCAAGCAACTAGACAGATAGTGAAAACAATTGATAAACAAACAATGTACTCTACACTGGCAAAATGACAGATTTCTGTATACTTCTCTCTCGTCACATAGCTACAGATAAGTTTCTCGCCCATGGAGTGCAAGAGATCCAACAGACTGCAGGTGGTGTTGTACCTTGCGCATCGGACGGCTTGGTTCTTGTGTGCCTGGTACATCTGGACATTGTTCATGTTGGACTGCCAGTACTTGACGTAGCCCAGGTCGTCCCCCGTCAACAGCCACATGTCATTATGACTCCACGTCATCGTTCTCACTGCATACTCATGAGCCTGGAACAAAGACATCAGGATATCGCCATCAACATCGAGATCATTGTCATCATCATCATCATCATCACCACTATAATCACTGTCATTGACACTGTCATTATAATCCCATACCTGCCAACATTTCAAGATGAAATATCTTACTCATGGATTGCAAAAATCTTATTTTATATGCAAACTGAAGTTAAAATTCTTACTTTCGGTCAAATCTTCAGAAAATACACATGAAAGGTATATCTAAATATTTTTTAAAAATCTGATTTCTTCGACAGAAAATCTGATTTTGCTATTTTTAATGTAAAAAATCTTACTGAAACTGATAAAATCTTACTAGTTGGCAAGTATGTAATCCCCATTATAATGGTTATCATCATCATCATCATCATCATCATCGACATCATCATCGTCACTGTCATCATCATCACCAGCGATGTCATCATCGTGACATCACCACATCTATGAGAAGTGAAAGGACTACAGTGTATATCTTTATCTTTGGGGCTGCCAACATTTGCAATTCAAAATGAAAGAGATTTCAAAGAGCAAACATGGAGATAATGTATTAGTGTGTTACATGCACATAAGTGGGCAGAAATGATTCTCCTGCCAGGACATACACAGATATATACAAGTTTTCAGAAAGCCTCCTGTAAGTTTTTCCTCCAAAAGAAAGGCAGTAAATACTAGAAGTTATCATTTCCATGTCTGATATCAAAGCAACAGGTGTACATGTATGTCACAACACAAAGGGCTTCCTACCAACCTATACCTATCACTTGGGACAGAACATTGGTGCTTACTCTGACACATGTTGCAAAGCATAAAGAAAAAAAGACAAACATTCAGGCAATTTATGACTTTCTCCATCAAGTTACTGAATTCTCAAATTAATGTGTCACTAAGAGTCCTCCATGCAGCCCATTTTACTGATCAAAGTCCAATGTGAACAAACCAGCAGTTGCTAAAATATGACTTGTGCGCTGTAGTGTAAACTTAAAATACACGAAAAGTTCTTTATTTAGGGAATGTCATTATAACAAGCAGCTTAGGACCACAGAAATGTCCATCTCATATCACAAATCTTTATACAGAAGAATATAAAAAGGAATAGAACCTGCACAATTACCTCGTTATATCAGCTAACTTACTATATGAGACCTTGCTATGAGGTTTCACTGTATAAGCATTGATGCAAGTCACAGTAAATTACTCTGTAGCTCCCTACAGTTAACAGGAGCAGTCTGTCTGCTATCATAGCATCACAAGACCTTTTGTCTCAGGTTTGTGCAACTGAAAACTTATGAGATGAACGCACTTCCATGGTGAAGGTGTACACAATGATGTACGTGGCACAAATTTCAAAAGGCATGATGTAGAAGAAGACAAAAAAAAATATGAGTGACGCCATAGACGTGGTGATTGTTTACTGAATATGGAAATCAGTTTGGCATGTACACTGTAGCTTTGTCTGCTTCGATTGTCACATTTGATAAGGGATGTAGAAAAACACAGGAGTCAAACGGGTAGATTTGCTTGTTGTTGTTTTTCCCAGTGTGTGTCGCACAAACTGAGCAAATTTCCTGAAGTCATACATACAAACACTGAGCACAGTACAGTCTGTATGCATATAATCAAAGAACAAGAACACTGACTGTTAGTGAGGATACAATAATTGTAGCTCACATTTGTGAGAAGTATACATGAGCAGATAATCACAGACTAGTGAGCTCTGCTGCTATTTTTCTAAGGCTTCAACTACAAATGTACCTGTTTGATCAGAGACAACATGACTTTCCAGACCTCAATTGATTGAGATCGTACAGCTGTATTCACACCGTGCATCAGAACGTTTACTTGAGTGTCATGATCCAAGTCAGATTCACTGAATCATGTGGTCATCACATGCATAGTGCTTACAGCTGTACATACAATTATCCAAATACATTGCACAATTTTTAACCACAAACCCACCACGTACTGTAAAACACAATATTTTCGCGACATGAAGTTTTAATGAGTTAGAGCCGATGGCCTTTTTTGCGGCATTAAATTTTCGCGAGTTGCCTCTAACATTCAATGCATATAGCAAAGACAAGAACTTTCGCGTGAGTTTGATTTCACAAATTGTGGCTCTCGCAAAATTTGTGTAATTAAAATGCACGCGAACATTCGTCGTTTTACAGTATTCAAAAGCCCCTTATGCTGCAACCCGTCTTCTCAACAAGGAAGGTGCATGGTTATGTCAATGACTAACATAAATAAAATGCAATGAAATTAAAAACCATAAATTAAACCATGATATCATGGCTCACTTAACCAAATAAAAGGTGGCAAACTGATAATACAAAATCTCATGATGATTTCACAAAGATTTCCGTCATCACATAGGTACATTGTAGGAAGCAAGGGGCAATGATGAATGCGGTCATAGTGTCAATACCCAAGATCTTTAGTTACGCACCTGAAGGATTGTCTCAAAGTTGAAGGTAAGTCCGTTCCATAGGGTGAATTCTCCACTCGAGGCACCAGTCACCAATCTTCGTCCTTCTGGGGTCCACTGCAGAGGTAAAATTAAAATTTATGAATAAATACAGGTACATCATATTCACTTGTACATTATGCTATCATCAAGGTATGCCCTTTATTCATAGAAACATCTCTGCACTTGTCTCTCTGAGCCCTGCTTCAAATAATATGAAGAGATGTACACTGTACACAATTACCTTATGATATCCCAACACATGACATTCCTCACAGCACTATTTAAACAGAAAGTTATGAAGAAAACCGCATTCTTCCAATAAACTGCTTTTGATCAGTACGAACATGAAAGCATGAATATCAATCGCATACCAAAATATTGAAGCACTTTCATGCATTTCATAATGGTGACAAAAACCAAGAGGAACAGAAAAAGTTTCACATACAGTCAACCTTGCTTAAGTCGATCTCCCGTATGTGGAATAATTGCCTAAGTCGAAGGTCTTTTCAAGTCCTCTTCTCTTTACATTTTATTGATTTTAATAAGCACAATTTTCTCTGAGTCGAAGCTATTTCTTCAGTCCAAATAGATTTGACTTGGGCAAGGTTGACTGTACATTCTAGCTTTAAAAGTGGGCAGTTCAAATCAATCAAATAGGAGACTTACCACAACACAGAAGATGGGGCACCTGACTTTATTGGTTGAGGTTCTCACAAATCTGGTAGTCACAGCGTTGATGGGGTTGTCCAATAAGGCATGGGGGAGATTAAGCTGTAGAAGATATGTAAGTTAGTAACAGAACAACGGAAATCATACACATTTCTTTTATGAGGTTTACAGTTGTTAAAAAAAAGCCATTAAAAAAATTGAATTTTGTCATTTTAAGTTTTTATATATATGCCTTTAAACAAGAAGCTAAATTTTTCTGTCATGCTAGCCTATAAAAATAATATTTTCCACTAACAGCCTAACCAATATACTAACCAGTGTACCTGGGAAATGATAAACTAGGATAATGCATAGAAATTGTATGCATGTCAGCTGACTCCATGGGTCAACTTGAAAGGCTCTGCATAAAAGAAAGTCTCCATAGCCATTTATTGTCTGTTTGTGTGCATTGCATGGGGGCAGCAAAGGTCTTTATATTTGATCAGATATTCAAGATGCAACTACACGTAGGTTATGTCATAGCTTTCTGTCGGTGATGGCTTTATCAAAGTGGAGAAAAAGAAAGAGTCCAGCCTTCTTTTTGCCTTTGAAGCCATTCATTTTTCCTCATTTACTGCTCTACAGACAAACTGACATTACAGAAGACACACTCACATCTCCCACGTAAGCGAAATCCGGCTGGATCCAGCGTGTATCCCGGTAATCCCTCTGCCATACTCTTGTCTTGACATGTCAAAAATTCCAACAAGAGATTGTTTGACGAAAGCATTAAGAATAGACAACACATGATGAATAAACACAAATGCAAACATTCACAATGTATTAGTATAAAGTACCACTTTTTACCTACATGTACCAAATTGATGTGGTGAAACTGCATCCAATTTTCAAATTAAATTGTACAAGGTCATTCCATCAACAAAATATCTCATGGAATACTAATCACAAGCTAAAAATGCTGACTGATATCATAGTTCCTTCATCAATTTGTAAATAACTTTCTTGATTGATTTTGCTTTCTTGAGTGCTTTACCCCAGTATAAAGATACATGGTGAGACATATCTGCACAAAAACAAAAACAAAATCTTGGGAAATGCCATTTTTTTTTTTTTACTAAAATTGATGTTACAAATATATTGCAGCAATGCTAGAAATCAGCGCAATAATAGTGAACCGTACTATAATAACATGTCCTTACTGAAGAAAAAATATTTCGTAGTACTGCTTGTCTGAGGGAGTATAATAAATACTAATAATATACAAATGAACTTGTCTTTACAGTAAGTCCACAAAATTTTAGTTCAGTTGTGCAAGAAAAATCATGATCTGATGTGATGAGCTAAAATTGCAGGAGCTTGGAGCATGAATACACACCTGCAAGTACCGAATGATAGATGCATTGTAGTCAACCGTACGCCTCAAAAGGTTGTTCTTGAGACGCTTTGTGTCAAACGTTGTTGCATTCGTAGGGCCATGATCCCTTAGGTGAAATAAGAATGTCATTCAATACACAGGAAACATGATAAAAATGAGACAATAGGAAAAGTACTTACGAATGGATGTCAAACACTATAGAGCCCTCAACTTGATCGCTCATAAACTAATATACAAAAAAAAGCCTCTGATTACTATTCTTCAGACTTGAAATAGTGCATATACATGTACACTGAATGGTATCAACACGTCTTATCAATATGTAATACGTTTAATGTATACAACAAATAATGCCTCCGGCGACACTTCATGGCGGAGGCATAAAAATGGTAGATACCCTGAAATTCCCGGTGAGGTCATGAATGGCTTTATTCTTGTCATCATCTCATTTGTGTACATAAGTTATATTGCAATTTTGTCTCATGACTCCCAAGATTACAGGTAGTTAGATATTGGATATGACACTGGTTTACTAGTTGTAAAGTTAACAGGACACCCAAAAATCTCTCAAGACCTTACTATACTGTATAATCAAAGAGATTCTAACATGGATATATTCACGTGAGATCATAGGGAGCTTTAGATTTTAGACACGCGGACGTTCAAAGAGAAAAAAAACAGAGACTCCAACCCAAAGCACCTTCTGATCTGGAGATTCTCCCGCCTGAAACCCCTAGCAAACGGGAGACTCCAAGTTGATGCGTGCGAAGCGCAAAGTTCCTAGGGTTCTAGATGCTCTCTGGTGCTATCTAAGGCTTATTTTTTTCAACATACAATAGCAATAAGTAAGAAATCATTTCCAACGGGAGACACAGAGCCAGGGCGGGAGAAATTAAATCTCAAACGGGAGAACGGGAGATTTTGCAAAAATGGGTTTTCGGCGGGAGATGTCCCGTCGAAAACGGGAGAGTTGGAGTCTCTGAAAAACATGATCTGAGCGTGCGCAGTAGCGCGGATCAAGTTACTGCGCACGCTCAGATCATGTTTTTTTCTCTTTGAACGTCCGCGCGTCTAAAATCTAAAGCTCCCTAGTGATGACTCAACAGACCACTCTGTCTTGGTTCTCAGGTGAAATAGGTACGGAAGTCTCCGAAGAAGCCAAAGAAGCCATCTCACAAAATGAAAACATGAACATGCCATAGCTGGCTTTCTCTTGCCTGGGAACACACTATACAGTCCATCACAAGCACAAAAATCGGTCATATTTTCAGCAAAATCCAAAAAGGAGACTGTTGCCCATGACTTCATCCTATAATGATGAATTTTGTACACAATAACTACAGAACAAAGACAAAATTTAAAATCAAATCAAAATTTCTGATAGACAGAGACAGAGAGTCACTACAGTACTCAAAATTAACTTTGAAACTTACCGCACTTGATTAGTTGATCAAAACAATATGAAAAGGATATACATTGTAGTGCTTCCTTACTCTGCAAATACTTACCAATAGTCTGGTCTAAATAAGACACACACTATTTTGCTTATAAATAATGATATCTATGAAGGAGGTGTGTATAAGTGTACAGAAAATGAACAGAAGACTGCTACTGTTCAATTAAACAAACTGCACACACAAATACGTAACTGTTACATATACGTTACATACATAATAATATCAATTTATGAAGAGCAAAACCTACGTACTTATATTCTTCTGTGCTGCAAAAGCTTCTGATATGCTTGACAATAATGCATAGTTAAATGAAAGCTGGATCTTGAGTCTTCAACACTAGGCTGCTACAGTTGGGTATTTCCTGACTTCTAATGGTAAGTCATTCCAGTTTGGGAGCTTTGCAAGCAAATGCTTGGTTTTCAAATGTTATTTTGTTTTGCATTGAGATTTATAAAAGAATGTGTTTAAATAGGATATCCCACCTGTGTCCGTGTTGTCTGTGGTGCGGCTTGTAATAATTTGGCTTGATCTGGTAGTAAGGCAAGCGGGGCTGGTGGAAGAAGTTTCCCTGATGTTGCCGACCTTGGCCGTGTCCTCCCTCCATCATGTCAAGTAGGAGTAGCAGATTTCAGCACTCACCATATGAAAACTCAGCTGAGAAAGGAGTCAGGGACAGCACAGATACTGTCTGCAAATCAAACATAGAAAACAAAAGAAAAAAGAAGCTTTTTGAGAATTCTGTTTGTGACAATCATAAAAAACAACTGTGATTTGCACAAGATCAGACTACAATTGTATTTCTTAAAGGACAAGTTCACCTTCATTAACATAAGGATTGAGAAAATGTAGCAATATTAGTAGAACACATCATTGAAAGTTTGAGGAAAATCGGACAATCCGTTCAAAAGTTATGAATTTTTGAAGTTTTTGTGCAGTCACTGCTGGATGAGAAGACTACAGCAGTGTACAACAATTTAAGGAAAATATAAAGAGAATTTCACAAAATTTCATCTTTTGAAAAAAGTACACATTCCCTTGACTCGTTACTGACATATGTTATGGGTAATATTATTCCCATTGTCTTTAGAAAGAGGCAAGTCAGGTGCTCTTTTATTATGCGAAAAAAAGTGAAAATATGTTGAATTTTCTTTACATTTTCTTTATACTGTTGTACTCATATGACATCCCGAGCCTTAGTAGTCTCCTCATCCAGCGGTTCCAACTCAACAATTTTAAAAATTCATAACTTTTGCATCGATTGTCCAATTTTCCTCAAACTTTCACTGATGTGTTCTACTAATATTGCTGCATTCTCATAATCCTTATGTTTATGAAGGTGGACTTGTCCTTTAATATTACAGTCAAGTGTACTTTCTTTTTCTTTTCTTCCATATGTAGTTTTAAATTCACTGATTGCAGGATCTTTCTGTATTTAAATGATGTCTCATACAGTAGATGATGCTCACTGTTTAACTGTGTGCAACTTTCAAACATGCTCTAGGAGATATACATTCATTCAATCCACTTTGCTACAAAAGCTACACGGTAAATGTACATTGTATCATATCAACTTATTTTGTCTGGTGGCCCTTTCATGCCACTAAAAGCTTAAAATGTGAAATTTTGGTGGGCTAAAGAAGGTATGTAGTGGCCCGAAATAATAGCAAAAGAAATATTCCATTTTGAACCTTAGTTGCCCGGTTGGGCCACCACGAAATAAATTTGGTGGCATGACACCATCTTAAATGGCCCTAGGCCACAGCTAATGCTAAAAATTGAGGTACAGGCATTTCAAGATAAAATAAAAGTAATCCTGCTAATCGCCCCCATTATAAAACACAAAAAGACCTGTGTGTAAGTCTAATGTCCCAGGCCAGCCTCAGAAACGAGGAATTCATCTACAATGTATAGTGTCAGCACTTGCCTTGACAAACACTCTGTAGAGATTGATCATCATAGGCTGTGGGCACCTTTTGACTGACACACAACAAAACTACTGTGACAAACATTCAGCTGCACTATGCAGGATGTACAATGTAGAAGACCTTTAAAAAAATTTTTTTTTTTAATTAATGTCTGAAAAATTATGTATCACTCCCCCCTAAAAAAAAAAAAATATATATATATATATATATATATATATATATATTCCCTTCTACATTTTCACACCTCTCCAAAGAAAAGACTGGGAAGAGTGAGAGTCGCAGAAAAAAGCATCAAAAAATTGGAGTCCAATCAGGCTGATACAATGTAGGTGTACACACAGCAACCATGCATTGAGCAAACCCTGCCGCCTGGTGCTTCGGTGGGCGTGGGTTGCTGCAAATCCATTGATTAAAATTCAATTTTTGTCAAAAAGCACAGACAGAATTTTTCTTATCATCATGAGTGGACATGTGTACGTATAACAAAACTGTGTGAACTTGCGACAATTTACAATGTAGCTGTCTAGACAAGAGTAAAATACCTTGTTTGCGGCAGGGTGTGTACAGGGTGCCTACAGTAGCAGCAAGGCCAAGGGCCATTTCATTTATGGATGAATAGACCCAATCAGGTGTCACTTCCCGTAACACTTTTGGGTAACTCCTGTTTGTGTTCTAAAGTGGGACTAAGCACACATGATAATCACTAGTTGTTTAATTGATAAATGAAAGTGCCCCTGCCAGAAGTACAATGTACAATGAAATACAATTCTTTGACATGGTTGAATGCAGCAACACCAGAGGCCACAGCTTGAAACTGAAGAAACCAAGAATTAGAGTGTGGCTGAGACAAAATGCCTTTGCTGTAAGAAGCATAAATAACTGGACTGCTCTACCAGAGGCAGCAGTCTCAACCATCAGCGTAAACCAATTCAAGTCAGTTCTAGAGAGACATTGGGAAAGCCACCCACTAAAGTACAACCCATATCAGAGACAAACAGCGACGAGAGGCTTTACGTCTTTACAGTTATTTACACCCAAGTAAACCCAAGTAAGTAAGTAAGTAAGTAAAGTAGGCACTCTGCCACATACATTTTACAAGTTGTATTGGGTATTTTACTCTGGACTATGTAAGCTAAGATGAAATGATGAGAAGTGAACAGCGGGTTGCCTCATGGACATGGCCGCAGCACGCAGCCTGGCTGCTCATGAGCATGATCAGAACATCCTCCCACTAGGCACTTTAACCGCACCATCCCTGGAAGCCTTCTGCCATCGACTGACAGAAGGCAGTGGATAGAGGGTTTTCGAAGTCCCTGGATTATGCACCATGTACAGCTGTATTTACCCTGCACAACACACCTCAACCACTGCGTTTCACACACACACTCACACATCTCATATCCAAAGTTTGTAAGATTAAATTATAACAATCTTCAAGTTTACCTTAAGCATGAACATGAAGGAGGCAGACTGAACCAGAAGAAGAAATGTTTGCTAGTAAGTAGTATGACCAGGACCCCCCCCCCCCATAGGACTACCTGAGTTATGGTCAGTGCCGTGTCACTGGAATGTCAATGTTCCAGAAGTTCCATTTTTTTTTTTTTTTCTAAATCTCCAGTGACACGACAGTCAAGACATTGATTCCTGACACACAACTTGGGCAACATGGGGTGGTCTACTATAAATTATAATCTACAAACCTACAGAATTTAGTTCCTCGCTTTGCCTTTGGCCTACATGTACACGACAATGCATGCAATGTCCACATACAGGCTGTACGGTAGGGTTCGCCTCGATGACCGCACCTTCATCTTTACTTTTCATTCAAAATAAAGCATGTTTCTGCAAAGACAAATTTAAAGGGTGTGTACAGTTCTGGTTGAGGTGAGGATTAAGCTTTTAACGTTTTGTGAGATATTCAGCATGTTCAGAAACCACTAATCTGTCAAAGAGCATGCACTATGCAGGTCTAATTCTAAGCCAAGGGGTATCAAAAGTGCTTACCGGTCATAACGTCCCCACGTCAAAACGTCCCCGAGCCAAAACGTCCTCGGGTACGACCAAAACGTCCTCGGGTACGACCAAAACGTCCCCGGGCCCAGCTGGCACCAAAACGTCCTCGGGTCAAAATGTTCTATGTCATAAATTTTTGATAAAATCTGAGCATCACTTATCAATTCATAACGGTAAATGTGAAGAAATTTTGTTATTTAGAGCAGCATTTAGGTGGCTCGCTGCTAGCTAGCTGTGCTGCCGTGCGCGCTGTCTGCTCCTATCATGCCTATGCAACGCGAATTCGATGCAACGCAGTGATCGCCGAGCGAGTAGTTGCGATCAAGATTATTCCCATAAGTAGATAAGTGACAAAAAAAAAATGGTGAAAATTCCATTTCTACTGGACTCGAATCTCACTCAGATGCAAGTATTTAGGTTACTGGATAACTAGGGTAAGTTTGTGCATGTTTGGAGGTCATTCGACAAACAGGTGCGAAAGTACACTAGCGTCCATATGCGCCAGAGTGTATTTTCTTTATGAATGTGTGCATTTGACCCACAGAGCGCGCGCGGACAAAAGCGGGGACGTTCTGGTACTTGACTCGGGGACGTTTTGGTTGGAACACGGCGGGGACGTTTTGACCCGGGGACGTTTTGACCGGATTCGTCAAAAGTTTATTCGATGGAAATTGGTTTTGAACTAGCCGAGATATCCAAAGACAAGGTGAAACAAAGAGATCCTAATAAAGTTGTGGCATGTCGCCTTTTATTATTAGCACTTTTTTGGATATCTCACGAGTCATCCATTTGAAAACCAATTTTCTTCTTCTTCTTCTTCTTCCACTAATCTACACCAGTCTGGTACAGTCCGCCTCTGGCGTATATTGTACCTTGTGCTTGTCAAGTGCTGGGTGTACAGTGTGCAGGTAAAAACCCTCTACAAAAATTTCTATGTGCAGCTAAAAAACAAGATGAGAGTTCATCGGAGCTTTACAACAAGCAATGAAAACCAATTTTCATCAAATGTTGAATCCTTCTTAAAATTAGATCTAACGTTAGGCCTACATGCTCTTTCATATTTCATAAGCGATAAGAGGCTTTTCATTATCTCACTTACATGTAGGAATGTTCAAAACATGAATCCTCACCTCAACCAGTCTGCAAGAATCTTCAGTCTATTGAAGGAGGCAGACTTAATCAGAAGAAGAACCAGTATATTACAGTATTGCCACCTGTTAGGCCTACTGTAGAAACGTTTCTACAGTCCCTTACCCGTCTCCAGCTCCGTTCGTTCCGTGCACTGTGCATAGTACATGCGCATGCAACATGGACGTACGGACACGGTACTGCGATGTGTACGATCAGCCGAGTGTGTACCCGCGATGGCTGTGTAAGTAGGGCAGTATACCGCGAAACGCAACATGAAAGCTCATACTATACTGCGTTGTGTACAAAGTGCGCAGAGCAGAGCAAGCAAGATTGAAACATTCCCAACAAAAAGCAAAACGTTTTTATTCATGTATCAGTAGAACTACATGAAGCAATTTCATCACCATTACGCTACATTCATTCTAATTGGAATGAAGACTTGAATTTTAAAATAATCACAAGACACGATGCGCAAATTGCCAGTTTCTTACCAAATTTACATGTAGCGTGACCGCATTTTGCTCGCCGACAGCTTGCCTGGTACGCCCGGAAATGCTGGGAATTATGGGTAGTATGATCGAGCGATGAGCGAGCGATCGCGATCACGAGAACAATCAGCGCAAGTCACCTAGAAAGGGGCCGAAAATCAGGGAGCAAGATAATTACTTTACTAACTTACTTTTACTTTTCTGGAAAGATGCTGCAGGTCAGAGCCGGTTCATCGATCAGGACTGTATCTACGGCTGCTCTTGGGCTAATCTATTCCTCAGCCTTCTCTCTAGAATTCTCTACCCGCCTATATACATCAAGCCACTTCCGTTAATCAGTTAAAGATTTTGCTGAAGACTTATCTTTTTAGTAGATAGTCCTTTGGAATACAACTGTAGTTCAGTTGTGGGTCGGTCGATGGAGGTGCACACTGATTTTGTTTTTCATTATTTATTGTAATTATACGCTGTATCTATTTTTTTTTTTTGTGGTATTTTTGTACTTGCATTTTGGTATTTTTGTATCATTCTGGTATAAATATTAATTTTTCCGGTAGACTGTGCGCTTAGAAACATCTGTATTAAGCGCCTTATAAATGTATTGTATTATTATCATTAATCTCATTCAAACATGTATCTTAGATACAAAAAAAAAAAAAATAGGCATGGGCCATACCAATGATTTAAAAAAAAAAATGATAAAAAATCCCATTGCAAGTTGCATCTTATGTTGATTGAATACTTATGATAAATGACCTTACTGATCAATGTGTGTATTTTCATATACGCCATGTACCGTGTGTCACTACTCTGTATCCGCTTTTATTTATTCTCTTCTCTTCCTTCCCCACCTCCCTTTTGTTTTTCTCCTCACCTCAGCCCTTTCTTTTGCAATACATTGTACATGTACATCATTTCCACTCATGTATCTAATATGCATGTAATACATGAATATAGCCTAAGATTATGTTGAAATATGCATTTTTTTTTGGGGGGGGGAGGCTTGTTTAACAAGCTGCGCTTTTGCAAGGTCCCGCACAACATTCCTATATAAAAATCGCCTGGTTCAATTTTTTTGGTAATTATACAAAACAATATACGTCCCCCCCCCCCCCAAAAAAAAAGGGGGGGGGTTTGTTTTACATGTGAATGGTTTGTGGAAATAAATTGAAATTGAAATTGAGATGACAGGGAGAGATGAAAACTATTGAGACTGAGGACCTATATACGCTACTTACTCGTAACCAATACACAATCCTTCCAATGCTCGTCCAGCTTTTGTATTATTGTTAAAAACATTTCAAATTTGTGTAGTGATGAATGAATATTCATTAATAAGTGGTTGCGTATAATAACTGGATTATTTTGCAATGCACAGTAGAGTATGATTAGCTGTGAAATATGAATGTTCTTTGTTATCATCATCACCATCTTATTGCAACTTAGTTTTGTGCAAAAATTATTCTTTAAAGTATAAAAATAAATAGGATTTAGTAAATTTTGATTTTAATATATTGTAATATATGTTGTGTACAATTTGTTTCCATTCATTGAGCAAAAGTTGAGTCCGAGTTTCCATCATGTCCATTCCTTTAATCATGAGTCTACGAAAAAAAAAATGAAAATAAACAACACTCATGTCTTTGCCTATCCTGGTCTGTTTGTATGTTGTGACGTTCCAAATTGCCAATGTTGATATTAACGGTAAGCACTATTTGGGCACCCGTCCCGCTTCATCATGAATATTTATCAGGCAGTAAGATACTGTACTAAATGGCAGAACGCGGCTGGATACGTGCCATAGAATGTAAAAACGTATCACCGGGAAATATGAAAATCTCGAAAAATTGCATCAACGGGGAATGTTAAAACGTCTCGCCGTGAGATGGAAAAATGTTCAGTTTTGCCGAGAAATGTAAAAACGCTGCCGAGAAATGTAAAAATCATGTATTTCCACGGTATTCGGATACATGTAGATGATGAATATTCATGATGAAGCTGGACGGGTGCCCAAATAGTGCTTACCGATATTAACTGGCAAACTGGATGTTATGGAGTAGCGCCATCACTCGGCAGCTGTTAGGGTTTTTATAGGGAAGTCCAGTTTGATCACACTGTCGTGTAATTATGTATGTGTCAAGTATTATACAGATATTAAAATGTTCAACATGATATAACGCTGTTTCTATCAGGGTCAGTGCTTGTTCTTTATATAACCATATTCCAGAAAAATGTGGAAACACACGGACTAAGTGGACTGCAAGCAAAACATTACAAATCATCAATAATGCATTCAATCAATCCTCATCGATGTGTCCTCATTGGTGATTAATTAGTTTGTATTCTAACATTATTCTTTAGATTGTTCTTTCTAGCATAAATTCATGATAATAATGATTTTATTCCTCTTTCTAATAAGCCATGACATAAATTTCCCTATACGGCACCTTCCCCTCCTTTCATCTTTAATACTCAGATTGGTATTTTCTCGACAGGTATCGCCATATTTTCTTGTAATCTCTATGTTATGTATGTCATGAAAAGGATACTATGAAGATAAGTTCTCAAAGATACTATTACTTTTTATCTTTTTGTAATTTTTCACCTTTTCAACTTTAATGTCGTTTTCGTTTCAGGTTTTTCATGGTAACGCTAGCCCGCCCTTTAAAAACAATAATTATCTGTATAGAATTTAAACTGAAACTGACGAAAAAGTTTAAAGAATATAACAGGGGAAATGTGAAAGTGAAGAAAGACATTTGTATAGCCTATATAGGAGAGTTGAAAGATGTCATAACATTGGGACCGCAAGAGCATAAAGGTAATCAAAACAATAACAATAGCAACGGATGGTACGGGCCACGTGAGTTGGCTCAGTCTTGTATATACCCAGCATGTCTGCTTCCAGATCCAAAGGACCCGGGTTCGATTCCCGAGTTTCACTGAGGAATGATGTGTGTAATTGTAGTAATAGTTGTAATAGTACCGCCCCTTTCTGTAAGAGGCAAAACACTCTGTCCTCGGATAGGACATAATAATGGAGGTCCCGTGCATGTGAGAGATTCACAACTCATGCACGTAAAAAGAAATAAAATAAAATAAAAATCCCTCTTCATTTATTCATCACAAAGAGCAGTGGTCACGTGTCACATCCAACTGGACCCCTTGGAAAACCAGCAGCTATAAAGTAGCTGAATACATGGTTGTGATATCCAATCATCTTCTTAGATGTAAAATGAAAACAAAGAAACAAACACATTATCATCATCATCAGCAGCAGCAGCAGCAACAACAACAACAACAACAAGAGATTAAGGGAGAGGATTAAGGGTTGTGTAAAGGGATTAACAAGTTGGGTTTATTGATTTCCAAAGAGAGTTGGTGTCTGTCAATACCAGAACTGTATTGGGATAATTTGAGCAGGTTAATCAGGTACAGAGTGGTGTAGGGCAGGCCCGACATAAGAAGGGATAACATGTGGATAGCAACGTGAATCCAAAGAGGTGTGACATCCAGCTCCAAGGTGAATTCTTATATTATGCGGAGACATGGTTCATTTACATCTAAAGGAAAACGTGTCCAGCCTCTGTATCTTGGAGAGGCCAGGGGATTGATTGATTGGTTTTGTGTTTTTTGTTTTTTCGTGTTTTTTTTTTGTGTGTGTGTTTGTTTGTTTTTTTTTGAGGAGCAATAAGCATTTCTTGATTATAAAGTGGAATTATGTACCTTTTGCACTTTTTTCCTGGTTTTTGTTTAGTTTTTCCTTTCCTTTCTTTTCTTTTTATTTCTTTCTATATCTTTTCTTTTAGGTATCTGCAGCATAAGAAGGAAAAAAAGACACTGCCCGAGAAGGCTAATTATGGTCACATTCCGATATTCTGAGGGTTCATTAGTCCAAAGGTTAATCAATCCGAAAAATTAATATCTACAGGAAGGTATACAGGGAGGTTGTGTGTCGGCGGAGAAACGAGCCTGCAGAATGACGAACCTTATTTCATTTTGGGATTAATGAACCTTCGGAATAACGAACATCAGCTAATGTTTTTACAGGTGTTTTACAGACGCTGTGGATGTTCAAGATTTAAGTGGAAATGGAAGAAAGTGATGGGAGAGGCAAGTCATTGTATAAAGGGTGATTATCTACAGTGACAGTGATATACAATAGAAGAAAAGCTGATTAACTGGTTTTATTATGCACGTGTATGTTTTGTTTTTGTGTTGTTGTTTTTTGCTTGCTTGTGTTTGTTTGTGTTTGTTTGTTTGTTTGTTTGTTTGTTTGTTTGGTTGGTTGGTTGGTTGGTTGGTTGGTTGGTTGGTTGGTTGGTTGGTTGGTTGGTTGGTTGGTTGGTTGTTTGTTTGTTTGTTTGTTATCGTTGTTGTTTCTTTGGCTCAACTTTGTCTAAAGAAAGAGAGGAATATCTATGTCCAAAATATCCAATTGTTTTGGCTGATTTCTTTATTTTCACACAGGCTCCTTTCTTCAACAAGAAGAAACAATATTGTTGTAGAGCTGGTAAAGAAAGTTGATGAATAAGCAAAGCTGTCGATGATTTGTGCTGGTTTGGTGCATATGCAGTTAATTCTTGCTCGTGTCAGATTCCATACCTGTCTGCGTCTTCACTTTGAACATGAGACGCAATTGAATTCGAAGTTCATGATTTGGAAGTGGCAAAAACATAACGTTCTTTAACTCTTCAAAAGGTTTTTGGGTAAGCAGAACAAATTTTTGTGATAATGATCATTGCTGTAGGTCCTTAAGGTCACTTGATCGAGTCAAAGTTATCCTGGATTTCTTCCAACAACAAAAATAAAGAAAGAAGTTTTCAAACATGCCTTGAGAATGATGCTTTCTGAACCCAATCGTCCACCAAAAAAAAAACAAAACAAACAAACAAAGCAAAGCAAAACAAAACAAATCAAAACAAAACAAAACAAACAAACAAACAAATCAAGTTCAGGCTAAGGACAGTAACGCGTATACGACACAAAAGAGCAGAACCTTCAGCGTTTCGTCCATGTGGTCAACTTCTGTGATTCATTTTATGTGCCCCTATGCAAACCATCGCTTGATTTGGACATTATCTAGACAGTATTTCTGTTACTATGGCATTAACACCAGACTGACTTTGAATGACAATGTGTAGGCCTATGCACCTTTTTGTTTTCTTTTACCATAATTATAGTAAGCATTGCTATGTTGCTTGGCTCACTCTTGTCTTGATGGACTGCAACCCTAAAAACTCGCGTCATAACAATTTCTGCTACTATTTCTGGAAAGGTCAGGCGTTTAAGAGCATTTCTGTTAAAATGTTTAATTGAGCCTTTATGAGCTCAGGCACTTAGCTGGCACTTGCCATGCTTTTCATCATCAGCACTCGGTAGGCTCCTCCAAGCTTTACCTACTGGTAAGCTAACCAATCCATAGACTAGTGTGCGCCCCAACAAGAATGCATCAAGACGGGTATAAGATTCAAGGGCGTGAGGTAATAAGACTATTCATTGGCTGTTAGTTTTCCTGGTTTCCAGAAATCGTTACGGTGGACATGTCGCGAACAAAGCTTCGTAAATGTCCTAACCGCTATAGATAGAACCGCCTAGAGCTTGCTGTAGAAAGGAAAGACAATAAGACGGGTTTCTAATTACAACAAGGGGGCCGTTCCCAAACAAACTCTTCGCTGCATTAGGGACAGTAAAAACTTGCCTAATACTAGACGCTCTCTGTTCGTGATCGTCTGAGCATGCAATCGCGGAATCTTTTGTTTCGCGATTTACGTTCAACATCGTCAAACGTTACTGTATAGCAGGAAGTTTGAGGTGAAAAAGAAAACAATCGACTTAATGAAAGCAGATTTTTGGTAGAGAGAGAAAAGATCCTATACCCAAGGTATGTGAGGGGTTCATTTGAATTCTGTGCTTAAGAATCAGACCATGCCTGAATCTAATGTACCGGCAGTGTCATATAACACAATAGTCATGAGGACCTGAAATGCGCCTTCTAAGGTAGTTCTTAATTAGGCTGGATGTGGCAGCTTGTTTTCGATTTTGTATGTCTTCTAAACTTCAGTAATCACTTCATTATGAAAGATCATGTGTATCTCGTACTGTTTACGTCCCGGGAGGCGTGTCCTTGTTTTGGTCGAATGATTCTTAAAGACAGAAATAAAACGACGTTCATTCTGCGTTTCGTAGTCAAGAAAACTATACCAATTTTACCGAGAATTGAGTATGCACCTTCTTTCCGAAGAACCGAACAGAGGTCATGACGAATCGACAGTCCGCATTGGTCAAAAGGGTTCACTACGGTTCGTCGGCCGTTAGGTGTCGCCTCGTCAAGACTGGGATGAGATCACACACAGATCGATTTCAAGAAGCAACAGATTTTATAGACTTATATAAGGAAAGGCAGAGTCGAAAACTAAATTGTCCTCTCAAAACTTCCCGCCTCCATCTCTCTGCTGTATAGACTGACACCTATAGGATATTCAGACATTCAGACGATCGGATTGCGTCACGTGATTTCTGTATGTGCCTTCACATGATGATGTCATCTTACTTGGATTATATTTTAGATTTTGTCCCGTATGTAATCTTTCTCACATTGAAATGCAAACTTCTTGTTAAATTTCACAAGAGTTTTAGCACAACGATGCTATATGAATCGTAACATAAAGAAGTAACATCAATCAAGTCAGAACTTGAGAAAAGTAGTAATCATATACTCAAACAATCACCAAGATTCTTTTACGCTGTCAAGCCTTGGGGAAGCGAAAGTTTTTCCCCGAAATTTCTTAGGCAGTACCGATGTACTAGTATACTGCACATGTGGAGATATGAACAACGTTTAAAAATGGATGACAAACGTGAGTCGTTTGGAGATCGTCGACTGCAATGATTATGACGCACTGTTTTATAGCTGGATGAAAAGCCTATGAATTTTACAGTGTGCTGAATTCGAGTGTATTTTGCTCAAGCAGAGAAGAGAGTCCATCTGGAAGATATTTGGACAGCTGGATCAGCCACACAGGAAACTTTACACCAACATTGGTTTGTGACTGATGCTCAACTTGTGAAACGGAGAAATCATGATGGAGGAGTTTGCATTATGTGTCCTAATTTTTGATTCTACATAAAGCCCAGATCCTATGAGGTTGGTGAGTAAAAGTGTTTTGTTGTTTGTTTGTTTGTTTGTTTGTTTGTTTTATGTTCCATGATTATGACAAAATGGCTGGATAGTCCACATTCAGTTACACTACTATAACCAGTCTTCCATGATGTCCAGTTGCATTTACTTTGGGGCGGACAACTTCACAGGTTTATGCACCCTGCCCTTGAACGTGATGAATGGCCATAGTTATTGTGTACCTTATCCGAAACGGAGACCAAGAAGAAGAGTAAATTTTGTACAAACCTTCATGTATCTTTTCATGTTCCAACATTTATTTATTTTATCTATTTATTTCAACACGGCACATGATTCAGCCAGACGGCTGTTCTTCCTCATGTCCGTGTTAACATGTCAACACGACATGTGTGTAACATTCCTCGGTGTAATAATCATAATAATCATTGTGATAAGATATATAAAATGTTTTTTTGTTTTTTTTTTTTTTTAGTGAATGTCGACCTGTCTTTTACAATGAGAGGATGTAAGCAAGAATCATGCATGTACTATATTTTATAAGGCTCCAAACTGTCAGCCCGTTATAGCCTTTAGGCGTGGTCACACTGGCAAAAGATCGAAAAGTTTGGCGGGGGTATGGGAAATATCCCTAGTTGTAGCGGGAAGTTTTCGCGAGAAGTGTCGCGGGAAGTTTGCCCTCACAGTGGCACAACTTCTGTATCTTTTGTCAGTCTGACAGCGCCTTTAGTTTTGACTTGATATTCGAAATTGCATTGAGGAAGACAATGGAAGAGAACGTGAGAAGGTAAAAATATTTTTGTGAATTCCTCAGTTGATCGTGGCCATCGGTATAATGCAGAGCAGTGCGTGCAAGGACATGTAGATTCACTTTAACGACCATGTAATAGAAAATCTTGCTATATTGATAGCCGATCGATATTTACACTGTAGACCCCTACATAGCTTGCAAACAGGTGCAATAACACCTGTCACATTTTTTGTGTCTTCGGTGCTGCAGTTCCTGTTCTTCAGCTTCTAACTTATATTCATCAGATGCACAATCCGACTTATTACAACATTGATTAGCCGAGTAATTTTGACGGCAAAGTGTTAAATGCAATCTCTACCTACTTGGCACAATCAAAGTTGAGTTGTTGTTTTTTTTTTTCTTTGCTTAGTTTTTAAGGATTCTCATTTTCTCAACAGTTCTATCAATCGTATACCCTGTATGTAAAAATAAAAATAAAAAACGCTTCATTTGATACGTACTATCAACCTTGAGTTATTTTGATTTTACTTTTTGTTAAACCACGTACATTGTAAACGATGCTTAATTTTAACAGACATCATGACCACACGATTCACGACATCGTTAATTCACCATGCAACGTAAGTGTCACTTTGGTTTACACGCATATACGTCGGTGTACTTAAATAGCTTATTATAGGCCCTTGACACTTCATGTTATCAACATGGCATAGTACAATGTTCATAATGCAGCTATGTGTGTAACATGTGATAGTGTATGCGATGTGCAGTGTTCACACCCAAATTACCATACTGTCCGCCAAGTGCTATAGCGTTTTTGAGGGTCGTGGTTATTGCTGGACGGTGTGAACACGGCAGAAACACAGAAACAGGCCTAATGCCCTTACTATTGCCGATTTGTTGCCAATTTCAACGACATTTTTACATATGCATTGTAACTCCTCGAAAGGTTAAAGGAAAATGTAACGAAGGCTTGGGGGGGGGGATCCTCTTCATTTCATTTCGATACTTCATGTAGTGCGAGTATATTCAGTGGAGCGTTCTGGGTCACGCTTTAACAAATCTCGGTCTGTATAATGTGTGCTTTGCTGAGTGTGAAGTAATCAATGCAAAAATCGATAGGAAAATCGATGAAGATGTTTTTACCATAATACCATAAACACAAAGAAACATCATTTGACAACTGCGTAGTCTTTCTTTCTGGGCTTACCACAAATATTAGCGCAAATCAGTTTATGAAGACCGTACGTAGTCTCAGCTTATCTTACGTATTCTTTGATATCCAAACATTATTTGGCAAATTTGCCACATACAACAAAAACAATTCTGTAGATCCTAAGACCTAGCAATATTTACTATTTTCACATGAGATTCATGGGATATAACGTTTGAGACAAATACTCTTTCAAGTTTCAGTTCTTTTCGATGTAGTAATTGCAAAAATTGATAGGGCCTATAGGAATATAATGATCAATGTTCTTTCTGACCTATATTCCTGTATATTTTCTGGGCTTATTGATATTATTATGATATTCGTGCATTTCAGCTGCAGTAAACTGACATTCCCACTTTGTCACGCAGTCATACTGTGGAATAAGTAGGCCTACATTTTCCTTCATTTCAGTTTAGGTGAAATTCATTGGTTTTCGACCTCTGACCTAAAATCTTCTCCCGACGAAGGAAATGATAAAAAAAAAAATCACCAATAATAAACCAGGAAAATCCAAATTGTATAGCCAAACACAGATAATGGTGATATTGACCTTGACCTTAGCACATGCACCTCTGTCATTTCGGGCTACTTGTTGTACATTGATTAATTTATGTCCTTCTTGCCAAGTATTAATGCTACTATGATATATTGTACGTTTCTAGCTTTTATCTATGGCTGGACGCGCCCAGCAGTAGATATTGCTGAAAAATTATAGTGTGGTGACATTTGACCTTGACCTGAAACTATCGTAGCTATAATCTCTTTATGCGAGTATCTGCGTTTTTACCAACCCTCTCTTCCAAACTATATCAACATTACTCATGAAAATTCGTAGCTGCAGTTCTATCTCATATATAGAGACATCCCAATCATAACCAAAGTTCAGTGACCTTGATCTTTGACCTCAAGGGATCTTGCCCGAATCTGTTGAGCGTCTTTTCGACTTTTTTAATTGTTGCATACCTGCTGGAGTTAGCGAAAAATCCACTGCATTGGATCAAATTTTGGTAATGCAATCTGGGACGAACAGACGGGCGGACTGGCTGAAACCTCGAAAACACGATGACATTCATCGGATCGGACTCGCAATAATTAATTAGTAAGGTAGGGGCCTATCATGTTCGATATTCGGCATGCGAGCGGATATATCGCGCGTCAAGAATGTGAAATCTCGTCTTTCCCTCCCCGTGCTGCCATTGCACACGCTTGCCTGCGCAATGAATGACCAGGGAGGTTCAACTCGCTGGGATGACTAAAAATAGCCAAGCCCGATGCGACTTTACGCCAACACATCGGTGCTAGCTGCAGGTACACCCGGGGTCTTTGGCGGTGGCGAACGCTACTCATGAATAGCCAAGAGCCTTTTCTTTGCTGGTCATTTGTTTATTTGTTTTCACCCCTTTCGGATATTGTTCGGTCCAATTCTTCTCCCTATCGATTCGGATGGATATCATTTCACGATGACCTTGCCCGTCAGTGATAAACAAAAGGAACAGCGATCCGCTCGTGTTGGAACCACTGGCTGAGCGAACAAGAGATCGAAGACAATGCCACCGGTTAATTATTCATAGTTCTGCGTTCAGCTTGAACTGGCGGCGTGCGTGTCTTCTCACACATTTAACAACACTTGCTCTTGGCTCAAAAGTTGCGACACTCGTCTTATACCACAAGTTTTCTTCCTTCGTCAGAGGCATCACCGTCATTACCATCTCCATGGTAACTGTTCCTTCGATCCGGAGGATGGACTCTTCTTCCTGAACCGAGCATCACAATAAAGCAATCTGAGCTAGTAAAAACCTCTTTAATATTTCGAGTGAAGTTTAACATGTTTGTTATTATAACGCACCAACTTGCGGACATACCACGACATACCCGTCATAATCATTACCATTTCTTGGCTTCAAGCGGACGGATCCTATCTACAGGGCTGGACTCTCGTGTTCTACAAGTACAACGATGTTAAATTACCACCTGCCTTCTGCTCTGCATCTGATTGGTCCTATCGTCTTCAGCTGCGGTTGAACAATTCTTGCGAAAGTCTATATTACAGACTTGATGAACATATTTATCTTACCTTATAGTCCAGCTGGAATCATTGACTTTATCATATCCTCATCATCAGCAGCATTTCCGTCTTCATTGCCGACATCGAAAACGCCTTCGATCGTCATAATCGTCACTCTTCATCGCTATGGCATCGTCAAGAAGACCACTACCGTTGACTCGTATGACATTCCACTCATGGAATTAGGCAGTATAGGGATAATGGATGAAAATACAGGTAAGCGGATATGAAGGAGATAAAATAATCATATGAAGAGTTGTACATTCTTTATTTTTTATGTCCCCTTTCATGTCGATTCATCGCCACCTTCTTATTTCGGTATTCTTATCGCGTTTTTTATTAGTATTTATATTTCTTGCTTTTGAAATGAGTTTTAGATAACCCTATCCTGCCTACACCCATATATACCACGAGAATATATTACAATTTAGATTGACAGTAAAACTAATATGTGACCATGCCCTTCGTGGATGTACAAAATAAACGGACGTTGATGAAACCATCAGAAAGGTGCATAAATATGACAACGGTGGCTGAAAGTCAGTTTTAATTTTAATTTCGCGAATTTCGCGAGAGCCAAGATTCGCGAAATCAAAATGCATGTGACAGTTTTTGCCTACTGTTTATGCATTGAAAATGTCATGCCGCAAAAAGGCCGTCAGCTCCAATTTGCGAAAATTTCATGCCGCGAAAAAATCGTGTTTTACAGAGAGTAATGTGCCAATGTAACTCTTCCAATGTAAACTGTTTGTTGCTGCATATTCCTTGAGGTCACGACCTCACTTCAGATAGTTTGAAAGTTGCATATTTCCTCATGTTCTACTCCATCCGGTTAAACGTGCCCCTTCAGTTACTGTTTTCATAGCGTCTTGACACCGTACGTGGCGTTACTATAGTTTCAGTTGCAGTAGTTAAATTTTTTCTTGCTGGGCCTGCACAATGTCTCTTCGCAGATCACATTTTGTGTCATTTTAGTACATAATCTTAATTTGCATGATGCGTTCTGCTCTTCCTTTTGCAAAATAAATTCACGTAGTAGATAGAGATGATCGATTCTCGGCATAAAGGCACTCGAGTAACTAGTGGTTCAAAGCACAAAAGCATGCATGCTGTGTTCACCGAAGCGTTTGATAACTTAAGAACAACCACGTAACTTTGTTTTATTTTCAAAAGAAGTCGGCCTCGAAATAATGACGTGATTTGGAGATATTATGTCGGGATCGAGGAAGAGCGATTAAAGATGGAAGTTAATCCTTGTATGGCACTATAGACGTCGTCATAAACATTGGGCCAAGATTTATAGCGGTGGGTGACACTGATCGTCTGACATTGTTCAAGACCTCGTCGCATTGTACCTACATACAATAACCACTGCAAATGAATGCTAAAGGAGCAGAGTTTTAACCTTTTCTTCCTTTAATACACTCAGTAGTGTAGTAACATGGCCACATCCCTCTTGAGATTTTTACAGCAGGAGACAGGGGAGCGGAGGGCGTCAGCAGAGGAGGCCCCATGATAAGGGGCAATAATTGCTCCCTTGTCACAGTTGGTGTAATAATTTGGTACAACATGAGAAACGAGTCATCCTACATGTATACACAGAATAACAAAGCTTTAGCGGTTTCTTAGCGGTATACTCATTTGTAGAATGTCATAGTATTTCTATCATCATTTTGGCCATCATGACTACTCCGAAATCATTACTACTGATAATACTGGTGACATCATTAATCTTGTGGTTTCTGCGGAAAGCCTGTCTATGATTGGTTATACTAATAATTGGCATTGTGAGAAATCTATTTCGAGAGAGTATGATTATCGTAAAACATTTGATTTTGTATCAAAATCCCTATGTGCATCAAAAGCTCTTTGTGCATTTTGGTTATCATTATTAAACAGTTTCTCATACAGTATCTCCCGCGTGTAACTGGATTACAGATCCACGACAGTCCATGGGATTGTAAGGATAATTCACGCCAAATTATAAACCTGTAAACCCTAAATGGCACATCTAAAACTTCAGATAAGAGAAAAGTATTCTCGAATGTTCTAGCTTCCAAATTGTGTTAATGAAATACATTGCCGAATACATGCGAGAGTAATGCGCTATACTCACGTATCAATATTGTATATAATCATAATGCGCATGTTCGGCTGACTTTTGTGAGTGCAGTGTGATGAATTACGAGAGTATGGTGGCCTTTAATGCCTTTGAACTTCTGGGAATTTAGGTCAGTGAGTGTTCCGTAATCTTATTTCTTCTGCTGCTTTCGTCTCTCTCAATAAGAGACATTACATGTTTAACATTTAACATTTAACATTAACATGGTATACAGTGTATATCTATGTCTCCCCATCCCTCCCCGTTGACCTTAATTGCTTGTACCATGGTTACAGTCGTTAATTCAGAGGGTT
This sequence comes from Diadema setosum, assembly GCA_033980235.1. Taxonomy (NCBI): domain Eukaryota; kingdom Metazoa; phylum Echinodermata; class Echinoidea; order Diadematoida; family Diadematidae; genus Diadema; species Diadema setosum. The sequence continues at coordinate 1,042,782 of CM067077.1, read as the reverse complement.
CGTTAATCCGAAAATGAGATAAGGTGGTTATTCCGAAGATTCGTTAATCCCAATATGAAGTTATTCCGAGGATTCGTTAACCTGATAATGAAAAAAGAAGTTTCGTAATTCCACAGATTCGTTAGTATACGCACCGTCTTCACATTTTAAGATATTAATGAACCTTATTTATTTTCATCTTTGGATAAACGAACCGTCGGGTAATGAATATCACCACTTGTAAGGAGGTTTACAGGTCGGCTTAGACGTCAGATATCAATCCATCTCACAGCAAAATCTCTTCATACCTTTGACTCTATAAAAATCGCATTTGACAGGTTTGAAATCGGTAGGCTGTGATTAGGGAGCGAGTTAATAAGTGGTTTCTTCCTGTCAAGTATATACCACTATTGTTGGCTTGCTTTTTTTTTTCTATTTCTCTTTCCAAAATAGTAGAACAGGTCGACGTATCTTAGGAACAAGATGAGAGAGGGGGAGGGAGAGTACTTCAGATTAAGAGAGAAAAAGAGTGTATCATTATCCTTCTTTAGTCAAATCAACTGGTGTCAATAATGTTTGTTTGGGGTTTTTTTTTTGATGAAGCTATCAGTTTTAATAGTCTAACATGATTGATCGGATCAACACTAAAGAATCTTCCGAAAGCCGATTCTTGGGAGAACACTGTACATGTAACTGCGAGGGATAAAGAGGATAACGATTAATATTGGAAATTCTGATACAAAATGCATACATTGTACGTGAGAAGTCATTCACCATTTCACATAACATAGACATTATGTGCTTTAACATGACATTACCTAAGAAAGGCATGGCAAAATTGGCTGGTACCTTGCAGTTACTGAGAGTCGTTAATCCAATTAAGAACTCAACGTCTTACTCGTGCAAACATTTCTCTATCTGATTATCCCATTGATGTGAAACCTCTGTAATACTCTGTTACGTGAAAATGCAAATGCCGCGTGTCGAAAGGTGACGATTTATCTTTTTACCCCAAAGATTATAGGAATAGTTGAATTTTTTTCTCTATATTTACTTGCAGTTTTATGATTCTAAAGGTATGTTAAATTGTCCTTTGCAGTGGCGGATCCAGAGGGGGGCGCACCGGGCGCGCTCCCTCTTTATTTTTTTGTTAAAACCAAAGAAAAAAATGTGGGGGGGGGGGGGGGGGGCGTGTGCCCCTTTTATTTTGAAAAGGCGCCTCCCCTTTACGGAATTCTTGGATCCGCCCCTGATTTCATTACTACTTTCAACTGAAAGAAAGAAAAGGGAGACACCTTTTTTCTGTTTTTTAATGGCTGTTTTAGTGTAAACTGCATTAATGATTCCCTTCGGGATCTCATCATACGTGTACGCTGCCTGCGCGACCCTATGGCTCTGGGCAAAAGGCAACGCTCTTGCCGTCAGCTAGATCTATTCCGACAAAATCTCAGAAGGTTAGATCGTTTCCCAAAGATTGTGGTAAAAAGTCTAAACAAATTAAACGCTGTTTTCTTTCAATAAACAAATCAAAGATACAGATAAGGCCTGAATTGTTTTAACTTGGGGTGGGGCGGGGGGGGGGGGGTGAATGGATAGTCATTCTCAGCAAAATCTAAACAGAATATTTCCACCATGAAGTGCAAATAATGTTTTTAAAATCAGATCGAATATTATAGTTTATCCTTAATTTAGACAAAAGAGAGAAGATTGTAGAATCCTATAGATTGCCCCAGGCATGCCAGGCAGTAAAAGTGAATCGACGGCCACTTGCGTTGGTGACTGTAATGCAGTTCGTCATGTTGTCGCTATATTTCAGTCACTGGTCCACTGGTTTCATTGTTGTAAACGTTAACTCTCATTTAACGTTAAACAACAGGAAAGACTATAGTAGCTGGCGTGATGTTCAGACTGTATGATTAAAAACTTTTGTGCTGACACCGTAAAGTCTCTATGACGAAAGCCATTGGAATAGAAATTGCACTTTAAAGGGATTGAATACAAGTTTTGGTTGAGATAGGATTCAGGTTATAACTTTTTGCTAGATATTCGGAAACCACTTTTATATTAAAGAGCATACAATTCTAAGAGGATAAAAACGTTTATTATTGATGAAAATCGATTTTGAAATGGCTTAAGTATCCAAAAACAAAGTAAAACAAAGCGGTTCTGATAACCACCTTTTATCAGCACATTTATTATTCAATCGATGTCATGTGAATATAAGACAGCCTACAATTTGGGAAACATTTAAGTAATTAAGTGCCTGCAATTGCTAGCTTTTGTAAAGACGTATGAAACAATTGTACTGTTTGTCGTATCATCATGGTACAAGGCGCGTCCAAAGAGTTCATCAAATTTGTCAAATTTAACTTAGAATTTTACAATAGCACTTGTTGATGCAATCTTTCAATAGGGTCATGCTCTATCACTTATAGCTTATCGTTGATTAGTAAGTACGTGACAGAGTTGCCTTAATTATGCAAGGACAGGTGAATATCACTGATCTCATTATGTTAGTGTCATCTCAGTGTTCGTCAAGCCGGAGTCTTCCAGACTGCACTTTGTCATGTAATTAGGAATTAATTGCAAATCGGTTCATTCTTGAATAGACTGCGGTGCACATAGGCCTATGAATCTCCTTATGTCATATCAGTCCTTTGCTTATCACTAATTTTTGCTAATGAAAACACAAATATTTGCCAGATGATATCGATAAGCTGCCCCGATGAACTTCCAACTTCGAGTTTTGTTTGTCGTTCCGATCGCCTTATCATCGAATACGGATTTGCAACTATTATAATGCAGTTTTTGGCGTGTTTGTTTTGCTGTCTTGTTGGAGCGGGAGGCGAGCAGAGTGACACTTCAGAAATTGGGTCTTTTCTTCTATTGCAACAATCTTTTCCTTGTGTTTGGAGGACAATAGAGGTGGTTGCCGTCAACAATGCCTGCGAGAGCTCTAATAGTCGACAAGTTTATCATTTCCTGTTGAAATATGGGAAGATGAAAAGCAAGGTGAATGGTAAGGTCCATAGATAAGCCACTCTTCTTCCTTACAGAATACATCTGACTTCGTCACAAGGGTCATCTATGATTACTCATAAGTTATCGCACTCTTGAACAAACCAAGGAGCTATAGTACCTCCTTGACAAACCACGACTACTCGGCAGAAAGGCAAAAATTCGTTTGTGAAAAACGAGGTTCATCTACAGATATAGAGCAGACAGATTACAAAGCTTGGATGTTATGCATGGAGCAAATCGCCTGTCAATGTACGGCAAAAACAACTTGTGATGTTAAACGATGGAGATAAGTTAACCATTACAATATACACATACATGAACAGACTTACAATCATTGCAACTGATTGACAAATTGCCCTACATCGACGTAAATAAGCACTGAATTGATCAGTGTTTTACTGAAACACTGATCAATTCAGTGCTTATTTACGTCGATGTAGGGCAATTTGTCAATCAGTTGCAATGAAAACATCTCGACGGAAGAATTTCATGAATTTAAATAGACTTACAATCAAATGTCAATGGTTCACACAGAAGACTAATATCTAGACGGCCCTAAAGTCCACCAAGAACTGGTGACATCATAATGAAAAAAAAATCGAGTTTTAGCGCAACTGAATTTTGTGCTTTCTAGATAATGAACGCAGCACTTCATAAAACTCTAAAGCATAATAACATAGAAATAATGTGATGATACTACATGATCAACTAAAATAGGCTCACGAGCGATACTGTCCATGAGCTAGACACTAGGCAAATAAGGCCCTTGACCTCGACACTAGGCAAATAGGATCCACGAGCCCAACACTAGGCAAAAATGGCCCACGAGTCCGACATTACATCACGGGGCACCATGGATGCAGTGTCGAGCTCTTTTCGAGGAATTTTCTCGATCGTTGGCCTCATTCGCCGATGGAGTCTCTTTTACTTTGAGTGCAGCTATCAGTGGGCTGTGTAATGACTTATGGGTGCATGGTTCATGGACCTCTTTCAATGCCAGGCTCGTGGGCCGTATGACTCGTATGACTTTTTTTCTTCTTTTTTTTTTCTCCTTCCCAATTTGATTTCATGTCAGTTGACGCTGGTTCGTTTGATCGTATTTTATATCGGTTTGTAGCTTCGTTAATTCTTTATTCGCTGTTCTACGTATTTTCTGATGGTCCCACATCAAGCTCTGCTTTTTAGTGGAACCCTCCATTTCCATTCCCATCTTTAAAGTACTATATGCATGTGTGCATATCTTAACAATGCAATTGTGTTTTTCATTGTAACTCATTGTCACTTGTATTTCGTCAAATTACGTTTTTGCAATTATTACCAATATGGTCTGCTTAAAATTTCTTGTTTATTTTTTGGAAATAAAAATAAACTTGAATCTTTAAAAACTTGTAGATATCCATGACCCCCAAACACACGCAATAGTTTAAATGATAAGATAATGTGCAGATTGGCCATCTACATTTTTATTGTGAGTGTGTGTGTGTGGAGAGAGAGGAGGGATCTAATGAGCGTTTGCCATAGTAAATGACGAGCTCAGTTGATTTTGTTTACCACAGTATTCTATCCACTCCCAGTGTCTTTCAATTCATTCTGTGACATTTTTTTTTTTTTTTTAATGAAACGTGCAAATCAATACATTTAATTGAGACACTCTAAATAGCGAATTGGTAATGTTTTCGTAGTTGCCGGGATATTACCATTTTGTCTTTTCTACCAGAAACACAAGTAATGTATCTTGTTATTCGATGCCGATGCGTTCATATTTGAAAGATTAATAACAGTCAAAAGGCTCATCGTGACAATATAGCAACAATAACATTGATGATGATGATGTTATTATTATCATTAGTAGTAGTAGCAGTATAGTAGTAGTAGTGGTATTGCTATTGTTATTATTATTATTATTATTATTATTATTATTATTATTGCTATTATTATTATTATTGTTATTATTATTATTATTATTACAACGATATGATGATAATGATAATAAGAGTAATAAAATAATGATGACAAAAATTTATCATTGTTCGATTATCATCATCATCATAAGTTTAGCCAGTGTAAATGTTAAGTTTTTGTATTACTCCCATTAATATCATTGGGTGACGAGGGACACTGTTGGTGGGCTTGTGCCGAAAGGGTGGGTTGGGTGGTGGCGCGTCGCGTTAATGGGAACACCACCCTTCATCCAAAGCCCCCCCCCCCCCCCCGGTTTTGCCGAAAGGGTGCGTTGGGAGCGTTGGGTCGCGTCGCGTTGACTGGAACCCCACCCTTCGTCCAAAGCCCCCCCCCCCCCCCCCCCGGTTTTGCTGAAAGGGTGCGTTGGAACTTTTTCTCATGTAATATTAAAAGACGAGTTTTGAATTTATATTTAACCTTCAAACAACCATTTCAAAGAGGCTATCGTCCGGATCGGTTTACACTCTATTACCACTTGGTCCACAGCCAGTTGGTCTAATAGACTGTTTAATATCAGTTGGTCTAGTAACCAGTTGGTCTGGTCATCATTTCGTCCAATTACTGTTTGGTCTAATTGTTATTTGGTTTAATTATTGTTTGGTCTACAGTCAATTCGTCTAATAAAAGCCATTTGGTCTATTTTTGGTCTAACACCAATTTATATCATCAAATACCGATTTGGTCTATTATGAGTTGGTCTAATTCCATTTCGTCTAATCATCAAATGGTCTAAAATAAAACCAGATTTGTCCAATATAAATTTGGTGCACACATCATTAATATTGGTCCACTGCCCAGTTGGTCTAGCCATATTCTGTCTATCATCATTTAGTCTACACCCATTTAGTCTAATAACCATTGATCTTATTGTCATTTGGTCTAATAGCCAGCCTCCTGGTCTAATCAGGTACCATTTGGTCCAATCACCGTTTCGTCTATATGACCAACTGTGTTATTATTATTTTTTTTTTTTTTTGGGGGGGGGGCTTTTTCTACGACTATACGGACTACCCTCTGACCCCTCATTGAGGGAGAAAAAAAATATGTTCATACACAATAAGATTAGGGTAAAGTTTAGGGTCCCTCGCCCCTCCCCCATGGTGCCAGGCCAGCACCCCCAGCAGCTGGACTATAGATGAGCTATTGCACTGATTATCCACATGATCCATGCCCTGTAATGTCAAACAGAAACGGATATTAGACCAAATGGATATTGGACCAAATGAACATTGGACGAACTAAATATTAGATCCGGACGATAGCCTCTTTGAAATGGTTGTTTGAAGGTTAAATATAAATTCAAAACTCGTCTTTTGATATTACATGAGAAAAAGTACCAACGCACCCTTTCGGCATAACCGGGGGGGGGGGGGGGGGGGGCTTTGGACGAAGGGTGGGGTTCCCATTTATAACGCGACGCGCCACCACCCAACCCACCCTTTCGGCACAAGCCCTGTTGGTGAAACATCGTGACCGAGGATGTTAGCACCGTTCAGGATTCGAACTCTGGAGCTCCGGTCTGAGAGCCAAGACCCTTTCCTTGACACCATTGCGCTCCTATATTATACTGATGTCATCTTCACCTGAACGATTTTTGACGGCAATATGGTTCTTGCTTCCTAGAACACTCCCAAGTCCGTTTTTCTACGTCAGATAGCTGACGGGGAGTATTTACAGTCAGCATGCGTGCTTGCACTTCAAGAACCCAAGGTGTGAATTACTTCGTCTGCGTAGAACTAAAGCGCAGTCGCGTTACATCGAGATTAGATACTATTATTGACCATCATAATATTTGCGCATCATTGTTGGGTATTGTTTGGCTGTTTCGAGGTGTTAGCTTAGAAGTCATTAAAATGTTGATCAACGTGCCTAAAGTGTTTGACTGAGTCAATTAGAATACATAGACACGTCTGCCTTACACCCATGCATGCAACGATCGTGTGAATCACAGTTGAACATTGTTAAGTAAAAATAATGTGTAATGGAAGTCATGAATGTAACACGCAGCTGCCTATCACCTCGCTATCTGCTCTGCCCCACGGGAAGGCAAAGTTACCACGAACATTCAAACCCTAAAACTAGAATAAAATACTAGAGTATGCTATATGAGTCAACCAGTACCCGCTGAAGACAGGTGACCACTACTGACAGGTTATACGACATGTCATGTGTATCATACTCATTTATATTTTGGATAAAAAATTATTACTCTGGTGACTGGTTGAAAGAGCTTAAAACAAACAAACATCACACCACCATCATATCATATATCATATCATATCACGATACCCAGAGTTTGGGTTGTGAGTAAATAAACTTTCAAACTTTCAAACAGACATCGTGCGCTGTTGCATGTAGGATCCCTTCACAACATCACTACATACGACTTCTCACTTTGCATTTCCCCCATTTCCCCTTCTTTTGTTTGAATTTTTGATCCAAAATATAAAACAGATATACTTTGCCTATTTTCGAGTTTCTTGTTAAAACTATGGGCCTCGGTGCCTACAAAAGAACTATTCACTGAGGGGCGCAGCCCCGAAGTGAATAGTTCTTTTAGAGTCACCCCTGCCAATAGTTTTAACAAGAAACTATCAAGACCAAGTATATTTGTATATTACTCTGGTGACTGGTTGAAAGAGCTCCATGTGATTAAAGGTATTTTCAGCTATTTCAGAAAGTTGACACTCCATAAAGTACTATTTGCAAAATGACGTCACTTTGACGACATTTTGCAAATTGTATACTATTTGCAAAAGGATGTCACAAAGCAGATCTGAAATTGTGCGCAACTTTGCACCGTCACTACATTATGTGAAATGTAACAATTTCTAGCAAAACAATTGTGACGCCACAAAGCAATTTTGACAGTGCGCACTGCTCTTACCGTCACTCTGTGAAATGTATCAATTAGAAAAAAACAATTGTTACGTCATAAAAACAATTCTGACATTGCGCATTGCTTCGCACCTTAATAACACCGTGCGTTGCGCTTGTCAGTGAATAGGGAGCTTTAGATTTCATTTCATTTATTTCCACATTAAAAACAACAATCATTACATTTCAAGTCATAGTATAAACATATTCATTGTGGGGGACCAATTAAAGCCTTTCAGGCTTGTTGGGAATAGGCCCCAAAGTAAATACAAGACTTTCTCAACTTACAATATATAGGTACAAAATATATGGACACAAGTGGTTCACAATCAAAGCAGGATGAAGAAGGAAAAAAAAGAAAAGAGTAAAATACTGGCAGAATATACAAAACCATGTTGCTATTACATACGGAAAGTGCGTCTAAAATTGTTTCTGAACTGCTGTAATGATTTGCAGTTTTTCAGTTCCTTTGGTAAAGTATTCCACAAAATGGGACCTTGGTAAAAAAATTGTTGACTTGGCTAATTCGGTTCGGTAGAGGGGAGGATGAAAATTTTGTTGGTTTCTTGTATTATAAGAATGAATACTGCTGTTGAGATGAAAACATAGTTGTAAGGGGGCTGGTAGTGCACCAAATAAATACTGTTGCATAAAAATTCCTGTTTGGAAGCAGATTATATCTTGAATTGGTAATATATTCATTTTTTGGAATAATGCAGAAGTTTGTGACAAATAGTGTGAGTGAGTTATGATACGAAGAGCTTTCTTTTGCAACAAATGAATACGTTTTACATTCTTTTTAGTTGAATGGCCCCAGACGAGAGTACAATAACTCAAATGAGATGAAATGAAAGAATGATATAACAATTTCAACACGTGCTTAGGTAGAAATTTCAGTTTTCGCAATATACCAATATTTCTCGACAGTGTGTTACAGAGCATATTAACATGGCTATTCCAAGACAGTTTATCATCCAACATAACACCCAAAAACTTTGTATTTGTTACACGTTTGATCATATCACTATTATAATATAAAACAAAATTATCAGTACACTCACGAGTCCCAAATATCATAAAATTAGTTTTTCCTGCATTCAGTATTAACTTATTTGCCTGCATCCATGAATCTAATTTCTTCAATTCTATATTCATATTGTCAAACAATAATGATAGATCATTGTTACGCATAGAAATATTTGTATCGTCAGCAAACAATATATAATTTAACAATTGGGAACAGTTTGGTAAATCATTTATGTAAATCAAAAAGAGAAGAGGGCCAAGAATGGAACCTTGAGGGACTCCACACTTTACAACCTTATAATCCGATTTGAAACCTTCTATTACAGTATATTGCTGTCGATTATGCAAATAACTTTCAAACCACTTTAAAGCCACACCCCGTATACCATAATGATTAAGCTTATGCAATAAAATATCATGATCAATAGCGTCAAAGGCTCTTGACAGGTCAATGAAGACAGATAAAGTAAATTCTTTGTTTTCAATCCCTTGGATGATATTTTGCATAAATTCTAATACTGCGGAAGAAGTGGAATGCCCGTTTCTGAAACCATACTGATTTGGAATGAGTGTATTGGAATCTTGAAGAAATGCGGTAACTCTATTGTAAATGCATCTTTCAAATATCTTAGCAAATGTATTAAGAATAGATATGGGACGATAATTACTCATGATACTTCTATCACCTTTTTTATATATTGGGATTACACGTGCAATTTTCATATTATTTGGGACTATACCAGTTGATAAACTTATATTGAAAATGTCACACAATGTTCTCACAATAAATGGTATAACTTGTTTCACAACCCGGATACTTATAAAATCAGATCCTGCACTAGTGTTATTTTTCATCTCAGAAACAATAGATAGAATTTCACCACATGTGATAGGCTTAAAGAATATTGATGAATACACAGGGGTGCTTAAGAAGGATATAAACTCACCATCATCTTTAAAACCTTGATTCATTGACAAATTATGACCAATGGTTGAAAAATAATCGTTGAACACATTTGAGATTTCAGCTTTATCTGTGACCAACTCATTATCTATCTTTATTCCGTGTGAACTTAAATTTCTATTCTCATTATTTTTTATGAGCCCATTTACACATTGCCATATTTTCCGAATATCATTCTTCACAATATCAAATTTATCAGAATAATATTTACATTTTGCTTTTTTCAACTCATTCGTAACATAATTTCTGAATTGCTTATAAACATTTCTACGGTATTGAGTTGGATTTCTCAAATACTTCTTATACAAAGCAGATCTTTTCCGACATAACTTCTGCAAGTGAAAAGTCATCCAAGCTTTCTTATTCTTCCTTTTACATTTATGTTCCTTTAATGGAAAACACTTATTATATATATCTGTTATCTCTTGCACATAATTATCATAAGATTCATTCACTTCATTTGTGATTTCTACTGATATACACTGACTTTCAACACAAAATTTATGAAGAGTTTCATTGTTGATGCATCTTGTGCTAAAACAAATTTCATAGTCCTCCTTTGGAGGTAACAATTCAGCCATAATAACAAAGACCGGCAGGTGGTCACTAACGTCACAAACAAGTATACCAGGTGTATAATAAGTATCTGTATTGAGGAATATATTGTCTAAAGTAGTTCTACTTTTGTTTGTAATACGAGTTGGGGAGCTTATGACTGGATAAAATGAAAAACATGTCATACAATCAAAGAAGGCATCAACACTTGGGTTCTGAGTAATTTGAGATAGGTCAATATTAAAATCTCCCATAATACAGCAATCAAACTTATGAATATCAATTTCATCAAACACTTGCATTATTTCATCAACAAAAGCATAAATGGAAGCATGTGGTGGACGATAAATTATTCCAATTAATTTGTTCTTGCCTTTACGTGGTATTTCTATAAATAAACATTCAAAATTATTGTACTCTTTAGTCAAATCTAGTCTCACAACATATCGAACAGATTTAAGGACATACACTCCAGTTCCACCTCCTCGTCCATAAATTCTATCATTATTTTCAAAAACATAGTCTTGCAGTTGATACATTTGTAGAGGAGATGACTTTGTTAACCATGTTTCTGTCAATCCTATTATTTCAAATTTATATTTCAAAGTATTAATATATGACTCAAAACTCTCAAAATTTTTTGCAATACTGCGGCAATTAAAATGAACAAAAGAATGATGCTGATATAACTGATCAAATTTATGATTAAATTCATTCATAGTATAATACTGTTTGAATACATTTTCATCCAAATCTTTATTTTTCAATAATTCTAACAGATCAGAGTTGTGAGTGTTGCACTGTTTGTAATCACTTGTGACATACTCAAAGAATGAAGCACATACATCATAATACTCTTCATTTTCTGCGGTATGATTAAATGGAAAAATATTACCAACACAATTAATGCAAATTAATCTTTCTTTACTTTTATCACACGAAAATTCAGATAAGCTCAGATTCAACAATCCTTCATCAAGAATTGAATCGCAGTTATAACATAAAAAGGTTGTCATGGTGGAGATTCCAAATCCTTACATGGAATAATCTGATCCCACGTAAATACGTGTATGATATGTGTACCGTGGCGCACAAAGAAATGGTAGAATGTGCTAAATATGCCAGAGTATAGAGAAGAAGTAGGGACAGGACAATGAGATATATCAACCGAGACATCAAGATTCATACCAGAAATTAAAATACCACAGAACAGTAAACATTTGTACAATACAGGTGAGGAGATAACATTGAAAAACAACATTGCAATCAAAATAGCAATTGGTTTTGGTCGTTGAAGGAACATACATTTCCAGGGTAGCATAATTATTGCATAGAATGAATGTGTTAGACGCGCGGACGTTCAAAGAGAAAAAAACATGATCTGAGCGTGCGCAGTAGCGCGGATCAAGTTACTGCGCACGCTCAGATCATGTTTTTTTTTCTCTTTGAACGTCCGCGCGTCTAAAATCTAAAGCTCCCTAATATCAAAGATCGTGCAACAAACATCACAAAGCAGTTCTGACATCGTTCGCAGGGACATGCTTCTTATGGTTCGGTCAATGTAGGATCCCTTCACAACATCACTACATACGACTTCTCGCTTTGCATTTTCCCCCATTTCCCTTCTTTTGTTTGATTTTTTTATCCAACATATAAAACAAATATACTTTGCCTAATTTCGAGTTTCTTGTTCAAACTATACGCCACACATTGCGCATTGCTTCTCACTTGTTCTCACCTTAACACCGTGCGTCGCGCTTGTCAATGTATAACATCATGATCGTGCACTCCATAACACTTTGAACAAAATACACAAAGCAGTTCTGACAAAGCGCGCAGCGACATGCTTCTTATGGTTCGGTCAATGTAGGATCTCTTCACAACATCGCATCCATCATACGATTTCTCGCTTTGCATTTACCCCCATTTCCCCCACCCCCTTTTTTTTTCTTTGAATTTTTGATCCAAAATATTAAACAAATATACTTTGCCTAATTTCGAGTTTCTTGTTCGAACTATACGCCTCGGTGCCTCAAAAAGAACTATTCACTGAAGGTCGCCAGTGAATAGTTCTTTCGGAGTCACCGAGCTGCCCATAGTTTTCACAAGAAACTCTCAAGGCAAAGTATATTTGTATAATATGTTTCATGCATTTAACAATGCCGTTAGTGATCGCGGTATAGCATTCAAGCGTCAATACGGTCATGTGTTGCAAGCAAGCTTTTCAGGAGTATGTATTACTATCATGACCATGCCTGCATGATCATCAACTGTACGTCATACACGACTGGCACAGCTGCGAAGTAGAAAAATGTGATGAGATATCGCCAGAGCCTCCATATTGATCTGTGGGCGCTATACACAGGTTAAAATCGGCAGCGAGGTACAAAATGGTAGCCGCTTGCTGCGTGAGATCAGCGGCCGCTAAAGACAGGGTCTTAAACATGGCTTTTATGGGGGGGGGGGTTACGGTGGCCGCATATGGCAGGTTTGGCGGTATATTAAGGTGACATGAAAGGTGTTCTTTAAAGACAAGTGGTCACCATAGAACGTTGGAAACGAATTCAGTGTTATCATGATGTCTGTCAATGACGTAACACATTTCTTTCACAACTTCTTTCTGGGGAACTTTGTGTAGTTTGCAGTGTTCGTGTGGCCTCATAAAGCGGGTAGCCGCTGTATACAGGTGGCAACGCAGATATGTTGAACTCTTTCAAATTCTAGTCAGTTATTGCATTAATGGAAGTTTATTTAAACCACAATAACATGCCCTTCTGTTATTCAATGATTCACCTTAGCGCCGTCAGCATAGAATTAGGAGAAAGTTTCATGTACGATGTAATTAGGTTAAAAGGCCAGCCTTTTGTAGCAGCGTGCAGTTGTGTTTTCTCGTTAACATGCTCTGCAAATAGTATTCGTCTGCTCGTGTCTTTAATATCTCTCTCTGCGTGTTTTTCATTCTTTTTTCTCTCTCTCTCACTCTTTTTCTCTCGCTGTCTAGCTCTATTTCAACCTCTCCCAAATCAAGTGCAAATAAAGAAAGAAGATATAATACACTACAATTATCTGAGTAATTTCTATTAAAAAAAAGTGCAAGTGAAAATGTTAAACCGAAATAACAGAACAAAAAAGTTCTGGAAACATTAACACTCGGCAGCAGGAATCCCTGTCCCAGCCCCATCCATTTCGGCAGAGCAGGGCAAAAATAAAGCTCAGATCGAGCAGTGTCGAGGTACATTTCCCATCAACCACCTTGTGCCTTACTAAGACCACAGAATTCGCAAAATATATGTAATCTATGTAATGGTCCTGTCCCTCACTCTCTATGTGGATCAGTGGTCCAGAGTAACCCCCTTCCCACCATGTGCGTCTTTTAGAAATTCAATTTCATTTTTTTTTCAGTTCAATTCAATTCAATTCGTTTATTCATCTCAATCATCATAAAAACAAATACATTGTGAGATCAACATAGCAAAAAGAAATATTGATGAGGAGAACGGTGACTACAAAAAGGGATTGCTTGAAAAGGCGTAAAGCCCCCAGATGCGAAATCATCGCATATTCATGAGAAGCCTGATTCATCTTGCAAATTCCCATCAAATGACAAGTCTGTACTTTGTTCGCCGTCTTCTCACTTCCTTTTTGTTCTTTCCGTTCTCTTTGCATCAAGGAACACTGCCATCTCGACGGGCTGTGACGACAGCATCGTCTCGGAGCGAGATGCCGGTAATGGACAAGCACCGACCCGTGTGGGCCCGGGGCTTGTCGGCCACCGAGCTGGACAGGCGACAGGAGCAAGCCCGCGTTATGAACCACGGTCAGCAGGCGTTGCTCGAGTCCAAACTGGGTAAGCTGGACATTAGGGAAAAGCGATCGGTCAAGGATATCTGCCGCCAAAAGGAAGATGTGCTGCTTTCTCTTCATAGTATCAAAATGACGTCACCGGGTCTGAGTTCAATGGACAGACATCGAGGAGGCGTTCGATCAATAGCACGGTCATCATCATGTGATACCAAGGCATCTTCGTCACTCGAGAACTCATCAGCATCTGGAGATAGTCCAGATAATGACGTCATAGAGAATTGCCCTTCAGCAGCGAAAGAGCTCCACCTACCGAGGTTAAAGCCACAGCCAAGGGCTTCAAACTTTAACTCGTGTCGTCGATACAGCGCAAACGACGCCCTCGCCCAATCACTCGAGCGGTTTAACATCTACAAAGCGGGGTTAGTCAAATCGCCTTCGTCGGAGATCATCGCCGAGAACGGGAACTCCGTCTCGATACCGAATACTCGAGGTTCGAGCCTCACAGTGCCTCTAAGTACTCCTTCCTTAAACAGGTCGATTCATAGGAGTCATTCATGGCATGAAGATGGAGATAATCTTCCTCGGCCGCCAGTGAAAAAAGCCAACCACACCTTGCGGTCTAAAAAGACACCAGTCAACAATGGATTCTTCCATGATGATGAAGCAAAGAACGATCCAAACGATTACATTGAGACAGTCAGCTTAGCAAACGAAGAGACTCTTACGAGGCCGTCCACTCATTCCAACTCACTTCGCAGCTCAAATCTCTTACACCCATACGCAGTCTTGGTCGCACGGAGTAAAAGTAGTCAGGACACTCAGACCTCCGATGAGGTGAATGATCTCGATAACGACCACCAGGGGAGGCCCCTTTCGGAAATTGCGATCACTGTCACTGTTCCACAGATTACAAATAAGCCGCTTCGTCTGCTAAGACGGAAGTCGCTGGCTGTAAAGCCGCCCACGCCTCGCTACCTCAACCATCGACGACAGTCGTCACCCGAAGTCTTCATTCACACGATGTCGCAGCGCAATCGTTTGCTATCTCTGTCGAGACAGACGTCGACTTCAAGTGCATCTCCCACTCCCTACACCCATAGGAGTAACGATCTCGACTTGAGTGTGAAGATACAGAATTTTCTGCAGCGGACCGATTCTTTTATCAAATCATCGGGTGTTGATAACTTGCCGAATTTAGACCCAAATCACGCCAGTGACGATGAGGAAGATGAGTGAGATGACGTAATCGAATTTCTGTTTAGGCAGGAACGCCAAAGCTTGCAGCTGGTCTGACAATAGAGATCTTAATTCCACGGATATCGTGGTCATTCGTCCGGGGCCCCATTTCATAAAAAGTTGATATGATATGAAACTAACTCTCGCTGGAATGGCAGTTGTCATGGTTACGACAGGAATCCAGCTTTCTGATTGGCTGTTGTTATAGGAAGTTGACACTCCTGTAAGAGTTGCTTTCGCAACATCTTTTATGAAATGAGACCCTGTTGTTTAAATTTGTCTTATTGGTACCAAAGATTTTAGAAAAAGAAAACTTCCTTTCTATAATACTGATATTCTTCGTACTTTCATTTTTCAATTACTGTATTACCATAACTAATCAGTAGCGTAATTTGGTTTACCTCATCGTATCTGTTACAAATATTATTAGATATCGTTAGATATATCATTTAATTCGTCGTTGCAAACGTAAAAGTCCTTCATTCCAGCTATGTTCCTTTGCATGTATTTGTATGTGTTCTTTTTTTTTTACACTGTGAGCCAATCATAACAACGCACACAATATTTTCTCGTTGTCTGCAAAAAAAAAAAAATAGTTTCTTGATGCACGTCAAATCAAATACAGCATTCATGTTTGTTTGTTTTTTCAGCACGTTCACTGATGTTCACAAACTTGCAAGGGGTCGCAAACAGGAACGAGCTCATAGATCTTGAGAACACCATACACGTTTAGTCCATTATCACTGATTGAACGATACCCAAGTGTTTACATAATTATGTAGAAGTGGCCCTGAGGAGTGTCAATGGGTATTGGTCCCTGATTCGAGGCAGCTGATGGCAGCGGCTGTGGGGACCATCCCACGAGTCAAACAGCCTACGAGTTCGACACTGGAAAAAAGGTCCGTGACAGCATACAACCCACGAGTCATACAGCTCGTGAGTTCGACACTATAGGTAAAAAACACGGGGCTTAATGTGTCAGTCTCGTTGGCCTTGTTTGCTTAATGTCGAACTGGCATGGGCTGTATGACTCATGGGCTGTATTACTATGATTATTTGGTGCCGAACTCGTGACGTGCACCCGCGGCTGTACAGATAAGTAACTTATCCTCATTACCTGTAGTCCTTTCAAGGAGGTATTACGTATATTGACTCCTTTCGGAGAGAACATCGTTGGCCCTGTGGTAGCTCGCTCAAAAGTATTCAAGTACTTGTGTGTGTGTGTGTGTGTGTGTGTGAATTAAAAGAAAAAGGTCAATTCCATAATTAGTCAACAATCTGAATCCTCATTCTCTATTAAACACAAGACCAGTAGAAATTAGAACTGGAAATATTTACCACCTTAAGTTATATATGTTGATGTATGTAACTGATGTAAAGACGGTTGCATTATGTGGTGCGTTGGTTATGTCACCAGTCAATTTACATGTGTGGTGAACTAATTGTAATAGCCTTCTACATTTTTACTCACACATATATCAAATCAATATTTTCCAATTGTAATCAGACTGATAGTCAGTGTTCTTGTTATTTCGTTCAGTCCCATTAACAGCATGTCTATGTACTATGTCGATAACATTACAGAATGGGTGGCGTGAATGGGTTAATTACTGCTTCGCAATCCACCTGTTACGATATACCAAGACTATTTTGAATACAAAAGATTAAAGATTCTTTTATTACGAACAGATTGAGAGAATGCTGTCACGGATGTTTTTTTTTAAACCGACAATGCTTTCCGCATTAGGGCTGGTACCCTGCTGACTAATATTATGGGTTACGTTCAAATTGACTGTTTTGAAACGAGTGGTGACATCAAGCAGAAAAGTATAGCAGTTTTTTATCAAACTCTGACATATTAATGAAGAAAGTCATTGAATATTGAAATTTCATGAAACAATCATTCATATCACAACCACTTAAGAAAATATGAGTTTTAAAGACAGGTCTTCGTAACAGGTTTGAAAACATTGCCACAAAAAATAATTTTGTTGTTGATTTGAGAAATAACACCCTCTCTCAAAAAGTCGTCGTACATTACACTCACGTTATAACGAACACGGTTATAACGAAATCCCGTTTACAGCGAGGTAAAATTTCGGGCAGCAACATTTCCCGCTCTATCTTTTTTATTGTTTATGTGTTCGGTTATAACGAAATTTCAATATAACGAGAGAAAACGGCCGGTCCCGAGGACTTCATTAAAACGGGAGTCCACTGTACTACAACTCTACACTATAAGGTGGCTTTCATTTTTTTTTTTTTGTCTTTCTTTTTTCTTTTTCTTTTTTTTTTTTTTTGCTTGATTATTTCAAACCCAATGCATTTCTTAATGCGATTGTGGCCAATAACAGCATGGTTTCAAGCAGAAGAAGTGAAACGTAGATATCTAGACTTTTTGCCCGTTGTCCGGGATGAATGACACTTCTGCAATGATGTGTACCTCGATACTGTCTTATCTATTCAAGTTCAACTTCTGATTTTCTATATAATCAGGATGTTCAGTCCAGTTACCTCAAGATAAATTACCAATGAGATACCACACATACACACAAACAAAACAAACAAACAAACCAACAAAGATCCTCTGGCTGCAACACTACACGAACAGAATCAGTAGATAATTGATGGAGTTTTCGAGGTTAGAATTATATTCTCTCCGTCAATTATTTGTTTTTGTTCTTCTAAAATTACTAGATATTTCTGAAAACAAGGTTGCAATAGAGCTATTAGTCAATCTTTAATCCGTCCATAAATTACTTCTACCTACAGAGTGCATATCATGTCTACATTCTGTAATATGAACAATCTTGTTGATTTTGTTTATTCTTGCGAAATCGTATTGCCGACTAATATTTCGTGCTATTCTATTAATACATTTCAATGGCTCGTATGACTTATACTGCTATCTCTTAGATATCTAAAAACGAACCATGATATAATCATTGACAATGATGACTGTAAATCATGTTTCATCAAAGACAATATTCGTCTAATGTTATACATTAATCGGTTAGAGGTGGAATACTACTAACCAAGAAGATTATTCCACCAGACTAACTTTATTTCCAGTATATCATAAATCCTGTGAGATACCGACCATCCAAGGAATGCGGATGAGACTGATTCTAAACAAAGTTCTTCAGACAAAAGAGCTACAAGAGCATATTATTTGATATCTGATATCAAGTATTCGATTATATATGTATATTTCAATTATTCATGAATGGGTTTTCATGACATGGTTCCAACAGATGATTTTGTATCTGACGGTGAACTGCGCATTTTGTCAAATACAAAAAAAAAGAAAAAAAAAAGAAAAGCACTTGATGAATGATTATCAACATAACTTCGATACCATCCCTTAGGGAAAAAAAAAGTTGAGTAAATCATATTCCAATCTGTAGAAGTTTGCATAAGGGCCCAAAGTATTCTTTATATACAGTATTACATATCTTAATTCCGGCTATTTACACTACTCTAAGTTTCAACGACAAATAAGATGTTACAATGTCATTAAAATTTCCTTGGGAGATCATCGATTAGCCTACAAAGACATGCTGTGTTTGTCCGCAACACTTGAAAGATATAAATTATCTAAATCCGGGAGAGATTAAATATGTTATAAAATATGTTATGAAGAGAATGTACAATGAAAGTATAAAAAAATACAAAAATCCATATCAGTGTAAAAACGATTTGTAAAATTGACGATAAAGTATCATAATATAATCCTTACTACACATCAGTGTATCACTTCTACTACACGACATGAGGGACACACATTACAAATTATGTCACCTGTACGCTATGACTCTGTAACACATAAAACCAAAGTGTTTATAAAGTAATTTCGCAAAAATTTATTACATCAATCTCTGTGTAGGACCTGCCAACAGAGAAACCTATCATTATACTTTCTTCAAAATTATATAAATTCATCAAATTCGTTATTTCAAACAACTACGAACTCTACCTTCCTCTGTGATAGCTTGGAAACAGTTACAACATGAAACTTTTTATGCGTATACAAAAAGAAAACTGTATTTCTCCTCTTTCCTTACTCAGGAATTGTAATAAATACAAAACTAAATATTTCAATCGTTTGCCACACTAAAAGAGCTCCTCAAGTGACCAATAAAAAAAGAACATAATCTTCTGTATTAGTGATAAGAAGTGAAACTTAGAAGTGAAACTTTACTCCATATACTATTTGACTACTAAATATCAATCAAATAAGAACAGAACAGAAGAGGTTAATCGAATTTAGACAACAAAGAAGAAAGAAAATCGTCATGATCGTGGTACCTTGTAATAAAGCACGATTTTACCATACAAATATAAGAAAATATGTCTATACACAATATGATATAGAATATATATACCAAATACAAGCAAAATGCCAAATTTCATAAGGTGATGACATCATTGAGTTGCACATAATTCTTTGAGAAAACATTTTCATTCAGGTATATCAGAAAAATAAACGATTAAATCATTTTCATCACATCAGTCAAGAGTCAAAATGTTTTGGCCACAATGACGCATTTGAGGTGGCAGAATATTGACTGAACTCTTCCTTTTATTTTTTTTCTTTCAAAATCTCGCTTTAACTTTTCTGACAATATATTATGGAAGAGTTTGGACTCAATCCAATTTACACATGTACCGGCCACCGATATGGCGGTTTCATGAAACAAATAATGACTGATTGACGCTATTTCACGAAATCAGTCTGAATTTCACAATTCGAATAAGTTATTCTTTCAAGTCGTATGATATTTCCACGTTCCGTTTGTTGTACTATATGTATAATTAAAGTCATCGTGAGCACAGAGTTCAGTTCGCATGTGATGAAAATGACCAGACATTGAAAGTGGTCTGGAGATAAAGTCTATTAGCAAGGTGTGCTCCGATATCGTTTGAGGCGTTTATCTAGTTCCACTTCCATTGATGACGTCAGTTCCACGTGCACAGCCTCAGGGGACACCGCATCCGATCCAACCGCGTCCCACGATTCTGATGAGGGCGAAATATCGTCCATTTCAAAATCACCAATAGCAACATAATGTGACTCCTGTGTCTCTTCTTTCTGCAGACTTGTTGCCTCTTTACGATTGGTGAGATCTTCCTCATCAGCGGGGGATCTTTGTTCGGAGTCGTCGCAGGTGGATTTATCAGCGACCTCTTCCTGGGCAGGGTCAATTTGGATCGCTGATTCCTCCGGCTCTCCAACATCGCATCTCTGTATTTCCTCCATAACAACTTCTTTCGGTTGAACCGCTTCGCTTACTGGAGTCGCGGTTCCCGCTACCGCGTTACCATTTACCGCTTTTCGTTTCACCGTCGCGTAAATTACGGTCTCTTCCTCTTTTTTCGGTGCAGTAGACCCGGTGTCGGGCTCGGATTCGTCCACGGGATACGGGCAAACCATGTGGTCGATTTCGTCGCCAACATCTGGAGAGTCGCTGGACATGATGGGACCGTTCGTTTGAGTCTCCTTCTCTTCGCCTATTGTGATCGAACTGTAATATGCGATGTTTAACATCCCATCTTCTTCCTGTATGAATGATATGAATAGTTATACAATAATGACGTCATTCGGATAGTTATATCTCAATATCATTTCATATCAGACATCACGAAATGGAAATTTTTCGGAAGCCAGTCCTCCATATTCTCTGTGCATGGGTTACATCGACAAACACATGTGAATGAAAAGTCTTTTTGACAGGGAGAGGTCTCTCTCTCTAGTGAGTAATGTCATTTCCTAAGTATTAATTTGAGCGAATCCACATTTCCTGACGGAAAAGGTTAAAACTTGTGAACTGTAACCAGCCTTGCTCCTTTCTTTGCTGCCCTCTATTGTTGACAGTACGGAGGAATTTAGCGTGCGGTTGCAAAACCTTCAAATAATAAATTACGGTCGCGTGCAAAGCAGCGAAACATTGCAAGATGTCAAAACTTCTCAGAGAATGCCACACTTGTCCTTCTGTAAAGTAATGTGGGACTAATGACAACATTCGAGGAGTGCTGAATTTCCTTCTAAAGTCCATTGTCCCTGAAAAAGTGGCAAAGCTTTAATCGATAAGTTCTAATTTGACTCTTTTAATTCACCGATTTTCGGTAGACTTTAGAGGCATTATCTACCATTTACAGATGGACCAAAAACCCAGCTTTAGTGTTTCAAAATAGTAACTGTTCTCAAGTGTGAGTTAGTGGTAGAAACAATGTAAAAATTTTAATCAGTATAATCAATGTTAAGTATTGTCAAATATGCAAAATGTTAAGTATTGTCAAATATGCAAAATGTGAACAATAGCTATCGCTAAAATTGTTTTTAGAATAAACCATCTACCATGTCTACAGTTTTGGTTTATTGAGAAAAAAATAGTGATATCTCCTTATAACTAAGGCTTTATTGCAAAATTCTCATATGGTAGGATGTTTTGTGATACAACTGACCTACTCATGTATGCATCAAATGTGATAACTCCAGCATTCTTTAATTCACTGCTCCCAATTGTAAACAGTACCGTTAATAAGATTTCACTACACTGCACCTCGTTCGTTAGCGTACACTAGGACGCGGCGTGACGTGTTTGTTACAATGAAAAGGAAAAAGCCTGGACGACTTACTCCCTTCTTGTTCTGCATCTCTACGGACATTTTATGTCCCCTTCTGCCACCAGGGTTGTCCACCATATACTTCTGACTCGATCGGCGGTTCTCGTAGAAAACGATGCCGATGGCGACCAGGAGAACGACAGCGAGGATCGGAATCAGAATTGCGAAGACGAGAACGACGGTGTCGATGAGGAGTGCTGCCATTCATGAGAACCAGACATGAATTATTTTTGCTTTTATTGCTTTCATTTTTGTATTATTATTTCTCCTTCCCCAGGTGCATTAGAAAATATGTGCGCAGCATGCAAACAAGGTGTATGAAGACAAAAAACTTAATGCAAAGGAACTGTAAATTTTGTAACATCAGTAACACTTTCGATAACATCCCAACTATTGCACACTACAATCATAATTGTCAAGAGAGAGGGAGAGGGAGAGAGAGAGAGAGACGAAAACACTACAGGAACGCCCATCATACGCAATGCTACACTTGGATGGTGCCCTGACGAATTTATGATTGGATTCTGAAATCATCACCAACACTCGATCACTTCAAACAAAATTTGAAGACCTACTTATTTTCATATCCCTATATATTCACTGGACTTGTACTGTCACTGCCTAGTAATTTGTATATATTTTATCTCCTATATAGCGACAAGAGATGACATCTCATAGCGTTTTGTATCCAGTGGAAAGGGCGCTCTAAAAATGTCAATTATTATCATTGAACTCGAGTCAAAGCTAGGATCGACTTCAACGTGAGAACGGAGAAATTTTACTCGTCCGTGTGGGGTATAAAAATAAGTGTTTTGAAAACTCTTGTTACTTTTCAATCCCCTAAAATTCTTTGTAGCTCCTGAATTTGAATGTTAACGGATTGATAGAGAGACATGCCATATAGACGACTTTTTTTTTTTTAGATGCTTGCTTGTTTCCATATGGCATTGTTGTGAAATTTGCTGATAAAAGAATGAAATACCATTATTACAGGCTCCATAGAGCCGTTAAGAGTAAAGATTCCCAACATCACTTACGAAATGATACAGTTACCATAGAAACATTACAAGATAGCAATGGCAGGCAGGTCGGTTGCTTTAATTAACGTACATCAAACAGTATGCTGTTGTAATATACTTTCCAGTTTTAAAAAGAAATAAGTTACGTCACAGGAAAAAATACAGGTAAAATGATGTCCAACCCCTCAGAATTCTTCGTTTTCCTTTCCACTGTCGTTTTTTCTCAACGATGGATTTCCCAAATAAATCTTTTGTACTAAAAGAGAGTTAGGTGGGAGTCAGACTTACCCGGCTCTGCAGTGGTTCCGTAGGTCGCAGGAGAGGTTTGCGTTGACCCGGGATCTAGAGATCAACATGGACAAAATGTAATCGGTAATGAACCACCATCGGCACACCAATCACGAGACTTTACAAAACGACTACTATGAAAACCAGAAACTTTTGTGTTCATGAAACTTTTGTGAATTTCGAGAGGAGCCAAGACGCAAAAGTAAAATTTTCGAGAAAATTCTGAATCTACACAATACATTGAAAGCCATAGGCAATTCGCTCAAGTTTCACACCGCATTTTTTTTTTTTTTTGCTTTACAGTACCACCAGACTTGTACTTGCTTTTTAATATACCTAGCTAAATTGTATGTACCCAGCTTGACCTTTAGATGCTCACTATCTCTCAAGTTTTGTTAGAGAAAGCACAGGTGTGTAAGTTTTACATATTTGAGGATACGTTTAAACTGCTTGCAGGAAGATATGTTTTTGCTCTTTCCCCATTAGCTGTTGGACTGATACAATCGTGCACTTACCAAACCTTAAACATGGACTCTTCTCCACCACTAACGAAAAGCAACAATCATATAACTTTCTATGTCTGTCTGTTTGTATTTTTTTTTCTCTGTCTACATGTACATTATGATATGTGTCATGTCCAAGATAGATTCATTTTTACCGAATCACTACGTTTTATGTACTTGATGTTACAGACAAACAAAAATAAGTTCGACTTTTGAATATTCTGGCGCAATTCTGTGTCAGTAGAAATCCACAGGAAGTATCAATTTTCTTGAAGAATTCCAATGACGTCATAATAAATGCTTACAATTACCGGATGATGGGACTTTACCTGTTAACCGACTTGTAGACGTCTCTGCGGTCGATACAGTTGGTTCGAGCGCTGTTTGGAAAAAAAAAAACAAAACAAAGAAAAGAAAACAAAAAATGAGGAACTGTTGTGGCATGTGATTTGAAAGAAAGATTTCAATACAACACATTTCAGTACTATTATGTGAATACAACACTATACAATATATTACAAGACAACAACAAACAGTACGATACGATACCTGAGAACGAAATATCTTATGTATAAGAAGGGAATAAGTTCGGTGATAGACATTAGGTTTTTGTAGAAAATGTTACTCTAATAACTCCAAATCTGATACATTCTTTGGTAAAAGTGTAATGGTTATTCGAACAGCGACTGCTTTTTTGGTTTCGGCGAACAAGTAAGAATTATTGCATTCGTTGAAAATATGATGGCCGAAAACAAATTCAGAACAGAATTTTTTCTCAAAGTCTCTCTTTAAAATTTCCAATGATTTACCATTGTGCTTTGGGCAAGCAGGCATTGACATGTTTACAACATTGTACAAATAAGTACCATATCAATTCACTGGGTATCGTGAAGTACAATATCTGCAGCAACGATTACACACTTACATCCTACGCTGACAACAGTAGCCGTCAAGTTGCCTTCTTCCAAGTCATCTTGAATTACATCTAGAATGCCGCCTTCTGTGGCGTCGGTCGACACATTGAAGAAATGTTCGCTGGTGGCAATGATGCTGCCGTTTGTAAATGATGTCACCTCACAGCCAAAGAACCCCGAGAAGGAATCGCCGACTGTAGAAAGCTGAAATTACGTCACAGTGACAATAGACATACGATATACACCCATGTGTCTGTTTCTGCACACTTGCACTGAAGGTGATAGGTCGTATTTGCAAATTACTACTCAATGGTTTAACCGGGGGGGGGGGGGGGGGGGGCGGAATCCGCCCCCCCCCCCTCGACGTTTCGCGCTATAATTCTGTAACGCGAGAAGGCCTCGTCGCGAGGCTTCTTGACTTTCTTCGTTCAAGTCTCGCGCAACTTTTGAGACCAAATTTGCAACGTCCGCGCATACTTTTGAAAAGCCACGCCCATTTTTGTAACGGAATGTCGCCCCAAAACGGGCACAATTTTGTGATTTTGTGTACATTTCCTATGGAAAACAGTGCTCTGTCATGAAAGTCATGAAAACCTGATTATTTTTACAATTAATCACTTTCATTGATTAATTTTGTGCTAATTATGGTAGAAAAGTGGTCAGTGACAATTTCCAATGAAAAAACAAAGAAAAAACAAAAGTTGAAAAACAATGAAATACATAAGAAATTCTGAAAACAATAAAATACATAAGAATTGAAATGAGTTTCGGAAGTTTTTGTGATGTACAATTGTTGAATATGCTAAAAACAGATTTACAGATCAAAAATTAGACTCTCCATGCATTTAATTAGGTTAAAATATCATCTTGAGCTTAATTTGCATAATTAACTAATTAAAATTAGAAATTGATTGTTTCAAAAAATCTTATGACACAATCTTGTAGATTATGACGCGGGTCTCACGCATGCAAAATTTCATCGCGATCGCACCACCGATGGCCGAGATCTGGGGGGGGGGGGCGGAATCCATCCCCCCCCCCCCCCCCCCCGGTCTGAGCATAGCCAAAAAAGCCCGGCCCCTTTAGGGTTAAAAGAGAAAACCCAACTCTCTCTAAGTTAGAAACCAGTGAGTATCATCTCCAGTCATTATGTAAAGTTTAAATCGGAAAATTTTTAGTCTCCTTCTAAAGATGACAGGAACATCAACTTGCTTAATTAAAATATTAGTTTCTAAACGCAAAGCCAGAAAAGCCTCATAACATTAATCATATTGCACAACTCTACTGAGGATACAACTTCTCTAGTACATTGTACTAGGTGCGCAGCTCTCTCTCTCAAAAAAAAGTTGCCCTTTAATCATGGAAGTGGTTTCCCCATGTATACTCATGACTACATCTCATCGGTCAAGAGTAACAGTGTGGGGGAAAAAGACAGACACAAACATGCTCGAACGAGGCAGGATTCGAACTGAGAATTCCAAGTTCATGAGTCTAAGCGATTATCCACGATGCCACCACATTCCCATGGTGTTATACGATGCATTCGGATACAGGTCAATCGATGGAAATGAAAGAGCTTGCTAAAAAGGCTAACCATCAATTCGACTGCATGGCATGGAAGTCAACACACTGTATAAAGCAAACTATACCGAATGCCAACATATTGAATAGTACATGAATGAATGGTATAGATTTTGAATGCTGATTAAATGAAGAGTTTGTTCACAAAAACAGATAAGTCCATTTTTGAAGATTTTGAAGTACGGTCTCTGTCATAAAGGACAAAATAATACCTTTTAAATGATATATGGTCACCCACCACATATAAAGGTACATTTTTGAAGTTATGGTCAAAGCAAAAATTTTCTTATTATTCTCTTTATTTTTCTTGACCTTTAATCGCAAATATCTCCATTTGGCAAATATGGACATCGGTTTTTGCAAACAAATTCTTCAAATAGTCAGTCTAGTTATCAAGAATTTAAGAATGGCTTAGGTGATCACTTTTTGGAATACGAACAACAGCTTCGAATCACCTCTGATATTTATGCAATGTTATTCACCCGTTTAACCGTTTAAATATAACACTGAAACATGCTAAAGTAGCTACATCCCTGAAGCTCTTGTGAGCTGAAAGTTGGCTGTTTACGTTTCAAACATTGCCCACACCCATTAACTGCTAATGACACTACTAGACGAATTTTCCAACAAAACCCATTAAGGTGCATGTCTCGGAGTAGGGAGGAAAAGATCGATTGATGTGACGAGAATGAGTCAAACTCACTTTTTTTTTTCATTTATTTTCATTCACTCTCAGAAAAAAAAAAATACAACAGCTGGCTACACTAACCAGTACATCGCATAACATCAACCAGTTGTATGACAAGCAGAAGTGATTTTTCAATAAAGTAAGTTAGTTTTCCGTTCACGCATAATTTTCGTTATAGTGGCAGTGGGGAATAACTCTGATACGTACGACAAAAATATCATAACTAATCATTGTACTCACCTCTTTGCAAACCATATCTGCGAGATTTGAATACTGTAGGCTCGAAGGGTCGGTCAGGCCTTCTGTGAATATCGCTTCCTCACCGTAGATTTCAGTTATCCTGATGATTACCACGAATACATTTGATTCTGTAGAAGGGTATTATGTAAAAAGCGGAGATTGAGAGAAATTTATAGTAACTGTGAGTATTCCTAGATAGTAATTATGGCATAGGTGTTATCTTTTTTTTTTTTTTTTTTTGAAGTTACAAACCACTAGTCATTTTATTATCTCGATTCCACACACATGCCCCCTCAACGTCGTAGATCAAATACTGTTTGACGTTTTGTCCTTCCGTTTGCCCTCGATAATCTGTCTTAAAATTACACCAAGTTTGGTGAGCAAAGTTGATGGCAGCTCCCATACGATAATTTTCGTTCTATTTTCAGCGGAACATTTCAAAACA
The DNA here is from genome assembly GCA_033980235.1 of Diadema setosum. Lineage (NCBI taxonomy): Eukaryota > Metazoa > Echinodermata > Echinoidea > Diadematoida > Diadematidae > Diadema > Diadema setosum. The sequence goes on along the minus strand of CM067077.1, from coordinate 1,015,053 downwards.
AAGTCATGAATCGAGAAGCCGAAAACGAGACTAAGGTCCTTTTATCATTTCTGATTTTGTGAACTGATAAAAAAATAAAACAATAAACTATCAGTGGCACCGTTTGCAAGTCAAGTCATAGTACTATACCTTTTCTTGGAAAATTAAGTGCAAACTTTTACCGTCACTATAGAAGCAAGTTAGATTGTTGCTACTGTTTACACAAATTGCTATCATTCTAGCATGCAATCAACATACTTTTTACTAAAGCATGTTCCTATTCAAAGAGGTTCACAACTTGTGACAGTTTATAAATTATCCATTTTACTTCTGTTACTGTTCCAACTGTTATAAGTACATTGTACTATTGAAGTCTTGGCATCAATACAAGGCGGATCATGAAGAAGTGTAAACAGGTGTGGCCGCAAAGACTTCGTAAGTCAAGAAAGCATCTTATAAGGTTGCCATGGTGACACCCATCCCATTCTCCCCGCCCACCCTGGCCTATTTTATTATCTCATTCTCACCTACGCACGCCACTCTTTTCTCCGCCTCACTGGAGGCCAGTCTGTAGAAACCAGGCAGACACTCACACCTCGGTCCGTCTGGCCCCACCACGCAACGCTCGCTGGCTGGGTCGCACAGACCCTCGCAGGAGCCCGCGACTGCAGTGGAGTTAAACAGTAAAAACCAGTTAATGTAAATCTGTAAACTAGACATTCAGCACATAATATTTCATATATTTCTCGCGGTACTGTTTACAATGGAATTTCCTTGATATTGACACAGAGAACTCGTCAATATTGACGGGATGACAGCATTGAGCTGCAGACGTTGTATATCTCCTGCGTCACCCGTTCTGCAGCTGTATAGGAAAAAAAATAATGAAGACCGCCCTTGGGCCCAATATCACCTTGTGACCATTACGTCAGTGGTCTTCAAAAAATGGGCAGCCTCGGCATTGCTATCATTACAATTACAGTTTTATATATATCTACTTTATGCTCCCATCCCCCATCCTACAAACATATCTTTGCAAGTTAAAGTTTGTAAGCATTGTTCATTTTAAGTGCACAAATGACACGAATAAGGTGAGGTTGTTGAATCACACAATGAATTTCAGTGATATCAGAATATCTTCAGGGAATATTTACATTTCTCAGCTGTACTCACATAGCATTCTTTCCCTATATCATTTCTGCCGTCATACCTGTTGTGACGTCACTGATGTATGTCTCCGTGTACAAATCTGTTGGGACCATGCTTGCTGTTGCGTCATTGCCTGTAGGGGGCGTCATATCAATTTCGGTCGTCGGTTCCTCTGCGTCGAGTGTAGTAAGCACCTCCGTCACTATTTCAGTGAAGATTGACGTGACTTCGTCTAATTCTGTTGCCATGACGTTGGTGGCCGAAGGTGGGACAGCGCCCTCTGTGGTGGCAAGAGAGCCAGTTGATTCGATGTCTGATGACGTCATCGCAGTTTGGGTTTGTATGAAAGTGACGACATCAGTCTTCTCGACTTCTTTTTCTGTGGTCGTTTTGAGTGATCCATCGGTCAACGGAATCGTCTGTATTTCAGTTACATCATCTCCATAAGAAGTCGTTGCAAAGCTGGTGGAGGGAGGTTCGTCCGTTTCTGGTAAAGTAACAGGGTTTGTTGGATCTGCAGGTCCTACTGTCGTGTCGTGTGAGGGAGGACCAGTAGGCTGTAGCGTTGAACCAGTGAAACTTGATGTGGAGGCTGTAGTAGGAGTTGTTGCAATGACACCTGACTGAGTAGAGGAAGGTGGTGAAGAGGTTGCTATGGGAGACGAACGGGATTGAGTTGTTGGGGCAAGAGTGTACAGTTCTGTTGCCAGCATGGTGACGTCCGCGTCGGTGGTTTGTGACGTCACGTCACCCTCATCGAGCGACGTCGTAAAATCTGCACTGGATGTCGTCTGCTTGAAGTGGGTCGTTTGGCTGGTTTCTTGGGTAGACAGCGCCCCCTCCGATGTAGTTGTTGGAGGAGCGTCAGTTGGACCACCTGTCATTTACGTAAATCACCATGACAAGAAAATATTCATGAAGATCTGGCCATGATATCTAGTCGATGATTCTTGATATCATTCCATTGCTTTATTTCATTTCATTTCATTTTTTATTTCTCATGAAAATGGTACAGAAAAAAAAAATACAGTTATACAATACCCAAATCACAAAGCATATATTAGGTGAAAATTCACCTGAATTAACAACAGTCTGTATCAATGATAATGGTTAAACACAAAGGTCTGTTTACAGTTAAAGTGTTTGGCTATACTCATACAGTAGTACGAGAAATATCAAGGAGCTTGCGTATAAGCAAACTTCTTCAGTCGTAGGTTCAAGGACAAATCAGATAAAGGGAAATATGGAATACAGATATCTATCAATACCATATGATTGAAGAGAAACGATGTTATGTTTTAAAACGTAGCAGCAAATTCTCCCATTTATTATTATTATCATCTTTTTTTTAAGATTTGTCATGATGTCAGGTTCGATTTTTTTTAATCCTCTAGGCAAACAAGATGAGGTGAAATAACTGTCTCACAAGTTAGGCCTAGGGGTACTTTTTTTTATTTTTACTTACTGTAATTTCATAATTGGGTACCTGGTTGTTAGAATATAGACCCAAGTTGCCCAAGAACACGATGTGATAATGTACATTTGCACACACAATAAGAGATTTGTGAGGACCTACCACAGGCTCTACTACAGTAGTTTGGGTATTCTGTTCGGTTGCCATAGTTGTTGTCACTGTCCTGTATCCTTGCAGAATAGTCATGTGTGATGCAAAATGTCTTTTTTTTTAATATTTTGAACACTTAAAATCATAGACAAAGCTGAAGGCATCGAGATTTTCAATATTTAAGTTTCGTACCTACTAGAGTAAAGATGACGAATTAAGTTATTTGTTTTTGATATCAAGACTTTCTTATGATTTTATTGACCGTTTGCACATTGCACATATGTGGGAGTTATACACAAACATACGTATTATTGTAATATGGATGAAAAAAATTTCCACTTCTTTACCATCAAATTTCAGCATAAACATTATCATTACAAAGTGTATTTTTATCAACTGTTTTATCATTACGAATGTCGATTTGATTTTCTCTTTTACATTGTCATTTTTTCCTTTCATATAATGATAAGTATTTTCGTTCCTCTTGATATTGAGCGCGCATTCTGTAATATTCTTTTTATCCTACAGGAGATGTGCAAAGTTAACCATGCAGGGAATACAATCCTGATGAAATTCCACGTGTTCTTAACAAGATCAGTGGAGATAAAGGCGCCAGTTTCGTATCTGCACGGTTTTGTTTCTTTGCTGCTTAATCAAATAAGGCTCGTTCTAAAAGCAAATATTTACAGGAGGTTGGACCATTTTACCACCCTGCGTTATGGCAGTGGATTGACTTTAGTGAAGAAACAAGCGACTTTTTGCATCGCAAGGTTTATTTCCTGAAATAAAGATTGCATCGAGTTTTCTTCGTTGCTTCAATCTCAATGAAAAAGAAAAATGTAAAATAATCTCTAACATTTAAAATTTCATTGTTCGTGTTCAGCTCTAAATGGATTTTCATAAGGATTTCTTTTGTTCTAACAATCACAGTATGAGCTAGTAGAATAAAAGTTATTTCCTCTTTTTCAAAGTGGTACCAATGTAGCTGAAAGTGCAAGTAGGCCTACTGCTGTATGGACATACGACAATTAGTTCGATTATCATTCGTCGGGGAGAATTACTCCAAAGAAAGTAGGTAGGTTAAATACTTACTCTAAAATAAATTTCACAGAACCACATATGGTACCAGCACTTTGTGTAGGGGCACGTGTTGCTGTCTTGTGTTTGGTCACAGAAATTGGAACATTTTGTTTGGTCACATTTTTGGGCAAGACAGAAATCGCTCTGGGTCTTTCCATCTCAATGTGGTAACGCGGCTGGAGTCACGTACCTAGACTAAAATGGCAAGATGGTGGCTCCTTTGTTCATTTATAGTTCAGAAAAGTCACAAATCTCCCAAACGGTGATCTAGTATTGAGTGTTCATTATCCAGTTTAACATCGTGTATATCAACGAACAGAGCCATTTTAATCACTCAAACTCACTTTGAAAACGAAAATAAGTATTCATTTAACATTTGAAAAATATTTTGTTGTCGTTTTATTTTCTAGGGAAAAGTCGAATTATACCACGTGACAAATATGACCTACACGAGCGATGAATGAGTGACGTGTGTTTGTTTTGCTTGAGTCAAACCTTTTCCCCTATACTTTAATGCTCTAGGGTATGAAAGTATAAAACTCGGTGTGGTCTCCATGCAGTCAGAGGTCAATCACTCGTGTTAGATTCACCATGGTTTCCTTTTTGTACGACAAACATTACTTGCATTTGCATCATACACCTCTAAGCTCTGTTCTTGAAAAATGAAACAATAACTCATGCAATAATGACTTGCCCCTGCCCGGTGCTTACCGTCACATATGACAGCTTCCACGTCGATCGAGCCATCCGAGCACGTGACAGTATCTGGACCAATCAGCGTGCTATTCTCAGGACAAGAGAACTGGATACTCTCACCGTGTTTGTAGTAGGTCTGTGTGGTGCCATTTCCGTCTTTATGAATGACACCGTCTGGAATGAGACTAGCTGAACAACTTTCTGCGATGAAGAGATATCCAGTAAAGACATGAGGTCAAAGGTCGTTCAATCACGGGACTACTGTTTATTTGTTACATCACTGACGCATTCCACAAATTCATCACTCCCATCAGCATAATCAAGTATCTCGACATAATACATATTTTATTTTGACATGGAGAGGATTCTTAGCAGCCCAAATATTGATATTCATTCGTGCATTCCAAGCTACAGATATATTGTTTTAAACAATAGACTGTCCACTTCCTTCTAATTTACTTGATTTGGAGTTCAACGGAAATAATCTGAAATATTGACGAATATGGTATAATTTCGATTGACAAATATTGTATAGTTTTATCATCTCAAGATTTGAGAGAATTTGTTTCAAACTGCCATTCTCCTTAATGAGCACTCAGATTCCATACCAGAATCAACTAAGGAGTCATAAATAATATCCCAGAACTGTTAGCCATATTTCCATCTTTTTGTCCAAGTCCGCACATTTCTTTACCTATGACACGATAGTCCTCCTCCAACTATATAAAGGACTGGATTATAATGTGCATCGAACGGGTCTCATGTCACACCAATTACATAATCATAAGAAAGAAATACAGATATGCGAAAATATCTCCAGGAACACCTTTTAGAATGCTCTCAATATTTTTCTTTTCCTCCGGAAATAATTTACGGTTTTATTACCATTTCTATATAGAATTTATCACTGTCAATGTACCTTGGTCGAGGGAAACGCATACTAGTACCTTTAGAATAGAGTAAACGGTGTTTACTTATCTTACTGCTTATAAACCACTGCCTAAACTTTATTTCCTTAGCGGCCTGAGCGGGAAGGTAAACAAAGGTTCGGTTATGGAGTCAAGCTAAAGCAAAACCCTGGTGTCATGTAAGGTATCGGAAATGAATATCAAAAGAAGTCGACTTGCTTCAAATTATCAGTTTCTGTAATGCCCATGTAGTAGATTCGAATTCCCGTGTAGTTAGACGGTGTGCTTTCATCTGTTTAATCATAAACTAAAAATATGTGGAAGACAGTGTTTTTTTTTTCTGCCGTTTGACTGAATTTGTGTGTTTGACATGAAAGAACTGTACATATTTATCTTTTTGAGCAATTTGATTGTTGGTCCTCAAAAAATTCGATCTAATACTTGCCAGCTTTTCATGTTTGTGGGTAAGAACATCGCTTTTTAGATATTTGAACCGGCTACTTGTATATATAATTATATATCCTAATGAACCAAATTTTGTAAAATATGTTTTAGTATACACTGAAAGTATGGTTGAAGTTATAATTTTGTTTACCCGACACTCGTGCATTTCACCAGAAAATAGCTCAAAAACAATGTAGATGAAATAGGCTTCATTGTTAATTTCTGCACACTATAGCTACACGTTAACACAATACTATTATAGACAACTGAATAAAAAACAGCTGTAGTTTTCACTTCCTTCAGTGTCCCTATAGAATTCGTTAACAGCAAGTTATACCGCAAGATAAAATACCCCAATTGTATCACTTCGTTACAAATTCCTTAAATTTGCATCGAAAAATCAAGTGAAAGAAACACGTAACTAATTTTTTTTTTTTTGGGGGGGGGGATGTCTTATGCAATGTTCAGACATTGTGTGGCAAGTAACTTGTGACCCCCCCCCCCCTTTCAGCCCCAAACGCCACCATCACTGTACCTAGAACAAGTTGAGTCCACGGTGACATGTCTACCAGTATGAGGAGCTGAATCCCTTTAATGATTTACTTCATGCTGGTAAAATTAATGTAATCATAATGCATTACCATTACGACTCAATAACTAGAAGGTATGACTGGAGTGGTGCTAAACCATCTTACCGTAACACAGGGTGTCGCTTGTATCTGGTCCCCAAACGTTGTTCCCCTCGCAGTAACTGTACGTTGGTCCTTCTTGTGTGTACTCCCCTGACGCGTTACAAGACAGCTCGATCCTTTGGTAGAAGGAATAGGTATCTAATTGAGGGGTTACCACAACTCTCGTTGGATCGGAGAGAGGCACAGTGGAGCAACCTGATGGAAACAATCGACAAACAAAGATGATTTTATCATCTGTTAGTAGACTTTCATTTCATTTCATTTCATTTCCGACGAAAGAATACAAGAAGACAATATGAGATCGTTTCTTCAAGGATCTCAAAAACTTGTTTGTTTGTTAGTTTGTTTGTTTATTTTCAAAACGGTAAAAAACAACTTTCGGACTCAATGCTGTTTTTCAGCTTGCACCATAAAAATGTGTCGATGTGTAATGATGATGATAATATGGTAATAATGATGATCGTTGTGATAGTGAAAAATGAAACTGTACATTCTGTCTTTTTCTTTTTCTCTTTTTCCGCTACCGCTTAGAGATATTTATAAATGTGATAATGCACTATACAAGTATTTTGAATTTTTGTTATTTTATTATTATTATTATTATCATCATTATTATCATCATTATTATCATCATCATTAGTAGTAGTAGTAGTAGTATATTCATATTCACATCATTATCATTATTGCTCGCAATAATGATAATGATGTGATGATAATGATAACAAAAATTGGAAAAGTATTGCAAAATTTAATTAACGAATTCAAAATGCTCCTCTGATTACTGTTTCCAAAGAAAATGACGTTTTTATGTCCTTTGTAAAACTCTCAGATTTTTACTTGTCACACAAAAATAAAAATAGATTCGAACCTAGTATCTAAAAACTAAGGATTGAGAATCGCTTCAGTGACCTGGTCCGAATGACTTGATTGAACAAACCTTGGTTTATCATTACAGATCCTGTTTACCTTTGGGAGCAGTGATTTTAAAATGTTCAAAATATCACATTTGATACATTATTTTGTGTAGGTTCTGTTGTATCACAAAACATCCTACCATATAAAATTTTCATGATAAAGCCTAGAATTTAGGGAGATATCAGTATTTTACTCAATAAACCATAACTGTAGACAGTTTAGTCTGGAAATATTTTTATTATAATTTTGTTCACATTTTGTTTATTTAATAATACTAAACATCGATTATATGGATTCAAATTTTTTACAGTGGCTGTATTTATCCCTTACTTACATTTTAGAAATATCTTAAAGCACTAGTGCTGGTTGTTTGTTTTTTTTTTATTTCATCTGCAAGAGGTAAATTATGCCTTTAAAATCCTTGAATGTATGCCAGTCTCATGAGGTATTCATGTTCTCATTTCTTCTCCCCTCCTTATACATTATGAAGAAGAATGTTATCAGGACCCTTTTGCATTAAAAAAAAAAAATCGATTAAACATAAAAAAGTAAGAAAATCAAACATAACTCAGGTATCAGCCAATCAATATCGAGCATTCAGAGATTAATGTCAATTTATTGACTTATGTTTGATCTCAACGTTTTATGCACTAGGACCCAGGGCCCTGTTGCATAAAAGTTGCAATCAAACATAAGATAGAAAATCAAACAAGAGTCTCTGAATACTCAATTCTGATTGGCTGATACCTGACTTATGTTTGATTGCATCTTTTTATGCAACATAGCTCTGATAACAGTAACATCAATTACAACTGGATCGAAATATAAGTCTAAAGTTGGTCTTTTATCTAGATTAGCGATCAATGTACGATTCCTGAAACAATCTTAGCGTTGAATTTTGATTGAATTCTTTGTGTCACAATATTAACAATCACCAGGAAAAAAAGACATGATTGCACAATTTTTATGTGAGATACTTACTAACAAACTTGATCACGTTTTTACTGTAACAAATGCGCTATTCTCGCAAGTTGCAAAACTAAGTGAAAATTAAGCGTTAAACATATATTTTCAGTCATGTAACCACGAGAAATGAAGATTTGTGTGTGTTCGTTTTAAGACCAGTCCATTACACACCTCCATGAAGGTCTTATCCCATGTCATGTTACGTAAGTAATGTTAAGTATTACTTACTCGGTTACTCATAGAAGGCAGTCAAAAGGTCAAATTAAAACAAATTCATTACTAGATATTAATCACTGTTATCTCGACTCCCTTTTTTTTTTTCATTCTTTGACACACTTTACTCCCACCCCATTGGAATGCCATGCTAGGTTTTAGCAAACAGACGGTGGCCTATCAATCTTGAATACTTAAGTTCGATAACGATAGAAGCAGAGGAAAAGATAGCTCACCGAGCAAATACATAAAACACGTGTTGATTTTTTACGCACACGTAGAAGAGGTGTGACTTATATAATACACTATGCTGTAGCTTGCATCTTGTAGAGTATTCCTATGGCGCTCATAAGGGTCATTCGCATTTAGCTCTATTTGAATTTTGAAATTTGAAATGAAATTCATTTACCAAAACAGACATCGTCATCATAGTCAAAACAGTCAATAGTTAAGGTACAGTTTTAATAAAAAAAAAAAAAAGAACCGGCAATAGCGTGCAGGCCAGTCGAGGCCAGTCGAGGCCAGTCCTTTCAATGATATAGATTATAATATAATGTATTTACAATATTCACAGAAGCAATATTATATGCACATATTTACAGGTTTTCAAACGGGATCATACATTATTTGATAAGAGATACTTTCGCAATGATTTCTGAAAAAAAAGTTACGTGTGTTCATCTCTTTTACATCCTGTTGAAATCCTCTCTGAATTATACTGCCCGCATATGACATGGAGCGTTTACCAGTTTCAGATCTGATTTTTGTGGGTTTATAATTCATATTTTTTAAACCTTGTATCATAATCATGCTCAATTTTAAGCCAATAATCGATAATCGATAATCAACAATTTTGCCTACCAGGATTCCGATATTCTATAGAGTGAATATTACAAGTGGTTATTTCTCATTTTTTTTTAATCTATGACCGTGGCAATGTACCATGTGTCATAGATCAAACGAGATTTCACAATTTGATAGCAACTGTGGTACAGATTAATGTTTGACTAGACTTCATCATACGGCTAATAATGTATACACAAAATATTGAGCGTTTATGGAAAAATACATCATCACCTATATATCTTCTTTTTTTTTTTTTTTTTGAATCATCGTTGATCTTCTCCGGTATGATGTCAAGTTGTATTTTCACATTCCTTGTTTTGTTTTGGTTTTGTTTTTTTCCATGTGGAGAAACTGTGCTTTTTATGAAATGCGTCTGTGTAAAATAATATATAATTTGATTTGTTGTCTATCAAATCGATGTTATAGGAGATGCCAAATTCATAGCTTGCATACATACCACAATTACACCTTACAAATGCAATAATATTGTAAATGTCACACGGGAAGAGAGACGTAAACTACATAACTGCGTTGTGCAAAAGTCAACGCCATTAATACAACATTTACAATAAAAATCATCTAGTTAAATAGAGACAAATCTCCGTGGAATGGAATAACCCACTCGACAATTCAAAAGATCCATGTATCAGTTAATGGAGTATGTTAAAAATGTACACCTAAGTATTTTTGTTGTGTTTTGTTTTGTTTTGTTTTTGCAGGTGAGAACAGTGGTGAAAAGAAAAATGACGCAAGAGAAAGAAGCTCTGTGATAATGAAAATTTATGATGACTCAAAGATGTGAGAAGAGTTATTTCAAAGCACCATAATGTAAAAAAAAAAAAAAGTTGAAAACCAAAGTTCCAAGATCGATTCTTCATGCTATCAGTTTTGATATTTGTAGACCTATCTATGAAGCTAAGAAATGTTTCAAAACTAGAACAAAAAATCTTTGGGAGACAGGATTTACCATATTCAGAATTTCCCAAAGAATATAATGTTAGAGTAACCATTCGGCGGTTTATCAGCATGTACAGACACTTGTCCATTGATCTTTTAATTGTGACATCACGATTTTCAAACCTTTTATAAGCTGAAGATTTTTTTTTTCAGTTGCACACATCATAATGCAACTGTTATCATATCAGCAAAGATTGACAATTTGTACAATATTGAGCCACCAAAATGTTAGAATGTGCCTACGTGAAAATATAGTAGCATTTCTCTGGGGCGCAGAAAAACAAAAGAGCAATGCCCATGTTCTGGGTTTTGTTTGAAGTTGTTTTATACACCCCCTGGCATACCACAATCATAACAACTCATCGATGAATATCAGGAAAGAGTTAGATATGTGTCATAAGAGCATTCTGAAATGTTGGAGACTTTTGGATAAGACAGGAGCGCGAAAACACACTGGAAAGAAACGCTCCCATGATGTAAAAGAGGAATATGTTGATTTAACTACACTTGGCAAACATGCGTGTTACATCTTGTCTAAACCTGATATTGTATCCAGAAATGCTCTCACACAGATTTCGATAGGTTAGAAAGGAAGAAGAAGCTTTCAGAATATGTTAAAACTCACATTTGGTTTTGCTATTTTCGAGAATGCTTACAAATAGATCATACAAAGAGTTCATGGTAATCAATTAGGATATACAAATATAACGTTGAATCAGTAGGCCCATATCAGTCTTGTAAGCCTTAGAATATATCATGCATAAATTATGTTGAATACACGCGATAATAAACACTATGTATCACGAAAACCGTATCTTTTAATTTTCTTCTTTCTGATTTTGAGTTTCCAAAGGAACGTTATGAAGGATGATATGTTTTTTTTTTTTTTTTTTTCAATTGCTCTGGTTTGGTTAAGCCAACCACCAATGACTACTGGTATGAAAAACTAGCAGACTTTCAAGAAAATGATGATACTGAGTATGACATTCCGCAGGTTTAAGGTATTTCACGATGTCCCACAGAGGTTTCTTACTGTTTGCTGAAACTTGTAGATGGTAGCAACTCGAGCCAAGAAGAACGTAAGCTACCACAGTCCACACCAATCTCGACATCTTGAAAACACAGACGGACAACGAGGATTCCTGATCATAGGTGACAAGTTAGATTGGTGTGCACACGAACAGACAAGCGTTAGCTGATGTTGTTACCAGTTTCCCCACCGTGCAATACTCCGAATGGAGAGGAAGCGAAGTTGAGACAAAATATGATCTCCGTACGAACACACACAAAAGTCATTAAGCATATTATGCATTCTTTAAATACACATCGTAACATTGAAAGAAAGGCGCGCCGTTTCGATCACGTTTTTCTGGTATTATGAATCACAAATTCCTCGTCAAGTGTTACCGTGGGTGCATGGAAGTGGAGAATGCGGTGGACAATAAAGCAAATTTGGGCGAGTCGGTCGTCACCTTATACTTCTGGCTATCGCCATAAGTCAATACTGATCACATATTAACACGCTGACCATCGTGGTTCGTTGACGTGTTATCAGCAATATGCGCTATATACGTTGTGCACAGATTACAATCACATCCACCTTCTTCAAGAATTTTTCTTTTTCATTTCTATGGGTGAAAATTCCAGAAATCGCAATAATATAATTTATTTCGATTTCATGGTTCATGCATGAGGATGTCTTATAAGAAAAACGAAATAAAATGTGATGTTGTTAGGAGAGAGTCTCTGGGGATATATTCGTCTTTGCGGTTTTATTCTGTGTAGTCATAAATTAGATTCATATGTATTGTGTACATGGTGTAGCAGAAAGCTATTCAAGTATTATAAACATCTGGCCAGGCCAAGTCACATGAGAATATAGTAACTCTACATTATTGAAAATTATTTTGGTGATAGCAACATGTTTCCATAGCTAATACAGCCAAGAAATCATTGATAGCTATGTTGATTGGAGACTTACCATCATTTATTGTAAAGTTTCCATAGTTTTATGGAGCGGACCAGATGTTCGCATATAAAGTGCGGGGAATTTGCGAAGATAGTCTTGTTTTAATGTGACATGGTGGGGTATCACTCTTACTATTACGTAACTGTGTTGTTGTTGTCGTTGTTTTGTAAAAATTATAAACGCAATATCTTGTCATAAAGCTAAGATTGAATGATCTGGAAATATATAGTCAAGGCAGCATATCCGATTAGGTTCTGACATTACACCTACAAGCTGAAGGTTTAGTCTCATAAGGACCAGGAAATACAAATCCTACTGGTATTCTGAACGAACATCGTTAACATAGGATCCTTTGTGGGATGGGTGAGCGTGGTTTATTGGAGGAGATGCCATTCTAGTGGTGGTAGTGGCGTCGAAGAGGTTTATAGGGTTAATGTGATGTTAAGTTATACACAGTTTTGGTGAGCGTGCAAAGTGGACGTACTTCAGAATATTTGAGTCTGATTTCATTTTTCGCTTAGAATCAGAATTATTCATCCCATTGTCCATCACTGCCAAAGAATAAAAACAAAAGTTCCTTAAAGGACAAGTTTACCTTCATAGACATGTGGGTTGAGTGAGTGCAGCAATATTAGTAGAACACATCAATGAGAGTTTGAGGAAAATCGGACAATCCGTTCAAAAGTTATGAATTTTTGAAGTTTCTGCTCAGTCAAGGCTGGATGAGAAGACTACTATAGCTTGTGATGTCATATGAGTACAACTGTATACAGAAAGTATAAAGAAAATTCAAGATATTCTCACTTTTGTATGTCAGGGGAAATAACATTACCCCTAACATAAGTCAGTAACATGTCAAAGAAATGTGCACTTTATTCAAAAAGTCAAGTTTTTGTGAAATTCTCTTTTTATTTTCCTTATATTGTTGTACGCATGTGACATCATACACTGTAGTAGTCTTCTCCTCCAGCAGTGATTGCACAGATACTTTAAAAATTCATAACTTTTGAACGGATTGTCGGATTTTCCCCAAACTTTCACTGATGTGTTCTACTAATATTGTTGCCTTCACTCAAACTACATGTATATGAAGGTGAACTTGTCCTTTAAAAATCAGGTATGATTAAATGAAATTTCTTTTATCTAATGCTGTACTTGCGGGTTTTTTTTTCCTCTTATGAATCGATCAAAGAGTGATAAGGAAATTGAACGCGATACTAATATGGCGCTCTGTTATTACTCCATGATATTAATCTCGGCGTTGTTCAACTTTCACTAGTCACAACTTTAATGATTTTTATCATGTTGTTTACGTATTGCTTTAGAGATATTAACAATATCAAATTCTCTTTCCACATCGTCACTGTGATCGCAGCACTAACTTTGTAACAATTTCAAGGCAAGCCTGTTGCTGTTTGATTTCAACACCAATAACAACAACAACAACAACAACAACAACAAAATAGCTTCGAGGGTTCCTGGAATGGTTCGCTCACTACAATAAAGATGAAGGTAGGTATTGTGGACTGCCACGCGTTCAAGCAAGCTCTTATAATTATAGTGGCAATCTTCTTCTGCATGATTTTCGTTAACTATTTACTTATTTGGTAATATAATATAAGTTGCGTCAATTTGATATATGAATGTTTTTATTTACCATCTTCAAATTATGTACATTATTTGCTTACTTGTTTATTTATCCAAATACAAAATTGATAAAACTATAGTTGAGGGGGTCTGTGCAATATAGTGCTAATCCACACTTTTGTCAAAATTGGGTTACATGCATTTTCACAATCCCTATCCTTCACTGTAAACTCCGTGAAAATATCACATTTGAATTCAACCAATAAGATGGTAAAAAATGCATGCATTCATGTTTTATTAATGTACAATGTATGGACATTCCAAACATTCAACAGCGATTATCTCAAAATGACTATTGTGTGGGTTAGCACTATATTGCACCGACCCCCTCAATTGTACTCGACGTTTTGTTCAAGCCTGTGGAATTCAAAATTCCTTAATTAATGTTCTGTACTCATGTGTACGCGTTATTTATATTACTTTGTCATGTTAGTATTGCTGTATATGGAAATAACTCTATTTGAACTTGAATCTGAATTATATATTGACCTTTTGTGTTAAATTACTGAAAAACACACGAATTTTGATTTATGTAGGAAATGAAGTTAAAGAAAACAAAATAAAAACAAATAAATACACAGTGGTGAGGTGTGTTAATGTCGTTCGAATCCGCTTGTAAATTATTCATATCTCCCTCTCTCTCAAAAAAAAAAAAAAGCAGAAGAATTTCATGAGTGGACTCTTACATTGTTTAGAATTCCTTTCATATTATGAAGCATATTTCTATACACATTTTATAGGCATACAGTAGATAGAGCTAAATAACGATTTGAATCTGTTTCATAAATCTCAAACATTATTTCTCAACTCGCTTGATTGTAATACCTTGGCTTGAATATTCATCAGCTGCAATTTAGATAACAACTGCAACAACAGTTTAAACTGACGTCCGACTATTAGAAGTTTAACTTTCATTTTTCTTTTTAGGAAAAAAATAATCATGTATGGCCTCCTCTTGGGGAATTATGCTTTAATCTGATATTGTGATGTTGATATCTTGATTTGGTGTTATACAAAAAAAAAAATAGGCCCTGTTTCCTAAAGCTGTTCATAATGTGGCTCAGGACTTTACGAACGACATTAATATGGCAAGCCAAGTCGGTTTCCAAATCATTGTTAATTTCAATATAAAGTTGAAATTTTCAGATGGTAATTATCATTCTTACATGTTAACACACGTTTTTAGTTGAAGGTGTATTTTTGCTCCAATGTAGATGAATTATTGATATACAGTCGTACTTTGTTAAAACGTAAACGGCAAAAATGGGCACACATCTTGGCACACATTCCAGTTGTTCGTAAAGTCATTCGTAACTTTGATAAGTTTGTACGAACAGCTTCATGAAACAGGGCCCAGCCTGGTACAAGGATTTCAATAGGCTCTAAGCATATTACCCGTGTCTTCCGCATAGACTGGCGAATAAAGATGGATTGTCTATAGGATGTGCAAATGCTGCTATCACGTGTAGCTTACTATGACGAGGATTATGTAGGTATATATATATATATATATATATATATATATATATATATATACATATGCATACATATAATATATGTATATATATATATATATATATATATATATATATACATATATTATATGTATGCATATGTATGTATATATATATATATATATATATATATATATATATAATTTATAACCAAGCGTTGTGGGACCGGACGCGTACATGGAGTCACTTTGAAGGGGAAATCCAACAATTTAGCAGGTTAATTCTCACGCCGTTTTCGGAGTATGTTGTCCAGTAGGCCTATATGAGGAGTCTATATCAAGTCTTTAAGGTAAAGGGTGCATATTCTATGTAAAATAGGTAAGTTTTCATGCGCGAGCTTAAGTGTCCGGAAACCCAACCCCCCATCATATATATATATATATATATATACATATATATATATATATATATATATATATATATATATATATATATATATATATAATTATGTAGGCGCTAATATGTGTGTGTGTGTGTGTGTGTGTGTGTGTGTGCGCGTGTGTGTTCGTGTGTGTGCGCGTGTGTGTTCGTGTGTGTGTAAGAAAGAGTTTAATGCCGATGTGTACGTATGCATTATTTTGAGCACGACCAAGTATCATCCTTGATTTTTATTTATGGCAATTTATGTCGGAAATAACATGACATTAAATTTCTTCTTTTTTTTCATGTCGTTAGTGGTTTATCGTTATTTAGCTCTTCCACCTTAAAAAGCATTCTGATCCTACGATCACTGATGAGTACTCTGTAATGTATTCAGATGATAAAACTTCTGGTCGGATTCTATAAATTATGCTAATACGCAACATGATATTACTAAATTTTGTGAATGCGAGGCATGTTACCTAGAGGGCGTAGAGGCAGGTCACGCGGTTTTTCGCATCGACGTCATAAAAAGAGGGTTGCCATATTCACAGTAAGCAGAGAAAGATAGCGTGAATCAACTTTGCGGTTCGCCTTTAATAAAAGGTGTTCGACATTTTAACGAGAGATAATCTCACAAGGAGGTGAACGGGTGTTGTTCACGAGATTCTTATCATGCTGAAAGAATTTAACTGCAATGTCAAGTCCCATAAAATGGTGCGCTGTTTACTTTTTTTTCAACGCTCGCTGTGACCGTGGCGTAACTCCGCTCTTTCTCTTTCTACACACTGTATACTATGACATTGTATGTATAATATATAACATGAATATTAAAAAAAAAATTATATTTATATGTATATTATGTATTATATATATAATTATATATATATATATATATATATATACATATAAAATAAACTGTGATTTGTATCGATGATGTGTTCTTAATCATAATTAGCAGAAGATACGTGACCTGTTACTTGATAAACGATTGAATGGTAGCAATCTTCGGAGTTGTTTTTTAGCATGAATCTAATGAGGGTGGATGCGTCTTTATCACGCTTTACTTTGTCATTTCTCTAAAATCTGTATGCGCTGTTATTGCAGTTTGTCGGACTGACAAAACCTATACAGTTTTAACAGCACGGGACCATGGTTATCCAGCAGACTATGTTTTTACAACTTTTTATGACGTACATCTAGCACACAGTAGTGATCAACAAGTGTAGTGTAAGGCAAAAACTCTTCGGGACAAGAAAACTGTTTATCAAATACCAATATATATTTCTGTTATTTCATATTTTTATGTACACTTCGATTTCATTACGTAATTCATTAGCAATAAGCATTACACCTTACAAACAATACACTATGATATAAAACTGTCTTCTTTCAACAAGAAAAAATGTTAATACTTGTCGATGTCAACCTGTCCCACTATATGCTGAACTGCAGGAGGCAGAGGAAATTTATACTTCTGACTTGTAAAGTACAGTTCAGATCTCAACTTTATGTCCTCAGGTATCATTTTGAGTGTTGGGTTTATCGGTGGGTGTCTCATACCGTCATACTTCAGACAAACATTCCATCCTTGTCCCATTACATATCGTTAAAATAGTTTAGTAATATCTAATAAACCAAGAGACAGAGCAAGAATCTTTGGTTTCGGCACGATCAAACGGCAAACATATGGTTATTCTTATCTGAAGAAAGGATTTAGTTCCACGATGTCGTGTTTTAATAAAATGTGACACCAGCTTGTAATGATAAATCGAGAATGGGGACAGATATTGACATTTTTGCGTATTGATCAAGAATAAACAAACACCTACATACCTATAGGTTGTTAAAAACAGAAATTGAGCAAATTATGAGCAATTATACACTTTACGAGGTTCGTGTGTAATGTATATTCCCATAGTCATGATACTCAAGGCAGTATGAACACAGTGTGTGCTGGCATCAGCGGAGATGCGATACACTGTGTTATACAATTACCTTATAGAGTATCATACGTCTTTGTACGGTACGTAATATAGTCATCGTTATGATATACGCCCGTTAGGACAATTCTTACGAACCATGAAAAATCATAAATGCAACCAATCTAACAGGGACAGTTCGCTGAGATAGGTCTATCACGATGTATCCATGATGGATATATGTGATTCATGAGACGAAGAACATTCTACTCAAAATACGTGTTCTTTCTATACATTGCAGAGCCAAAAAGGGATTCATATTAACATCGTTATAAATTCGCACAGACAATCATGGCACAACAAATGTACCGCTTTTTTACGTATTCACTGTTTAAGAATGGTGGTGAAATAATCCGCACCTGACGAATTTGGGGAGTAAAACAAACAAAAAACAAACAAACACAATTAAATAAGGTGCAAGCACACTACAGTCTCATACGAGTGACAGAGTAATCTGATGGAAACACGCCCTCTTGATCGGCAAGCAGAAAGGCCAGACGAAATACTCCATCACGCATGCGCAAATAAATATAATTGGGACGGATTAAGAAAGAGACTAGCCTTAGCTAAACAGATGTGTTAAGACCTTTGATCCCTTCATCCTATCGAAGACGTCACACGTGTTGATACTATTTTTAGCAATACCCCTTACTCTCTTAAAAGGAAATGCCGTATTTCCAAAAAAAAAAATTATTACAACGGGACCCTCCGCAATGATATCTTTAAAAAATAGTGAATCAATCAAAATACAAATTCAGGGTATGAAACTATAACTCATTGCCCACATCTTACAGAAAACTCCATTTGATTTGCTTCAGTGGTTAAAGAGAAATGACAGGATCTTTGTAGAGTATGTCAAGAATCTCTTCCCTCCAAGTTCGGTCTATTGTATTCACACACAAAAGACATCGAAGTGCTAAACTTGGAAGTATCAGACTCATGACATGCTTTACAACTTTTCACATTTCTCTGTGACCGCTTAACCAAATTGAATGGGGTTTTCTGCAAAATAGAGTTAAGGTGTTATATTTTAAGACCCTGAAGTAGCATTTAGACGGTTTAATCATTGAGTGTTCTCAATATGAAAATTTCATTGTATTTTTGGGGACATACTGTACATGTACACTTGTACATGACATTACAGGAAGACGTAGTAGAGATCCATGGAGATGGGCTTGCACAATTTGTATGATCAGAAGTAGCCTTGTTTCCTTTCGTAGGCTATAGAGCAGTACCTGTGGAGGCGTTCCTATAACTAATGGCAGGGGCGGATCCAGGAATTTCGCAAAGAGGGGGCGCGTTTACAAAATTAAAGGGGGGGGGGTGCACGCACCCCTCCCCCATTTTTTCTTTTTATTTCTTTTGTTTCAACAAAAAATAACGGGGGGCGTGCGCCGGTTGCGGTCCTCCCTGGATCCGCCCCTGAATGGGTATAACCTAATGGCTTTGTGTATTATGCTGATACCTGTTACAGATTTGAAAAGAAGCACTCCTACGTGCTATATCTGAGACATTCTTTTCTCTTGATTTCTGGAAATATTGACAACTTGCTGTTTTACTCTCTTTTCTATTTTGTTGCCACCAAGACAGAAATTTGGTAGTCTTGGCAACAACCTCTCGTAAGCGAAGAGTAAAGTTGATAAGCCGCGTAAAATGCTTCTTGACCAGCCGAGCAATATCATTAGTGAAGCTAATCTTGGGGAACTAGAGATAAAGGAATGAATTCTCGAATGTTTCTGAATAAAAAAAAAAACACCCTAAAAAACACTGAATCACGCAATTGAAATACATTTCATCTATGATAATTTTCTTAATAGGAATAGTGAACTACAGTATTCTATTCAGTTGTGGGATGTGTTGATCTCCTTCTTTTATAACCCTTTGAAGAGTTCACAGTGTTCTCGGGATGGGGTGAATGGGAAGTGCGTGTTATAGGCAAAACTAGTCCGTCTTCAGCGGGGTTAAGTGTTCCATAGTCTTTCGTTATGTTTAGGCACGTTTTCATTCTTCCGTTATTCGCTAAATTTCCATTTTACCGTATACTCCTTCTGCGTCTTCGTTTTCCCCAGTGTCCTCGACTTTGTCTTCGTCTCATCTCTGAATTCAACCCAACTTTGTGTTTATACATGCAATTTTACTGTGTTTTGGGGAGAAACATCATTTTTTCCCCTCAAATATCACAGCTCTTTCTTTTTTGCCAGACTTTTCTGAATTACATTCGGTCCCACATGAATCAACTTAACTAACGAAAAGTGATAAAATAAATGTCTGTGACACTAGAATGTAAACTTGGCAATACATGTAACACTTTATATTTTCTGTAGATACTAATGGAAACACTGTAGGAGGCCCTCTACGGGTCGATCGTGACAGTCTTCAACTCGACGTCTTCATTCTTCCCTTCCACGCGGCTGTCGACGAGGGTGTAATCGACTGAGTTCTCCTTCTTCATTCTCCGTCTCATCTCCGTCTCCCACTTCTTGTGCTTGAAGGCCAGGAAACAGACGAACGCGATGGAGAGGACTACGAAGATATTGGACAGGATGACGATGATGTGATCGACTCCTGGTCAGAAAAAAAAAAGAGACAAAGCTTTCAAATTAAAAGCCTCAGTGTGTTCAAGTTCAGCTCAGTTCACTTCATTTAATTTCTGCACACTGTTTTCCCTGCAATGTATAACAAAAAATGACATGTCATAAATCATATGAATTGTACCAAAGCATTCATACTATCGTGGGGCAGGATCGTATAAAGAAAACGTAAAGGTGGGGGGACATACAACAATGCCAAATTAAATGTAAATTGTTTGGTAAGCATGGTAAGGAACAGATCAGATTGGGTGTAAAGAATATACCTATTTTGAATAGTTTTATAGCAAAACGAGCTAACTCCATTCTTTTTAAGTTGAGATATTTGTTATTAAAGCTGTTAAAAAAATCAAAGAACAAGATAAGAAAGATAGAACATGATAAGAAATTAAAGGATATCTTTAATCATAACTTCTAGAATATTCTTTGTTATGTCACAAGTGAGGTATCATTGCATAGGTTTTGCTCTATCCCATGATGGACTTGCGTTGAAATGTTTGAAAATGGCGCTAAACTCATTTTCCATTAAATCTCTTCATAAGAAATTATACAATATCATAAATGTAATTGGAAATGCAGCTTGACTAGGAAGATGTTCACAGACAAACTTACGACACAATGAATGAAAATTATAACTCTTTTAACATCCCCACTCAAAAGCATAGTTAACATTAATAGATTCAGCAGAATTAAACAGAATGTTTATCATTAAAGGTTTTATTGAATTCAGATATTAAGTAAGGATGTTAACAAGTTATCACCAAACAATGCACACAGTGGTATTACTAGCACACACAAAATGACATCACATGTTTCACACTCACTTACAATGTTATTTTCATCTTCTTTTAACACGAAAATATATGATTCAAAATGCATATCCTTCTTATCAAACTTTCCTCGAGTTCAAGAATGTTAGAAACATTGACTACATGTATTTTCGTAATAATAGTTAATGATAGTGAATGAGGCTAAAATGACATAGACTTACCGAACCCATCAAACCTTGTCTCCGGCATTGCTGTGACGTTGTGCACCAAGCTATCGTTTCCTGGCACGTAAGTCAGTGCGCCCTCATATGTTTGGTTTCCTATAGGGAAGTAGCATGCAATATTAGTACGTTCAAAGTTAGTATTAGTAAGTTACTACGATGTACACGGTTCAACTATAAGGGGTCAAACAATCAAGGCACAAAATATGGCAAAAACTGTAATACCAGAAAGAACGTTACACAAAAAAAGAACAAGTTTCCTTTGTTTTGATTACGAATATTATTTCAGAATGACGATGCAGTTGGCATGTGGCATCGTATTCTTACCATGTTATTGTTTATGCTTCTAACGGTTCCTACATTTTTAGATACAGGACAGTTTTTACTGCACTGATTTTCTTGATAGTGTTTTCGTGCTTGTATCACTGTGGTATGGTGCAAACTGCTTCACAAAGTGGAAAGATTACGCAATAGTGTTATAATTTCTGTCAGTACGTAAAGTTTACACAAGGGATACTTACATGGCTACCTGCAAACACAGACCTCCTCCCCCACGAAAACAAAAATAAAAGAAAAAGAATGATAGTAATATTCCTATTTATAATGTTTGTTTTATGTTATAAGTGCTGTCTGGGGCAAATTATTTGTATAGGGCCCCATTTCTCTCTCTCTCTCTTCTTTCGATCTTTAAAATAACAACAACAACAATATTCCTCGAACAGTATCAAATTGCTGTGTTCACATTTGCAGTCGGACATGACGAGCAATGCCTTTTTTTTTTTTCTTCTTCTATTTTTTTTTTCTTTTTGAGGTCAGATCGCAGTGCGCCCTCTCCTGACTACTCCTGTCTCGGATGACAATCAATCTTTACCCATCGTCTTCGTCATCAAGCTTGTGATCTTCATCATGGGCGACGACTCCTGGGCCACGGAGGACGGCTGCAAGCTCACCGGCGATGTCGTACTCGACACGCTGGCTGCGAGTGCTTCGAGCAAGGGAGCGTGTGTGGAGTTCATGATTGCTGCCCTCTACGTCAACACATCGGAATTCAAGGATAAAGATTCCAAGTTCACAGGCAAGACTGTGGCAGTAGAGTTTCACCTAAGGTTGTATGTAACCCAATGGAAGACAGTCTTTTGATGCGTGGTCTATTAGGGCCGTTAGTGTTCTTGTTGTTTTGTTTTCTGCCCTTCTGTGTAATAAAAAAACAAAAGTTTTTAAAAAGTCAATCGCTAAGAAAATGATGTGAAATGAATCAACCTGAAAATCGGTTGCTATAAAGTCTTGTCATAATTCTCGGTATCGCCAATGCGCAGAAAATTTCTGCACACGTTGAATAGATGCACTGTGGGATTCCTCAGTGCCCTTGTTCGCTTCCGGTTGTCTCACGCGAGTCGCAGTTCCTGTACAATTCAATGGAGTTATTTGTCTGCTTTTCCGTTGTTACCCCCCCCCCCCCCCCTTTCTTTTTCTTGGCTATAATTCAGCTTAAAAGAGTTTTACTGATTTGCGGTCATTAGAATCATGATTCACTACTGCAAAGCTTCAATGTGCTGGTTACATGATGGAAAGCGAAGAAATCTTCAACAAAAATACCTCTGGATAAAGACAGAGCATGATCTGAGTGCATGTGCAGGAAAAACCGGAGCAAGTTTGTCTCGTGAGCTATCCCATAATGCATCTAAAACGTTGCACTGCGCATGGCACCTAGGTATTGGCGATACCCAGAATTCTACTCATAAAATTAAATAGTTACATACAAACACGCTTAAACTCAAAGAGGTTTGATGACACAGATAAACAGTCAAGAAATGAATATTGACCTGCAGAGACGCAACTGCGAAGTAAAAAAAAAAAAAAAAAAAGCCAGGCCGCAGTAAAATAATGGTTTGTAACATACATGTACCACATTCTTGGCAGACGAACACATGATTATTCGTATCCAAGAACACACCATGAACTCTGACCTTCGCAGCTGTTCCTTCATAGGAAATTATCACAACCCACGCAGATGGTCCATTCCAGGTGTGTATAGGTAGAAGCATTAAAATACATTAGACAATATCAGAACAATTGTCATGGTATACAACTCAGCAAGTGAATTTAACTCAGTATCGACCCACCCCCTTTTATCATGTTTATCCTTGAAGATATTTCGACTAATGAAATGCATTTAAGCTGGAACTTTTCTATAATAATCTATTGTCAACTGAAGACTAGAATCATTCTTCCTCAATAATCAAAATACTAACAAGATACGTTCATTTTAATCCATATGATCCTGCAGCACCGACCTCATTAAAGGACAAGTTCACCTTCATAAACATAAGGATTGAGAGAATGCAGCAATATTAGTAGAACACATCAGTGAAAGTTTGAGGAAAATTGGACAATCGATGCAAAAGTTATGAATTTTTACAATTTTTGTCTTGGAACCACTGGATGAGGAGATTACTAAGGCTCGTGATGTCATATGAGTACAACAGTATAAAGAAAATGTAAAGAAAATTCAACATATTTTCACTTTCTTTTTGAAAAAGTAATCTGAGTATTGATGGGCTGGTACCCTCACTGATTTTATTATCAGTTGTAATAGTAATGATTTTTTTATTCAGTGTTGAGCAGTGTTGCCATGTTGACAGGATATTTTTTTATCTCCTTTTTCTTCTCGTTTTTGTAAAAGCAATTTCAGAATTGATTGGGCTGGTACCCTCATAGATTGATCACTTCTTGTGATTTACCACATGTGACCACTGTAATATTTGTTCTTTTTTATGTCATGTCCTTATATCATTGTTTGTACAGAGCACCGAAATAATCTGCCTATTTTTATAACTATGATTGTAAAACATGTGCAATTCAGCCTTTGGCTGCCAGACATGATTTCTAATAAAACCTGTTCAATACAATACAATACAATACTTTTTCGCATAATAATAGAACAATTGACTTGCCTCTTTCTAAATGCAATGGGAATAATATTGCCCATAACATTATGTCAGTAACGAGTCAAGGGAATGTGTACTTTTTTCAAAAGATGAAATTTTGTGAAATTCTCATTACGATATTTTCCTTATACTGTTGTACGCATGTGACATCATACACTGCAGTAGTCTTCTCATCTAGCGGTGACTGCACAAAAACTTACAAAAATTCATAACTTTTGAACGGATTGTCCGATTTTCCTCAAACTTTCAACGATGTGTTCTACAAATGAAGAGTTTGTTTGCAAAAACCGATAAGTCCATATTTGTCAAATGGAGATATTTGCGATTAAAGGTCAAGAAAAATACAGAAAATAATAAGAAAATGTTTGCTTCTTTTGACCATAACTTCAAAAATATACCTTTATATGTAGTGACCAATATATCATTTAAAGGGATCGTACAGTTTTGGTTGAGACCTAATTTCAGGTTTCTAACATTTTCAGTGAGATAATGAGGAACCTCCTATGAAATATGAAAGAGCATGTAATTCTATGAGGAA
Organism: Diadema setosum; assembly: GCA_033980235.1. Lineage (NCBI taxonomy): Eukaryota > Metazoa > Echinodermata > Echinoidea > Diadematoida > Diadematidae > Diadema > Diadema setosum. Next base: position 990,107 of record CM067077.1, on the reverse strand, counting down.
TTCAACTTTTATTTGATGAAAATTGGTTTTGAAATGGCTGAGATATCCAAAAAAGAGCGATTCTAATAAAGTGTGGGACCCACACTTTACTACGATTGCTTTGTTTTACTTTGTTTTTGGATGTTTCAGTCATTCCAAACTCGATTTTCATCAAATAAACTTTGAATTCCTCTTAAAATGGTATGCTCTGTATTATATCATAAGTGTTTTCTTGTTATCTCGCAAAAAGTTAAAAGCCCAATTCTCATATCCACCAATACTGTACTATCCCTTTAAAAGGTATTATTTTGTACTTTATGACAGAGACTGTACTTAAAAATTTTCAAAAATGGACTTATCGGTTTTTGCAAACAAACTCTTCAAATATTGCTACATTCTCTCAATCCCTATATGTTAATGAAGGTGAACTTGTCCTTTAATTCCAATGGGATATGGTTATATTCAAACCAGTTGAACTTTGCCATAGTTGTCATAATGTCTTATCGCTGCTGGTGTGAATGAACCACTTGAAGTCAGAATGGTATCTCGTTAACTATCATGCTTGTGCGTAGACACTCCTTCAAAACAATTGCCGAGTTGTGGAGGCTGATATCAGAAAACGACAGATAAAGCCTCAATAATAACAGTCTGCACTTCGTTGATACACGTCCAGGAAAGAGTGAACTCGGTAATTACGATATTGTTAGACAAGAAAAGTTCAGCATAATATCTATCAAATGAACGGACAGACTTGCTGGAAGGGATATCAAACACTGAAAGGAAACAGCCGGAATTCGGAAATGGCCCTTTGACTGAGGGAATGTGAACAGGTCAGTTCGATCGGCTGGCTATATTACTGGATGGGCAGATAACAAGGGTTAATGTCTTCACAAATGCGAAGGAGGAATGATTTCACCAAAGAACCACAAAGATATGTGTTACATACTGCAAACTGTGACAGGCAGTCATTATGACTCTTACAAACAGATGAGGATAGGAACACCCACAAAACCTACAAAAATGCTACTTTTGTCACCCACCAGTGCTGTGGATTTTTTTCGGTTTGTTAAGTTTCATCGATTTTTTTTTTCACTTGGAATATTTTCATGCCTTGAAGTGCGCTTCTCTTTGCTATTGTGGCTATCCTCCCCCCCCCCCCTTCAATTTAAAGTGCGTTTGATATTTACACTGGACAAAGGCATGTCTGGCCTGAATCAAAGATAATGATTTTATGATGAGTAAAGTGTGTGTTAAACAAATTAAAAATCAACAAATGACAAAAATATACATGCACTTTTATGCATGCTACATTACGGAATACATTTCTTCACGTTAGTTCTAGATTGATTCGAAAGAATCGAGGAGAATTTTAAAATCAAATTTAAGATCCGAATAATAAAGATTTTACGTACATTACAAGCACATGACAAATTAAACTAAACTTAGCTACATCATCTCCAGTGGTAGTTAAATCAAAGTGCTGTCACATCCTCAATCTTTCTACAATTTTTTTTTTTTTGTTATAAAATCTCAAATAAATTCGTCCAGAGCCATCAAACCCATAATCTAACAGATATTTAAGGGAATGATTTGGGGTTTCCGCTCAACATGGATCGCGATAAGTGCGAAGATTTCGAATTCACGTGTTGACCCCTCTGTCAGCTGTCTGTACAACAACCTGAACAATCGCGCGGGAACTTAGAGTAAAAACGAAAGACCAAAGTTGCTCGGTGCTTCTTCAACGTACGGTATCTATGTTATAAATGTTTCTGAGGTAACCTTTGGATAAGGAAACATAAATCTCTCCCCATTATCTTTCGTATGGAGTAATTACTGTATTTACACATGACGGTGCGCACATAGATAATCCTGGCCGTGCACGTGTCATATTTGCAAACACTTGATTTCAATGACACTGAAGACGCATTTTAACAAAGCGATTACGCCAGTTAGCTTTTCTTTTCTCTTTTCTTTGTTTTTTTTTTTTTGCGGGGGGGGGGGGGGGAGGGGGAAGGGAACTTAAATTATAAAAATCTTAGTTATTTCCCGGACGAGTGATTTTATCTTACCGTAACTTTGCTGAATGCAACTAAGGTGCATTTCGACTGCAACCAGCTGGTCATTGTGTTAAGGCTTTTGTTTTTATTTAAGGTAGTTTCACGCCATACAAGTCATACATAATTAAAATATGTTCCTTCGGTGTGGGTAAATCCAGCAGCTACCGCACGCACACACACACACACACACACACACACACACACACACGTGCACCCACACACTTGCATGCACACAGTTATACATATATAATATATTACACAAGCAATGTGTGTAAATGTGAGTGTGCATGTGCACGACAGTCGTGTGTAAGCACATACTGTATATTACTTGTTTCTCGAACTTGAATCTTCCTTTTCAGAATGGGAATGATAATGGTGAACTTGCTAATTAGAGACGCTCTTATTAGCCTTGGAAAGATCAAGGTAGCTGTAATCAATGTCAGTAACCGTGACACCTGAATTGATTGTCTATTGTCTTGATCTATCACTTAAGGTATGAATCGCTTCACAGTGCCTTGACCTACATGAGACTCCATACAAGGTAACACGAAAACGAGATCTAATTATCAGATAATCATACCGATATGCGGTGAGTCACAGTAATGTTAAATTCCCAGTTCAGTTCCTTGTTGGAAAGAGCCCGACCTGTTAATAAAGATTAGTCTTTTTGGCAGATCCAATCTGTCAACTATAGCTGTTCAGGCCCTTAGCATACGACAGCCCAACGGTTCGGTCAAAATTTAACCCATAATAAATCTACAATTATACATCACCGATGGATATGCATACTGCAAACTTTTATTCCTAACTTAGCTGCGTATACGTCGTATCAAATAAATCATTAAGTAAAACAATGATAATAATAATAATCATGATAATAATAAAAACAGCAACATTCATAGCAAGAACAATAATAATGATAAAAAGAAAAATTATGTAATGAAAATAAATGGAATGACACAATCATCAGATTATCATAATTATCATTGTTATCACTATTGTCATATCTATAACTACTACTACTACTACTACTACTACTATTACTTAGTAATATAGTAGAAGTTGTAGTAGCAGCAGTAGTAGTAGAACTGTTGACAGTAGTAGTAGTAGAAGTACAATTTGTAGTAGAAACATAGTGATTATAGTACAATAATTCAGAATGTTCTTAGGCACACAACATAAGGTTACAAGAGGGGCATTTGAGGCAATATAACAAAGTGTTTGAATAAGAACGCATCGGGCAGGATATAAATATCAATGTACGATGTATTAACAGACACAATGTTTATTGAACTTAATATTTGTGTGGTTATGTTGATTGGCACTACATGACTCAGTTTAGCCTGATTTGGTTATACCAAGGAGGTACTAGGCGAGCTAGTACCTCCTTGGTTATACGTCACACGGTCACAGCAGATCCACAGCCACTCCGCAGATGTCAGACATGATAGATTTTGCTTCAAGAGTTGTACATGTAAAAATAAGCTCTGTTTGCGAGCCTAAGATTATCTGATACATGTTTTAGAATAAATGAGCATATCTACGCCATTCTGCATAAGAATATAGGCATGAAAATTACTTTTACACACTGAAAAAAAAAAATCACACCTTGGCCTCGTTGGATTGAAGAAGTCAAGAAATGACCTTATTGGGACTGACCAGGTTTACACCACATTTTGACTGACCGGTCTCGTTCGCACTGTTCTTTGCTTTCATCACTGGTAATTGGTCACAATGTGGGTCAAACATTTTGAATGTTAAACGCGCGCAAAAAAAAAACAAAAACAAACAAACAAAGAAACAAACAGATAACAAACGAAAAAAAAAAATCAACATCTATCTATAATAGCCTAGAAAACACATTCATTACTTTATACGTAAAACACAATTAATGTTTCTAAAGATGCTAACTTTTTGAAAAAGAATAATAATAGTGATCACTATCAAGCACTCGAACCCTCTGAACGCAGAGCACAGGTTTTTAATGGTGTATCAGGTGCTACCACTATTGTTAGACTCCTTTCAGTTCACACACACATGACAATACTGAATGGGAGTGTGTCGTCAATAAAAGGATTCTTTGTACTACACGCTGCAAGAAGCGTGTATTCGTTTACGGTATCGTCTGTTGCAGTGAGCAAACAGATGATCGATAGTGCCTGCCATAGCGACCGCCGAGTATCGCACGTCCGCTGCCTTCTCTCGTGTACAGTCGTGGCTGGACGGAATGTTGACTCAGCGATTGTTCGATGACGATCTCCGAACATTGTGGCATAATTCCTTGTGACATAGTGACTTGGTATAGAGATATGAAAATGTGAGGTTGTGCTCATTAAATCTGAATCTTAGAGCTTTGGATCTGAGGGAAAAAAAAAACAGCTGCGCTCTCAGTCATCACAAATAACGACTTGTTCTTAACTATCGCTATTATCATGGAAAAAGATAAGTAAAAAGATAAAAAGTGACAAAGAATACAATTGTGAGTGTTTGTGCAACATTGTTCTTTACTAGGGCTTAATGAAATAAAGCATAACTACGATAATGCGTTCGAGACATGTGTTTGTGCGTTATTTTTCATGACGAAACAAACTGATGTTATGTCTGAAACATGGCTAGTGTTCTGATACCTGCAGTTTTTAGTTTAAAACATGAAGGTTATGGGGGGGGGGGTCGAGGAGAAACCCTACACACATGATGCATGTGATACTTTGATTCCATGCAGCGCGTTTCTATTTTTGGCCGCCGACCGTTCACAATAGACGGCTTTGCGACTCGCATTATTTAAATACAATGTCGCATTAGATTAATTTCACCATTGTTCTGAATGTATACTAGGATGCAATCTAATCCGACTCGTTTAAGGGTACAAATTCTAAGAATTCTAGCTCGTACCTGAGGTTAAAACCAACTTCCTGCCTATGTATTGCTGTGGTCATGTCTTGTTCTCCAACAGCTCTCGCTTGTGCGCAAAGTATCACGTAGTCCTACTTCACTTGTCAAGCAAGCTTCGTTAAATCGTTAAAGTTACTTCAAAGTGTGCAATGTACCGGAAAATCCTTGTTCGTCCTTGATATAAGACCTAGTGGACAATGACCACTATCACTATTGAAGGTTGTAAATACAACCAAGGGGTAGTATTAAACCGGCCTCCTTCCGATCGACTCCAGTCCGGAATAATTATCACTTCATCCTCATCCTCGAAGGCACCGCTCCCGTGGATTGCACCCTTAAACCCTTTCTGTGCCAATCAGTCAATGTGCACAAATTTCACACACAGACTTTATAGGCAACAAAATTAATGTGGCACGCAGAGAGTTAAGAGTATGACGTGTGCCTTGTTGTGATCAGGACAAGAACATAATAAAAGGATTCGTGGCTGGTTTACCTTACAATCTGAGTTATCAAGGTTTTAGTTGAGTAATCAGTGCAGAATTATCACAGCATAATGTACACAAACGTGGCAAAAAGACCACAACAGGGCGATAAAGAGTGAAAAAGGCACGCCATATGGATATAGCAGACCTGGATAGATCCATTGGTCATCTTAGATAACCGAGCATCCCTTACTAAAGCAGCATCGCCTAAGCATCTCTCCCATTCGTTCTTACGTTGCAGGGATTTTGAGAATTTCCATTTATTGTAATGATGATAGGTACAAAGTATAATACAAAAATGTGATAATACACATCGATAAATTCGGAAAACTTGATCATGGCACATATTATGATAACTTTCCATAACGTCAACATAACATGCAGCTTAAGTTTTGCTCTCTGAAATAATTTTCATTGTTTTTGTATAACCCTTTTCTTTTTAAATTTTTGAACAATACTTCGCTTCATCCGGTGAGAGAGGACGTAATCACAGACAGGATTCTTTTTTCGTTTTCCTTTTTTTTTTTTTTTTGGCCGTGAGAATCTCTCACCTTCATGACATTTAATGTCACAATATCATGTTCTTTGCGGTAATGATTTAACAGCATCACGAGCTCCAGGTACAATACATCCGCGACGCTAGCTGGCAGGAAAACGGATAATCCAAAGGGAGCATCCTTTTTTTTTTATTTATTTTTTTTTTTTTTTTTTGGCTGACATTGAGCGGATATCATGGGGGGGGGGTCCAGAAATTACTTCAGAAAAATAATGACATCATCCGTCAGAAGAGATTGTTTGAGTTCAACCTCTAGGGAAAGTACGAGAGAAGTGTTTGTTTTGTTTATCATTTTATCTGACTGTGAATTTTTTGGAAAACTTTGAACTACACATTTGGTTTCTGTGAGAGTGTTACTAGTATAATGATATCATAATTATAATGTGTTTCTCTGTGTGTTTTTCCTTGCCTTTGAACAGAGTACAATATGAATTCTTAAACCAGTTCTTACCGTTTTGAATTTCAACCATCTAACAGTGAATGCATGATTTTTTTTTTCTCGCGTTGTTCCAGCAATGTGATAAAAAGTAAAAGACGATTTAAATTCCTTCTTCATTTTTTTTCATCTTCTTGATAGCATGAAATTCTCGTCTGTGCTTCCTACCCACATTAAAAACGAACACATCTTCACTCAAACACGCCGAGTGAACATCGTCTTGTTGGTTATTTTTTTTTTATTCATAAGACATTACCTCATTAAGCTGCTATGACGTCTTTGCACTGAATGTACAATCAAAGACTGTGTATTAATTCCCTTTCCCAGCAAATGTAAATGAATGTGTGGCCCATTTTATCGGAACATATGAGGGTAAAGTTGGTTGAATATTGCAGAAAATGTTATTCAGTCGCTAAGTGCTCGAAAGTTATCAAGAATAGTCAGTGATCCAAGATATGAGGGAACTTCTTCCTTTTTTCTCTCGTTTTTCGTGTTTGATGGAAATTCTTTCTTCTTGTTGTTAGGTCATAGATGTATGAATCATGTTAAGTTAAAATAGCGCCGACGTGGACTATGACATCACTCATCTACAAAGACAAAAATGAGAGGACATTAAAATATGGAGGAAAAAAACTCGAGACAAGACATTGAAATGATCTTCACGATCTATGTCTGTGTTACTCCATCACATTTTCTCCTGCTCCCAAAGTATTGTAATTGTCATTATGTTGCGTTTATTTTGGATGTTTGAAAACTACGTGGTCATTAAGTTGAAGTAGAAATCATTTTACAAATCTATCACAACATTGCGTTTTTATCAAAATTGTATATTGTGAGGAGGAAAATCCTCCGAGCTCTGACCAAAATGATAATTTACGCACAACTTGTTAATACAATCCGCCCAATGACACTGTTGAACATAATTATTTTTTGGTATATACAAGGGTGCATGCCAGCTACTTTAGGCCCTATTACAGGGGTTCTCATGCATGACCGCTGGGAGACTGTACTGATGGTAAATCAAATACATATTCCATGAACTTTTTCTTCTTCTTCTTCTTCTTCTCCTTCTTCTTCTTCTTTTTCTAGAAGCGATAGGGAAGATTTTTACGTACACTTTAGGATAGTTTATTTCATACTGCATTATTACCTTTGGTCATTTTTCTTGTGAATATATTATGATTCCCTGCATTCTAACATTTTCGGTAAACTTTAATCTGATGTTATGTTAATCATATTTTCTCAACTGTGTACATCCAATAGGAAATTGCTTCATAGGAAATTGATTCAATAGGAAATTGCTTCATACGTTTTTTTTTATTTATATATTTTCTATCTCATATTATAAACATTGATTTTGCAATCCATAATCATCATCCCGACACTCTGCACAATTTCTTTTCATTGTATTCCTAATCGGAGTGCAGAAATAAAACTGAAGTGGACTGATTTACCATACGGATTGTGCCTATACACAGGACAGCTGATACCATGCTGGCAATACAAACTGTCTTCTACACTAAGACGGATCCCAGTTCATTTGTTAACCACTTGACTGCTTGCAGGCTATTATGCACACTGAACACCTGGGTGCTGATGCATGATAATGCATACAGTGTGTCATATCATGCCTTTCAAAAGGAAAAAAAAAAATTGGCCAAGATTATATCGCTAAAATACGAAATAGTGAGGCATATTGATCCTCTCCTTCTGATCCCTCCACAGATCCTTCACTGAGGGCAGCTTCACTTCTGTCATCAAAACCCTTCTTCCCACTGTAGGTCGCCATTTTGAATTGAGACTCTATGGAAACTTTCACCTTGGAGATTTAATCTAGGCTATCTATTCATACATTCGATGAATATGTATAACATAAACGTCACTTATCCTAATATAACTTCTGATTCAATGGACATTGTATGATACCTTCGTGTTCGTTATCTTTGGTATTAACGCCAAACACGTTTTAGATGAAAATAAAATACTGAGAAAGTAAACACATTAGGAGTATGATTTGTCGGGTGTTATGTGACGATTCTTTCTTCGTCTGCTTCAAGACTTGTGTTGTACTTGACATGGCTTTATATCCCCTTGGTGAATAGTTCCCCCTTTAGTAGACGTCAAGCTATGAAACCCATCACATCTTAACTCATCCACCGATTTATCTTGCAAACAGACTTTGCTTTCCAGTCAAGGTGTTAAAATGAAGTGAAGAGACATAATAATGATGATAGAGTGAAGGCAATGTTCTATTTTTTAACGATGTAGAGGGATACGTGTCGGAAACGACACGGGCGTATATTGTTAAAATGGCACTCGCATAGATGACAGTCATCTTATCAGTGGCGTGAAAACAGAGAGTGCAGTAAAAACCCGAAGAGAAACAAACCTTGACTTACCACATGAACACACGCAGCTGGGAAGTGAGAAAGCTAATCCACAGGGAAAAGGTACCTGAAAACCTCAAGATGTTCCCTGACCGAGTCAAGAATAGGTCGTTGGAGTAATTTTATAGCATTGAATCATGTCTATACTCCGGAGCTACCTTCTGAGTTTCATCAGCTGATGGTGATGGCGAAGCCAAACACGTACGCCAATCCCAACCGGTACGACTGACAAATGCGACGGAACAACGATGCTGCTATACCGTAGAGACAGGTCAATGCGTATGGCGTATTGTGTGTGTGTGTGTGCGTGTGTGTGTGTGTGTGCATGTCGAATCAGGAAGACAACGCGAAACCCGCTGCTGCACAGCGTGTGTATTCAAAATCACCAGGTCGTAGCGGAGCGCCCGCTGTAACTCGTGATGAGCTGTAGTCTTGTCGATTCAGCCGCACTTTTGTTTCGTCATCGCGGAGAAAAGTTCTGACACATCAAAGGCTCTGAAGAAAGAAAAGTAATCTCTACCACTCCCTTTCCTTCCACGAAAATTTCAATTCTTAATTGGCTTGGTTGTGATAACGCCTTGAATATCTCTCCTAACAAGACTTCGTTTCGAGAAGTACTGGCTGAATGTAGGCCTACTCTTAATTAAGCCAACAGAAATTAGAAATCCATAATTCAAAAGCTATGAATTTTTGAAATGTTGGTGCAGCCATCACTGGATGAAACGACTACTACGGTTTGTAACGTCACTTATGAAAAACGATAAAAGAGTATAAAGAAAATTCAACATACATGTATTTTCATTTTTCTAGCATAATGAAAGATCACTTGTTTTATCTCTTTCAAAAAGCAGGGTGGGGGGAATACCCCTAACACTTTTATCGGTTGTACAGTGGAGGGAATGTGTACTTTTCATAAAAATATGAAATTTTGAAGAAATTTCCTTTATACTTTCTTTGCGCGGCCCCAGAATTTGAAATTCGTATAATTAGACTGGTCGTCCGATTTTCCTCAAACTTTCACTATTACGGTATATGATGTGCTTTACTGGTGTTGCTGCATTCGATCAATTGACATCTGATATTTGGATTTAATAAGGTCATCACTAATACTGCAACGTTCATACAGTCAGTTCAGTGAATGCTTTGAAAAAGATCCGACATGGGAAGTTCAAGTTGAAGGTATAATTACCCTCCCTTCGAGGCATAAAAGTAATTTGACTATTAAAGCCAGATAAGAGACAGACAACGAATCTTCCTGTAGTGAACATACATATTATGTTCGAACTTCTGGGTTTGAAATGCTATGTCGGGGAAGTAAGAAATCTCGGGACCTATATGCAATCTCCATGAATGTGTTTTTCCCAACATTTGAAAAGGAAAGTTTTTGATTTTCCCTCCCTTGCCAACTATCATCACAAGTAAACCCATATTGCAAGATATTAACAAACGCAAACAAAAACACTAATAAAACCATACGAAACTTGTACATATATATATGAAGAGTTTGTTTGCAAAAACCGATAAGTCCATATTTGCCAAATGGAGATATTTGCCATTAAAAGTCAAGAAAAATAAAGAGAATAATAAGAAAAATTTTGCTTCTTTTTACCATAACTTCAAAAATATACCTTTATATGTAGTGACCAATATATCATTCAAAAGGTATTATTTTGTACTTTTTGACAGAGATCGTATTTCAAAATCTTCAAAAATGGACTTATCGGTTTTTGCAAACAAACCCTTCATATATATATATATACATATACATATATATATTAACGAAACTCAAGAAATGTATCATGCTGTCAATACCAACAGTTTATTAAGAACACACATACTTTCGGGCTCCTTGCCCTTTGTCAAGTCAACAGCGAAAATTTTGACAGCATACCATATTTCTTGGGTTTTGTATTTTTTCGTTTGTTTGGTGTTTTTTTTTTATACTCATGTACCAACACGTGGACTGCGAATTATTCTACCTATTTATATATATATATATATATATATATATATATATATAAAATATATTTATATATATATTTATATATATATATATATAAAGTACACATAATATATATAAAACATAATATATTTATATATATATATATATATATATATATATAAAACATATACATCCAGTATGTTATGTATACATAACATGACATCAATATATATATATATATATATATATATATATATATATATATATATACTGTATATAGAAGTTTAAATACAGAAACAGATATCGATATTCATCAATTTGAGAGATCTTAGATTAAAGTAGTTGAAAAACGAAGAAAATCATATATGTTTATATATGTTATAATTTCAAAGATATCTTCAATATATTTTTTTTCATGTTACAAGTACACAATTGAAAAAAATTGATAATTATGATGCCCTCCCTTTAACTAAAAGAATTACATTTTTCTGTTTCTGTAGGCCCTATTCAAACTCTTCATATGTACATATATACACACATATATACATATATATATGTGTGTGTGTGTGTGTGTGTATGTGTGTGTGTGTGAAACTGTACGCTCAATGACGTCTTTTGTCTATATACTGATATCTTTACATGCGTTTAATATTACACATAATATTATTTGCAGAACATAATCTCCCTCTTCCATCATTACGTTTCCACTCCTTTCTCTTGCTCTCATTTTCTCCCATATCTTCATTTTCTCAATCTCCTGTTTAATTTAAAGTACGGAATTCATCACAAGGTTCAGTTTACCAGACTCATCATAACAGAGTCATTTGATCGTACACACGCAATCATGATCAGAACAACCATGGCGAAAACAGGCACAAATATTGCCAAAGTGTGTTTCTACAAATGTCTCTATTTATGAAAATTAGACTTGTAAATTGTTATTGGTTATGTACATATCCATGAGAATGGGAATCCCACCAATATCTTTACATTACGCCAGGTAAAATATCATACGCACATTATGAAGATCATACATCAACAATGGAGAATTGATAAGTACTATCAATCATACATCAAAGCTACGTGTCACATTTGGTCATGACATAATACAGTAACCCTCAAATTGGGAAACTCCGAGAAAAGCATAATTGCAGAACAGACAACATAAAAATGTTGTTCACAATCCTAATCACCTTCAGAAACAGTTTCAACAAAACTTATCTGTGTTCCACTGAGTATGTATAGCAAGAACTCCATGCAGCACACAAATCTTGTGCAGTATCAGAAATCACCAACCCGAGAATGGTGGTGAAAACATGTAGGACTATACAGACATCATTGTAATCATGTTGCACAGATTCTTTTCAAACACGTGTTACAAGTCTCAGCAAGTGGTTCGATAATAGGAATGAAAGAGTAGCTGTATGAATTAAAGTTATCATTGTTTCGCCTTCACCAGCAGTATCATTATATGCGATTAAACTCATGAAATAAATATAACATTTGGTATGTTCTTCAATAATGATTTCATACTTCACCTCATAAAGTTCGACTTCTTCGACTAGAATGAGAAAATGCTGCTGAATGGTATTCATTCAGCTTACATATCTAGCTTTGTAAGGAATACTCTATTCCAGAATATCACTAAAACAGTGCTGAAAATATTGATTTTGAATACAAATAACTTGATGATGACTGTTGAAGGTTTCAGACGAAAGTTTATAAAAGTATGAAGGATATTATCCTTCATACTTTTGTAAACTTCAGTCTGAAACCTTTCCACATAACATCTGATGCACGGAATGACCGTAGCTACAGTAACTATTAAAGCCGCATATAAATCAGTTCATATAATGTAATCAACACTTATTACGACTTTTCTCATTCCATTCAGATTTTCACCAAGTTACACACTTTATATAAAAGTAGTGAATATATAAAGGAGTGTTTATCATGTTATCAAATGATTTCAAATGTTTATGAATCATCCCTCTCATACCAAGATCAACTTTAAGAATGAACAAACCGAACCAGAAATATGAATATTGCAAAGTAAATGGAAATATGAATGACATAAACAATGGTAAAAAATCCACGCACGCTTGTCGGCAAAACTCCAGAAACAGAGGAAGTTCACCCAAATCCACGTGAAATCCCTGGTCTTAGTATTCATGACAACCTCAAATTCCGCTGAGGAAAAAAAAGTGATCTGATTTCAACATGATACTGGCCTTCGACTTATGTTAAGGCGAACATTTTGTCTTCACTCGTAATATTTTGTTTTTGTTTGTTTGTGTGTTTCCTTTGTTTTGAGGACTCCATCATCATGTAATAAAATGACTGAGGATAGCGCCTTTATTCACTTTCCACTGTACTGACAGATCTGAGTGACAATAATTTTAAAGTCACCCCCTTACATCATAGTCCATTCGGTTCCAATATCCGTCTGACGATTATTTTTCTATATCAATTCTTATATCGAGACTATCTTGTGGAAATAATGATTTAACCATTGCATCAATGCTAAGCGCATAATATTCATATTAATAGATGAGTATAAAAGCAAATTTCAATGAAATTTGACCCACTGACATCCAGTATTCATTAAAAGTTTTCATACTATTAACATCGCTCTGAATGCTGGAGTCGGTTATTATTCCAACAATTACTTTTATTCTCCGTTTGACTGCGTGCTACATGGTAACAGCCGTTTTAGGTATAGTCAATTTACAAACCGCGTGGCATGTTATATATCGCTATGTGTTATGGCCAATGAAAGCAACAGAATGACATTCCATGTACATCGTATTATTTGCAAACCCATGTGTTTGCACAATAAGAGAAATATTCAAAATCATTGTATAAAGCTTTCAACGTTAATCAGTATCAAACATGCAATGTCTTTTTAATTTCAACAGTCATGACATTGATTACATTAAATTTTACAGACGAACAAGTTTAAATACTCCTGCAAAACAAGCATTGAATAGTTTTTTTTTTTTATCTTTAAAGCTTGTTTCCAAAGACTGTCTAGAAATGTCTCACAAAACGGGAGTAATTTCCTTTTGTTTCGCCTATTGTATTAGAAAAAAAAAAAAAAACAGCTGTTCGTTTGTATTGCTGTCTGCAAGATAAAACTGCATTTCCAGAAAATAAGCTTTGAACCACTCTCTCGTTATAAGCTTCTAAACAACACAAGAATGAAGATACCGTATAGTTATCTCTACTTTGAAATATTCCTTAAGATTAAGTTAAAGTCAAGGCAAACTTTACGTTATAACAAGAACATGTTACCAACATCAAGTGCAAGATTTACTTCACTAAATATGTCCGATCCATTTTCACGTAAACGTCATGCCTTTAAAGCGTATTAACAGTAGGTTTGAATCAAAATAAAGGCACTTTAAAGATATTGACAAATCAAAATGTCGCTTTACCACTCCAGAGTGTGTTTTGTTCAAAGACATTTAAAAAACACACAACGTAATTAGGCCTGCTAATCATATGTGGTAATATCGCCTATATCTATCGGACGTGACACAAAAACGTTGCGTAACAAATAAAACATTTTCAAGCAGAAAGAATTCCATATCTCAGATAGATGAGATAGTCACCACTGAACACCACGTGATCAATGTCCACAACGTTTCTCCATACAATGCTTTACGCTTTGATAGAAGTCGGTGGTCAAAAATCAATTCTGGCTCATTTTTGCCAAAGGCTGTGTTTGCTGTCTCACACAAATCAAACTTAATCTTTAAATGTTAAATACTGATTACTTGAGTTAGACATTTTACTTTGAATTACCGTAGTTTTTATGTGTACCGTGTTTGTCTGTATACATTTTGGTGGAGAGCACTAGCCATGACATGTGCAGTGGTCTCAAAGAACACAGATCTAGAGCCTCATTCGTGAAATTTATGACCTTATTATGATAACACTCCGATGCAGTGACAACACGCGCAGTAAGGGAATGTGTTGAAGATATTCAAAATTAAAACAAGACATCAAATATTGATAGATCGTAAGACAAAGATTGACATGAACGACAACTAAAAAAGATGAAAACTTTTAAGATTTATGATTATTGAGATGTTGTCACAGGAATTAAGAAAACAATGTTAATATGTTATTGTTAATGTCGCATGATAAAGAGATGATTTAAAGGGGAAAATCCAGTCCAAATATAAGCTAGTCTGATAAAAATGAGAAAAATATTACGAGTTCAACGGTAAAAATTTGACTTAATATTAAAATTTTGTTAGTAGCCACGCATTATTATGAAACAATTTACACCAATTTATTTACCCAATACACTCACTTTTCTCAGTGTTTCATAGAAAATAAATGATTTTAATGACGTGGTTATAAAGAAATTGTGTTAACCATTCATAGTAATTTGTGAAAATACGGAAAATAAGTGACGAGAAAATTCATGAACGTAGACCGACTGAAAAAGGGATGAAAATATTAAAATGGCTTTGCTTAATATTGGTTCATCATTATGAATACAATATATACCTGCATTACACTAGAGTACCTTATATAGCACTAGACTGGTGGTATCAGTCGACGCATTTATGACATCAGCGAATTAAAAAAAAAAACAATGCAAAAACATTGACAAATTCTGCGATGCTGAGCTTTGTCAAAATACATAAAAGGCAAACACAAGTTTATCAAGGCTCGAAATTGAATGACAGATAATTATAGCACTTGCAAAACAAAACAAAAACGTCGTATCGATATCATCGACAATTTCAACAGATAATTTAATGCCTGTTTTGGCAGAGTGTGAAAATTAACAACAACAGATACTCGACTTCATTAAAACGGGTGTCTCCTCCAAATTGGATACATCGCAATTATGTGAAAAATTTACGTATATACATTCCTACAATGACAGGATCAAACCTGACCTTCATTCCGAACAGACAGATGATGAGATCAACTTTACAGTGCTAACGTCACACTTTAGTTATTCTATTAGGCGCGGTCAGGCTGGCAAAAAATCGAGAAGTTAAAGATCGCGAAGTCTTCGCGATCTTTGGTCGTGCGGTCACACTGGCAGCCAAACTTCTCGAACTTTGGATCGAGAAGTTTGGGTCATCGGTGCGCGCGCGCGCGCAAGAAGGAAGAAAAAGCGCGCCGTCTGATGACTAGAGACTGTGACGTAACAGTGCACACGACCCGTGTACATGAAAATGGCTTCGCGCTTCGGAGACACCGCCCGCAAACAGGTGGTGGATTGGTCACGAGAAAAAATATCGCGAAGTTTCAGTAACTGTTGCTAGCGGTCACACTACCAAAAGATCGAGAATTCTGGCGGGGTGAGGGAAATATCCCTAGTTGGAGTGGGAAGTTTCGCGAGAAGTTTTGCGGGAAGTTTCGCGGGAAGTTTACGGTCACACTGGCAAAACTTCGAGATCTTAAAGATTGCGAACTTAATCTTCTCGATCTTTTGCCAGTCTGACCTCGCCTAATTGACACTTGTCAGCATCAGCAACTTATCAGCAACTGATCACGTGTTGATCAGGACAGCAACCTGCAAGGTGCGCTCATCCCTGCGATACACGCAGTGCTACCGTCTGGTTGAATCTAAGAACTAGTCAGCCAATAGACTGCCGGGTTCATTTGCCTGTTTGAATCCACTCCATTCAAAGACCTGGGAAAATTTTCAAACATCCCGGAAAAAGAACAAATCGGAAAACTCATACAGGGACCAGTCTGGTGGCGGCGCTAATTCTTTGTCACGCAAAAGCCGTGGAAAGGCAAAATCCTACATTCAGGATCCTTCGGGAACTTCAACCCCACAAGTAATACATGCATAATAAAACGGTCGACGAATATTTACAGCGATATCCCACGAATTTACAAAAATATACTGATACAAAAGAGCATGAAGCAAAAAGATTTATATAAAAATAGGGCATATCGATCTACTGTTAGTTAATTGTCGCTAAAAGAAGTGGTACTAAATGTATCACATTGCATTTAAATTACTAGTGATTTTAACACCACCACAATTAAACAAAATTTTCTCCATCCTCTAAATCAATCAATTACACGTACACGACACCCCCGCGAAAGAGTAAAAAATTTCGCACATCCGTACGACCATGCTTGACGACACTCCTTGCTCGGTCTTTCACAAATTCTCTTTCTCGTCATACCTAATGTATTTGCAAAGCAGAGATTCGATGTCTGTATTTTATACCGACGCAACCAACTGAAAGAAAAAAAAAGTACAAGCCAAGTGTGTTGTAAAGTACGACTACTAGTATTCCGGTCAGATTTTAAATAAACCTTTCCTTTCTCGATATCAATCGCGGACCTCTGTAAATAACTTTTTTTTTTTTTTGTTAGAGATAAATCAGTTACTTGAATTTAAATCGCTCTTTTTCTTTTAGGAATAAAAAAAAAAAACTTCAGCGTATTGGTATTCCGCATCTTTGTACGCATGCATAATCAACGTTCCCTGTAACGTTTTCTCCAGTCAACTAAAAAAAAAAATGCCAAGAGGTTAATACTGTTACTGATCAGTGCCCAAGTCTCCAAAATGTTGTAACATTAGCAGCGCCACCTACGTTCACTTTTAGGACACTGATTGTTGCCACACAGTGTTGGTGATTACAGTTGCAAGATGACAGTGCGTCATTTCACGAATACTCAAAACCAGTGATCTACTGGAGATATACACCCAAACTGCTTTCACTTTGATCAAGAATCCAGTGAAAAATACCATAGTGATGACTCAAATGAGCTCTTATGCGGTGAAATGATTTATTCCAGCCTTGGAGGTTTAACAACCTTGTGCCATATGGACAAAGAAAAAGGACTCCGTTATCTTCAAGCGGTAAACTTTTCATCGTGAAGTATGGAAGTATGGCTGCTCACCAGCGTGTATAAAGAATTGCAAAATAAAATTGATTTAAAGTTTTCAAATGTATGATATGAATTCCAGTAGGTATTTATAAACATTTAAATCATGGGACGACATTGTTACCTCGTCCTGTCTTTGTTTTTTTTTTTTATCCTCCTTATTTATCATAACAAGAAAACTGGAAGCATGATCTATTATGTCTTGATGAATAATTGGCAAAGTTATTTTTATTGGATGATGTTGATATCGATCATATTGAAGAGAAACATTTTCCCAGTAAGTTTACATCCTCACAGAGGTGAAAATACAAATCGTACACCATTAATTTTTCCATCAAGTATAGTTCTAAAAAAAAGAAATACACTCATTCAAAGTGAATCAAAACCTTTGGTAGCCCGAGTGGAAATATATTGCTGTTTACTTTAAAACTCATGGCTACTGTCCTCTACGGATGTCACTGTCCAACAACATTTAAAGGTCATTGACCTTGATATCTTGTGCAGAAGTGTCTGACATACTGCTTTACTCTGAGGTGATTCACCTGCTATGTTAGTGGATATCATTTCCATCATCATTCTCATTATGTCACAAAGGTGAGATAACAAACAATCTGTTTCCTCGAAGACCGGTTCCTTATCGTACTGTGTCATGGACCTTCGGTGTCTCGTCTCGATGTCGATGATGTCGACTTTGAGGTCGAGTGCGTCGGACTGCCTCCCACAAGCACGCTCTCCTTCACGTTGTCGACAACGGTGACCCTGCCGAGGTTGCGGGGCTGGTAGACCTTGCCCCCGTGGTGGCTGCGGGACGGCCGGGCGTCCAGTTGTCGGATGATCCGCCATTGACGCAGAAAGAGCACCACGACGAAAACCCAGAGGCCAAACATCATGCCGAGTGTGAGAAGACCCTTGAGCAGACCTGGTCGACCCTTAAACTTAGGCTTTTCAGCTGAAGGTATTCAAACACATCAAAAGGGAAAGCACAAAATCATATGTAAAACAGTTGAACATAAAGAACTTAAGTGAGATAGTACTGCGGAGCAAAGCATGTTGAAAGAACCAACCCGCTTCACGAAGCTCTTCAGTTATAGAATCCGTAGTTACCGTAGTAAAGGGAGGAGGTGCTTACACACAATATCCTATCAGCAGTGGCTGGACTAAGTACTTTTACCATGAACTGCTTTACCAATGCATTATTTCGTTTGTTTATTATTTGGACGTTCATTTAACATGGTTACCAAGGAAGCACTTAAATGTCTATGACCATATTACCATGGAAGCTGAGGTCCCCTCTGCAGGAGTGGACTATAAGGATTAAGTGTCAGAGTACAAGAGCTGCTGACAGACTAGGGGACTCGACCCATGCTACGGACCTCATTATCTTGAATATAGGAGTCACAGCGGCTCCTATATGGCTCCTGTGGTTGCATGACAAGTCAAATCACCAAAATATTTGTGAAACTTTGCAATCGGTATTGTCGGGACTTTGCTTAGCTAGTGACGTCTGTCTTTGGTGTGATTTTGTTTCCGATGACCATTATGCGTGAAGTGAACTTTTTTTGGTAGTCATTCTCTGACTACCAAAAAAAAAAGGGGGGGGAGGGGAAACTGTCACGTGATACATTCTTTTTCGTCACATCATAGTCAATCAGTTACTTACGTCACATATGCACGCTAAAAAACATCCGGGTCAGAACTGTCCCGGAAAAGGGTGCGTTGGGGTCACACTCCGCTCAAGACAAAAATGACTTGGAATTTGGTCATGAAGACCCGGAATGGGGGTCACCCTGACCCAATTCATGACTCTGAATGGGGTCATATCTGACCACATTCCTTGTCATTTCTGACCCAGAACGGAGTGTGGCCCCAACAGACCCTTTTCCGGGTCAGACCGAACCGGATGTATTTAGAGTGTGTATTTAGATACAATGCTGGAGCAGACATAATTGCAAAATAAACAAAGTTTAGAGACGTGTTTCCGACACCATTAAGATTCTACTTACCTACTTCATATGTACTTAGAGTATTCTTCAAAAATAAAAGAATGAATAATTTTCATCCAGTACTATATCTGAAATTTGAGCCGTCTAATTTCAACGCTACTGAAATGAACAAACGAACAAAATTTAATAAACATATACTCACACAAACACACACAAACATCAAGGTGTATATTCAGTATGAGTGGGATGATGTGCAATGGAGGTTTTTATTTGACGGTGCTGAGGAGTGCATCGAACATATCAGAAATAAGAACAAAATGCAATCCTGTAGCATACCCATCACTGCTTTCATCCTGTAACTAAGGTAGATCGGTTGGAGTGCAAACAAATACACATGCCTTTTGAATCGAAATATGGCGATGAATGCAAGAGTGTATTTGACACGGAACAGGTGAACAATATTGGCACAGTGTATACAGACACGACAGGCACGAGTCCCAGGAACTGAGGACGTGGGGGGGGGGAGGAGTTTGGACTGCAATCCAATATATTACTGGCTAAGAATGGAAGGGGGTTGTTGCGTGTTGTCATTGGACTCCATTCACACCCATTCCTTCTCCTCCTCCTCGGGTCCCACCCCACAAGGTTTAAAAAAAAATGTCAATAGTGAAGACACCAAAAAATATACAAGGAACGCATTTGGTGTAAAATCGGACAACGGGGATTGGTCACAAGGAATTCAAATGTTTTCCTGATTCTCTATTGACTCCGACAGTGACAACGAGCAATCAAATAAACCTGTTTCAAAAAAGGCATTTTAATTGGTCAGTAGAGCTGAATCAAATGCTGCCACGTCTGCAAGTCGCGAGGTAAGATTCAAACAATCGTGTTGTTTTCACGAGGTAATAGTAGTCACGGGGTAATATAGTCTGTAAAGCGCATTGAGACACTGAAGTGTGAAATGCGCTATATAAAAACCAGCTTTTGTTATTATTATTATTATTATTTTCAAGGCAACCGTCATGATAGTGATACAAGGAAGGAAAGTTGATGGAATGATGAATTACGAAAAACAGGTGATATGAAGACATCAAGGCAATTTGTTTAAGAAAAGTTCAAGTGAGATCTGCCCCCTGATTAAAAGAATGATATAAGCAACAACATTACTACAGTTTTCCATTCTTTTTTTTACCTATAGTTCACTTACTTCTGTATTCCCACTCACAAAATTTGGTGGAACATATTTTGTCCTGCATATAATTTTATACTGTTGCTGCTGCAGCAAACACAAATTTGTTTTTAAGAAATATGCTTAACTACTTTCAGGTTCGAAAAGAATATACTATCGTTACTCTTCACCGGCATTTCAAAGTCATAGAATTTTAGAATTATATCTTGCAAAATTCCTCCGATCTTTTTTTTTTTCTATTTATAAAATATTACAGTTGTATCTTAAAATTTGATACAGATTAAGATTAGACGGCTGCTTCTTTACAGAGCAGGGACCAGTGCCGGCGTGGGGGGGGGGGGGGGTGGTAATATAAATACATACACCTGCTTAACGACTGGAGTGTTTCATTCCACACAACGCAGAGATCTTGGATTAAGGGCACTTCGTGTGAAACGGAGTGTAGTGCAAAGATTATATACACATGGCCAGACGTGACACAACCAATTCACTGTCTTGACTGTACTGTAAAAAAAAAACACACACACAAATTCATACACAAACACAGTGAGCACACACACATACTTTTGATAAAATCATTCATGATAATGCAGGCAAAATTAAGTACATGTATAACATTGAATAGAATCATGTTTGTCAGGTGACAACATGCCAAATGGCTGCTGATAAAGGCAAACATACTTAAGATAAATCAAAATTGAACGGCAAAAGGACATCAATCAGACAAAAAAGGATAATCATGAAATACGAAAATCGCACGCACGATATGGGAATGATTATCTCTCAAAAGAAAACGTACAATAGTTATCTATAACACATATATTAGCGCTCATGTACGGATTAAAGGGTGTATCAGAAATTTTTTCTAAACTTCATCACAATTTAGTCATATATGATTTTGTAAAGAATTTCCTTTCCTTATTTTTGTGGTCTCTGACTTGATTTATGTCCCATTTTTTATCTTACTTTTATTACAATTCCCACTAATTTAGTCAAAAGAAATTAAGACAAACTTTGTGAAAAGCACAACAATTGATTTAACTAAATGACACTTATTAAGAAATATCTAGTACGTACAAATCATTGACACGAATCTGTAAGAGTGCTACAATGACGTCACAAAGCAAACAGAATGCACTCCGTAATGCGATACAGGAAAACACCACAAATTCATATTCCATATAGTATGTGCCTATGGCAAGCAAATGGAAACAAAAAGCAAAACACACCAAATGAAAACAAATATCAATAATATAGCGTCAAACTGGCATGGCATTACCATGTCTTGACAAATGCAAATAAAACCAAAATAGCAAGTCAGGTAAAACGAGTTCCAGTTTTGGAAGAAGTGCACAGAACATGCTGGGGAAAAGGTAGGCGATAAAGCGCAGCTGTAACCCTCTGTAGCCCTCTACACACAAGTGGTGACCTGAGTGGACATGCAGACTGACAGACAGACAGTGGGACACATGGCACCACGTGATACTACAACGAAAGGCAACCTTCTACCCACGTGCTTCATATCACGGACTGGCCTGATCGCTCGGGGCTTGGCGGCCCGCCTGTCACCGTAGCTGACCCATCACCAGCTGCCTGGTAAGACATGTGTACCGGCACACCAACCACCACCGCTGCAGCCGCTGCGACCGCGGCGTGTGATTGGCTCCGAGGAGGCAGTCTTTGCTGCCTCTGCAAGAGTTCCTGCCGCGTTGGGGGTTCCCCTAAAATTTCCGTCGCCCTCAGCGGCTCGCACTCTGGTGGAACACGTTGGTTCATCGGGGAGGGCGGGGCTGATGATTTCGAGGCACCAAATTTTGATCTCCTAGAAAAGTTTGAGGCGCGAGCTCGGAAACTTTTCATCGTTTGTGATCCACGCTGCCAAGTTCGTCCTCCCAAACCTTTCTCTTTGTCGCTCGTGAGAGGGCGCTGTGATGAGCGCTCACCATGAACCTTTTTCTGGAAGTGCGACTTGTAAGCTTCAAGATGGCGATGGGTTGGTGACACGTCTCGAGTCCTCATCGTGTCTTTGGTTACTCTCAAGTTCATCTTCTTATTCCACGTACAGAAAAATCTCATCATCGCCATGCCCCAGAGAGCGAAGATGGTGAAAAGAATCACGAACTCTTTTGGGCCCATGCTACTACTCCGATACTCTAGGGAAAAGAGATTTTTACGATTAGGAAGACAAAAACATCGAAACACTGCGCTGATATATTAATCCGAGTATTGCTCCCACAACCAGTCAACTTTAAATTGCAAGCAAATAACACTCATAGTATAGACAGCAATAGTAGTCTGGCATTTAATACGATCACTTTTATGTTAGGGCACGAGTTTCTTTGCAGTATATTCTTTTTCATCTATTAAAACACAGTGTTGTTTGCCTCCTTTTCATTTTATCGTAGAGCACCGCTAGAGCCTTGGCAATTCAGAGACAAAATTTGAAAATACCAGCACAGACTTTGTGCTCCAAGTTCAGAGGATATAAACCACCCCACGGGACTCTGCTCTGATGCCCCTTGGAGCGTATATCTCTCTGAGCGATCACTGTTCACGTTCAGGTGGAAAAAAAAGAAACACAAAACCCGTAATATTACCACGGTTGATCACTGCCAAACTACCATAGCTTTGCCAGAAAACAGAATATGATTAAGCAAGGTTAGGAAGAATAAAGACAGTTCCAGTTCCCGTATATAAGAATAACAATGAGAAGCTACTGCACTCATTAGCAGAAATATATGAATACATTTAGGTGAGGAGTGTAATCATATTCGTTATATTTTGATAGAGTTAATGTTGTTATCCCCCATTTCAAATATCATTTTAAGTTTTTTTTTTTCATTTTATAGCATTAACTCGTACCAAAAGAGAGGTTTTATTAACTATGCTTTTTTTTTCAGTAAAGGCATTCTTCTCGAGAGTTACATCAGTCTACTGCTTTAAAAACCAAGGAAGCCTGATTGCTTTATATATTTTTGCATCAACAAATTTTCGACTGGAACACACGCTGAAATTAGCAAGAAGATGGTGTTACTGTGACTTGTAACTGCAAATAAAACACGCTGAGGCATGACATATGTTTGATATAAACTGGTAATTGACTGTTAGTATTACCACCCGAAAGGAAGAGTAAAGAGCAAGTGTCACACAAGATTGGATAGGTCAAACACCCATTATATGTCTTTTGGGAGAGCCATCAATAAGTGACATTTTAACGCTACTCTTCTTTGGACACGCAAGACAAGCGACACTAATGCCTTTCTATCCCTGAAGCAATAAGCAATCTCGCGCATGCGTACTTTTCACCGGCGTAGTGAACCGTTTCAGCTCGCTGTTCACGAAGGGCGTGTCCGAGTCGTTGAAGACGGCCTTTACGAATGCTCTGTACAGCTCATTCGGCTCCAGGTTAGGAAGCGTCTGTGATGTGAAGGCGGGATCGACTGTGATTACCGTTTTAGAGTTGCTGCCCTCAAGCTGGAAGGTGACGTAATAATTGATGACCTTTGACCTGGGTGGGTCAACGGTGGTGAGGGTCCACTCAAGAAGGGCCTCGTTTGAATAAAGGTGTTCCTCCGGTACCTCGAGCACCAAGGTGGTTACGATGGGGGCGGTACCTGTTGTGGTGGCGGCTGACATGGTGGCGGTGGAAGCTGGATGTAACGAAATACAGGATAGAGAAATTGTTGAAATCAACTTACTCCATCTTTGATACTATTGACATGCTTATATATATATATATATGTATACATATATATATATATATATATATATATATATATATGCACACGCATATACGCACGCAAGCAAACACACATACACGCAAACACACACACACAACACACACAAACACACACCATCACATGCCCTTAAAAACTAAAACATCATAATATTACACACATTGCATGGATGGACCTTATCATCGATACCTTCCCTAACACATTACTTATAATGCAGCTTTCTTTGATGCATCTCCATTGTATTAAATCTTTGGAGGACATGCCGAACACTCTCCGATATGACGAGTGGAGCAGCGAAAAGTCGTTGGATACATGCAGCGAAACACTCCTGATTAGATCTACCCTCTGTCTTGTTGATATCAGTTTGTGTGGTCAGTTGACATGACTTTTTGATATTAGTAATCCCTATACTGCAGTAAGTTAGTATTTTTGTCTGCCACAAGATTACTCCATGATTTGATTATTCCATACAATCCTGCGTACATACATTGATCGATTGTGGCAGTTTTTGCAGTTATTTGGCTAATTCCATTAAAACTATTCTTTATTTATTAAGGCCTGCATGAGTAGATTGAAATTGATAATTTTCCACGCACTGAACATTTTGTCACACTGACTGGAAACTTCTCGGCTGATCTCTGTGAATTTTGTTTTGTCTGTAGTTTTTGCCTTCCTAAGAGCGGCTCAAGTGGTTTGATTCTGCGCTCCGTGGTGTTTTAATTTGTGATCGGTGAATGTCATATTGGGCTTCTACCGCTAGAGGGCAGTCACAACATTACGAAAGAAGGTGACACCTCGCCAGTGTGGGGCAACATGCCAGTGGCGATGGAGACGGTGCTTGTCCGTCTGATGAGCACGTGACATTCGCCTCAAGGAGGGGCCACGAGAGGAGAGCATGTCTGCAATGCAAATCATTCATACCTGTACCCCTCCCCAACGCGCATGCTCAAAAACACGTGACCTTTCCTTTAATGTCTTATAATTCATATCTATTCATGCTATTTAGGATGTGAAGGATGGCATGAGATTTAATCTTTTAGGTTCTTTACTTGCAAAATACATTTTTTTTAAAATGCGATTCGAGAACAAGATACACGATGTATGCAATGTTTCGCCATTAGTGTAGGATAAAGTGCGTTCTTTATAAGCCAGTTCGTAAGTAGCTCATGTGTACATTTTCAAAATGACCTTTCTTTCTCCAGTTGGTTAGGCACTTCGCTAGTTGTCAAGGTGACGTAATGAATAACTCATTTATGGAATTCACGTTCAAACAAAGAATTAACCTGCGTAGACCAAATGACTAAAATGACCCGTCAGGTGACACTTGACACTTGCGGAAACGTCCGTTATCATTGTTTAGCACTGAATGCATTAACAAACCTTTTCTATCACTATTGCCAAATACCAAGCTTTAACACTGTTTAATGTGCTGAGAAGCAGCAGTTAAAAGTGTTACATGAATAATCGTTATATCACCGATGCTTATCTCAGTGAATTAAAAAGAAAATCATATTTGTCATAAATGACACTTTTCTGCTTATGTACAAAGTGGAAGTACGAACTAGTCTATTTATGCAATTATATTTGGTCATTTTGTTTTTCACAGGTACAGATGTATCAACAACTCAAAACCTACTTCTCTGCAATCTGGTTGCTGTAGACTGGGAGGACTTCAGCCCTGCATCTGTTCAAGTGTGATGAATAATTCGTGGCTTTAGACCACTAAAAACGTGCTCATTCTGTCGTATGTCCCTTCTATACTTAGTTTATCTCTTTTCGAGTGAGCGAAAGGGAATAACAGTATCTGATGGCATTCCGGAGAAACAACTTTATGGAAACAAAGGGTAGGGACAAATCAATTTTTAAGAATGGGTTAGACAGAGTTTAGAATTAACCCATTTAGAAGCATTTCTTTATAATTCCAATTGGGTAATGTATTACAAATTGTCTTTTGATATTGAAGGAGTGAAGGTTGCTATCTTAAAGTAGGACCACTCTGCGGAGAGTTGGTAAGCGAGTCATGTGATCGATAGCCGACCAATGACAGTTTAGAAATTATTTAGATGAGTCTTTAAACGTGATCTAATACATAGAACTGTTTTATCAATTCTTCAAGTTTTACCTTTGCATACTGAAGGACTGCTTCATACACGTAGAAAAGTCTTTCGACATGATTACCTTGTACAATGTTGTACCAGTACGCTAAAATCAAGATAGAACATTCACATAGTCCCCCCCCCCCTCTTTACTCACCCTGTGTGTTTTCCCTTTGTAGTGGATTATGACTCCACTCAAAACCGATGTTAACTGGACGTGTACGAGCTTATTGGGAATTCTGTTCAACATGTAGAATTGAATTCATCCGTCGCTATAGTTGTTGAAAGCCATGATTATTTTTTTCCCTCGGAAGACATCGTATGCACCTTTTAATGAAAAAATTTAATATTTATCATCATACGTTTGTTTATATAATCACCAATTTGACGTTCCTTATACGTTAGAAGTACGTTATATGGACAGCACTAAATGTGGGTCACCCACTTACGACTGATTACTTGTTCTCCCGATGATGATGATAACTGACATATATATTGAATTCAGCCAGGGTTGCCATAGCAACGACAGGTAGGCGGAGAACAATGGCATTTTCACTTGAATATATCAAAAGAGAAGGAGGTGAAGAGATAGGCAGCGAGAAAGAGGGAGGGGTGGGGGAGTTTGCAGCAATTATTACTAGGTCTAGTCCTGTAGATGGCTTTATTATCAATCTTTACAGGGGATTTTATATCGTGTTGGGTACAAGCAGCTGGTATCGATATTTAGTGATCGATTAATCTCGTCTCGTACGATCTATGACGAAGGATTTTATCACGTCATTGCACTTTTGTGCCCCCACATCCTAATAAGGCACACAGTTTGAGGGGATCGGGAATCTCACAAACAAGAAGTTATCACAAGAAAGTGTTACAAATATATCTTATTCTTGATTTAGGGAATGAATGTTAAGTGTGACCGTTCATTGCAAAGCGGTTTTGATTATATTGGTTTCGAAACAATTTATGATCATTTTCCCATACACCTCTTTCTATATTTACCATTACTACAGCATGTCATACGGAAGGCAAGTGGACGGTAGCCTTTTTTTTTTCAAAAAATATTTACAAAATAGCAATTTATCAATTCGTAAAAAGTAGTTTGCAAAAGATTATCATCAGTAAATTGATTCCTTTTGTATGATTAGATAGTATGAAATCTACGGCTCGTGAAAGAAATGAATTTCATATCTACCTACGACGAAAAACATATGGCAATTTCCTTTGAAAGCATGCACGACCGAAAGGATCGATTCTTTAGGGAAAAATTCGCTGTCTCCATGGTTTGGATGATGGCTTGGATAGCAATCAATGATTTGGATCATGGAAAAACCTAAATTGTGTTTTCTGACCAATACTGACTGTTTGGCATGGAATATCCGATTTGCACCAATATTGAATATCTCTTGCTGTGTTGATAAACTCTGGTGTAGAATGATTTCATTTGATTTCGTATTACATCGCATGGGCAGTTGTGTAAACAAAACAGTATGAATGATGGGTCAAACCTTGATTTTTGATTTTGTTTTTATCGGCTTAATCTCAATTAAAAAGCAGGGAACGCTGATCTTTGCTGACTACATTAGTCACTTTTCCATCGCATTCGATTTTTGTGGCGAGACAAACATGCATCCTTCCGTATAGGAAAAGAAATCGTTGTAAAACAGGCCGGTTATAGCGTCTATGCCCTGTTTTAAACTTGAGCCGGGAATTCACCGACGTCCGTGCCTGTGTGCGCCCATACTGCTAACAAACGCTTCTCGCCATATACGGGGCGAAGGACGCTTACGGTGTCTCTTAAATATCAATTAAAATTTACTCGCTTCGAGAAAAAATATTAGATAGTATGGAATATGCGGCTCGTAAAATGATAGAATTTCATATCTACATACGAAAAGCAATTTTCCATTGAAAGCACGACTGAACGGATCGACTCTATAAGAGGAAATTCTATGATTCTCCCTCGCACCATGTGACCTCTTTGCCCTGTTTACCAGGTTCCAATTTCAATTTCTTGATTCCAATCCAGGCCAGAGGAAGTCGGGCTCACATGAGACGAGAGTCTAACTCCAAAGTCGGTTCCAATTTACTGAAGTTATGTCAGATGAAAGGACAAGCAAGATCATTGCCACATTGTCTGGGCTAGAGCATCGATGGCAACTAGTCTCGATTCAAGACGTCCATGTTATTAGAGTCTGCTGTCCTCTGGTATGTAAACCAGCCCACATTCCGCCATATCTAGATAATGAAAGACGCATTTACTATCCTGATAACTTGACATAAATATCAGTCAATAAAGAGCAAACATTGATAAAGTGATTTTTTTTTTTTTTTGGGGGGGGGGTTCTGGAGAGTTTGGATGTTTTTCTGATGCCTTGACATTAAAGGTCTTACCTAAAATTGGATTATCTGCACTTTGTAACAATGGAGAGAATATTGCAATGTTATCGAAATGGGAGCTGTCAACTTTAATTACATTGACCTCATTTGTATCTACCCCCTCCATGTTTCACGGTTAAGAGATCAGCAATTTTCATAACAGTCATAGGTCATAATTGTCTTCCAATGGCATTTCCATGTATCATTCTACTTGTTCGCAGGCATCTTACAGACTGGCTTTCTTCCTATATACATCTTTCCTCTCTTTGATTATCTAATATCCAATCCCATTTCCCCCATCTCTATTATTTTCCTGAGCAATTATTTTAAAGGAGAATTCTAGACCAGCTAAAATGTAGGCTGATAAGAAAGAGTAAATTTCATAGGCACCGGTCCGTTTACTACGAAAATTTGATCGAATTGGATAAAAAATGACTGAATTATGAAATTGTGAGGTTTCGACATTTTTTTTTTCAAAACATTTTTCGAACAGTTGATATTGACATGCTGATGACTAAGCTAATTATTTCATCAACTCACAATATTTCAGTGACCATGTACAAAGATGTGAAGATTTTAGACTGGGGAAAGAAAAAAGAAAGAAATGAACTTTCAAGATTCTGCGTACAAAGTATAATAACGCCATCAGCTCATTCACTTGTAGATTTATAATAACTATTCAAAAAGTGCATTGTGAAATTAGCGAAACTTCACAATAGTACAACTTCCTCATTCATTATCTGATTTTGATCAAGTTTTCATCGTTTGTGTTAATGAAAACTTAGCCTTTATTATCAGCTTAAATTTTACCTATAGTCTGGAATTTGCCGTTCATGTCCATCTGTCTGCTAGTGCCCCATTCCTTCTTTTCCCCCACAAATCATTCACTCTCTCTGTAAATCCTTTAATCAATCCATTTGTCTGTCTGTCTTTCTGTCTGTCTGTCGGTCTGTCGGTTCGTTAGTCTGTCTCGCCCAGCTGTACTGATAGCACTGGGCCGTTTCAAGTAGCTCCAGAATTACAGCTAGACGCTTTTCCATTTTGGTGAGTTTCTTTTTGTTTTTTAACCCAAACGTCAGTGTAAACACAGCTGGAATTTTAATAGTATCTATCGCTGCTCTGAGGATGAAACCTCGTCACGGAGCATGCGGTTTCCATGGCGACAACGAGCTTTGGAAGGAGAGGAGGAGTGTCTGGGGGTAAAGAGGATGGAAGCCTGGTGGAACCTTGTGAGATTCAGCCATATGACGAGGAACAAAAACCTATCTTGAAAACCTGTTTCTGCGCTGCAATACAAAAAGGACTAGCCCTCCATTACGATCGGTAACGTTCGTAAGCACTTCAATGTCCGATATGACCTTTTTATTACAAAATCTGATTAATTCAATATTCTGGACTATCAAAGTTATCATGAATCAATTCATTGCGTCTACCAGTACTTGCAACCATTCTACATTTGTGCATCTTTGTCTATTACGTTTATGTCGAGCGAAGCAAGACTCCCAGGTAATTCTTTGATTTATCATAGCTTACTTTTGTTTAGGAAGTATGCCTATAAGGTCGATCAATACCTGCTCTTGTTTACAAGGCATATGAGATCTGTTTTCCCCTTGCAATACATAATTCTTGAATGTATTTGGTTATTTAACAATCATTATCATATCGTTTTAATTGCCCTTCTCTTCATTATCTATCGCCATTTAAAAACCCACAGCATCACTGACAGTTGAAGTCTTTAGGCAGTATTGCAAAGTACTTGCCTGTTATACCATGGAGCTACAATGTCTAAGCCTTCACTTTCGTTGCTTGGCCGGAGTCTGACGGAAATCAGTCGCAATATGCAATATTGTGATATATTGACTGCAAATGAGTTTAGTCCTTAGTCGGTCGAATATGAGTATATTTCTACTCCAAGCAGCCCCACCCCCCCCCCCCCCTCCACACACACACAGACACATAGACACACAGCATTGAAATGAAAACCGCTCTTACTTTCCGTGCAACGAGTTTTGGTTTACGCATATCCATATTCATGACATTGCGGCGACCCTGCAGCAGGCCAGGCAATACAATGATGACTACATATTTTTCTATCGCACATATTGTTATCATAGAACACATTCTTGTGAATACTGAATGTAATGTGCGTTGGCTTGACTGATCCGTAGACCATTTCCCTATATACGAAGGCATTTATCACATGAAATATTAAACATCCTTGAAATGTTCCAGTCTCATTAAGGCCTCTGTGACCATTTCTTCTTCTTCTTCCTCTTCTTCTTCCTCTTCTTCTTCTTCTTCTCCTCCTCCTCCTCCTCCTCCTCTTCCCCTTCTTCTTCTTGTGCATGTGTGTAACCGAAGGAGGGCTACATATTCATTATGTACTTCTGCTGCTACTACTACTATACTTCTATTGCCATTGATAATAATAACAACTTATACATAATGTATGCAGTGTCGCCGCTGACGCACCGTTGAAAGTAATACGACGAAATTGACCTTACAGAATGATCAGCTTTACATAATACGAATTTGAAACATCTTGGCCAACACTGATTTATTCATAATGATACGGTGTGGTATGCTTTCTGCAATGTTTAATGCTTTGAGGAGAGGAGAATGCAAATGGTATGGTAATCTTTGTCTGAGGAAGAGGCAGCTATATAGTCTCCACAATTAGGCACACTAAGTTAAAATTTCACATGAAAAGGAATGAAGGTTCTGGGGTAATTGTCTAGGGGGTAATGGCCCTAGACCCGTATCAGGGCAAATACCCCCCCCCCCCCCCACTAAATATTGGTTAGTGACAGGGTTAGATTAAAGATTTAAGTTAGGATAAGGTTAAGGGTTAGAGTTTGGGTTAGGATTAGGATTAAGTTCAGGATTAGGGTTAGGGTCAGTTGAAGGGTCGGGGGTACTTGTCCAGGGGATAATTGCCCTAGACCCAGGGAGATATGTTGCAATTATTCACTAAACGCTCATGTCTATTGAGACATGCACAGTGTGTATACACCAAAATGGATCGGGGATGTTGGGGATTAACATTCAAACTGTCAAGAAACATTTTATAAGTCACAATCATTCTAACATTATAAACTTAGTTATCACAGAAATGCTACAGTTATCAATGTCATTACTATAGTCTTATAATAGTGTTCCACACTCAAACGGTACAGTAATCTTGCCTAGATGTGAAGTTTTCGGATTTACGGTCGAACATTTTCTCCTACTCCCTTTACTCAAGTCCAATATGCCATTCCATTCATCTAATGGAAAAAAAAAGTTCCCTTTATAACAACCAACTCCTCAAAGCGATCCTAGAAACTTACGCATATCTCAAATTATCCGGTCCTCAACCTCATGTGTGCGAGTAACGAATATCAATTGACCTGAATAAAACTTTGTAGCAGTCCATTGTGTTCCGTTAGATTTGTTGCCGTCTCGTGGAAAACGATTCTGGAACTCTTTGTGATAAAAGGAGAGTCACCCGAGATGTCAAAAGAGGTCACTATTTCCATACAGAGAGAAATCACATTCTCTTTAATATAAGGATATTATGCCGATTATCTTTTTTCTCTCTTGTGGAGGGGAGCATTCAGATTCATACATATCTTCTTGCATTGTACGCCATCGTAAAAAAAAAAAAAAAAGTGGGCCAGAAAGACAGAGGAAAGAGAGGAAGAGATGGGAAGAGAGAGAGATAAGATTTATTAAAGATACGGAAGGAGGAGGAGGAAGAAGAGGAGAGAGAGAGAGAGAGAAGGAGGAAGAATGTCCCGAGAGACTGTCTTGGTTTCATACCATAATAAAGGGCGCCGCCTCGAGGCAGGGGTGCTGCGCTTCTCAGTGTTGCAGCCGTAAGCACGCTCTCCGCATTCACGCATATCAATCAATACACGCCAGGGGAGAGAAGAGAATTTTGCCTTCTTATCGACTCAACCACTTTCTTTTGTTACCATATCTCGTGGCAGGCCGGCACGCGCGAGGAAAGAGCCTATAATTCGAATACGCGAGATCAAGTTTCATCACTTAATTTTCCGATAATTTTTCTGCACCTGAAGAAATTTGATACGAGTGGAAAAGGAAATGCATCCTAACTCGCACTTATTTTTGTCCGATAACACGTAACAGCCCGATCTTCCCACAAAGAAAATACTGTAGATGCCTGAGTTTTGCTTCAGCCGAGAGTATTTCAAAATGGGAAAAGAGTTCAAAGTTAAGTTTTAGTTATAATGCTATTAGATTAGAAGATATGGTAGAGATACAAATCGAATCTCTTGGTTATAGTTCGGAGAGGTGAGAGAGACACCATCCCTTAGTAACATTAACCCATCTGGAAGCCATCTTCATGTCGTTTGGTAATGTATTTTGTTACTGTATACTAGTAGTAGGACCCTATTTACTATCTATTGTTAGTGTTTCATAAGCTGGAATTCATGATAAGCAAACAATTCAAATCTTCCATGTGAGTCCGATATTGTTTTTTATCAAATTTTAGTTGCAGAAATTTCATTAGAATTTCAAAAGACCGATGGGTAGCTGAAGACCGAAGTGTGCTTTTGTGTGTCTATACATTATTCACAGGAGTGATTTATAATATCTAATATAGCGTTTTAAAAATTATGAATTTCATAGCATTCTCAATAAGTGATCGGTGTCCTGAAGGAAGAATGTTACAAGGAAGAAAACAAATCTTAATCACATCATCTGACAACAATTATGACATTTTCCCTTTTCTCAGATAGTATTTATAAAGAGAAAAATAAAAAATGAGTAAATGCAGCTTGCAGTCATCTTGCCAAACGTACATTTATTTTCCAGTCAAATTTAGCGAGTTTTCTGCGAATAAAAGGAGATACAAAATTCTTCTTAGTTTGTGGATTTTATTACCATTCGCGGAAATCAATCGGTCCACCCACGCAACAGAAATCTTGGCTCATTTCTCGGCTATCGTTGACTTCCACCGATGATGTACACCAAATGCAGACTGTCAATGTTTGCACAGGAGAAGCATGCTGACGCACATGTATGTTTTATATATATATATGTGTGTGTGTGTGCGTGTGTGTGTGTGTGTGTGTGTGTGTGTGTGTGTGTGTGTTTGTGTGTGTGTGTGTGTATATGTATGTGTGTGCGTGCGTGTGTGTGTTTCAATTAAACCTATCTATTTTGTATGATTAAGAAGATGTTTTTCAGTCTAATCACGTTGATCAAGCCTCAAGGTGAATGCTTGTATTCGTGACAACGATGGTGACATCAAACGGAATTCAAATAGAAATATTTCTATCACAAAAAAGATGCGTGCCTACGTACTTGCGTGTGTTTTCGTTTTTATTTTGTTTTTGTTTATGTTTCTGCATTTCTTTTGCAGTAGGCCTACAGGGAATTAACTGCGTCAAATCTAAGAATATGTCTTAACTAAGCTTTATATTTCTTTTCAAACGAGAAATTTTCTAATATCCTAATTCTATGTCCATTATAAGCGGTCCTAATAAGATCTCACAATAAAAAAAAAACACAAAGTTTTGATTTCAAAGCCTATAATTTTATTCGCGTGCGTGTGTAGATGGATGTGTAATGGATATTGGTGCCTGTGTGGGGTGATGTGTTTGTGAATGTACGTTTGAGGGAATGTTTATGATGGTCGTGTTAGTGCGTGTGAGTGTGTGCCTGTGTGTGTGTTCTGAGCTCCATGCTGATTTTGCCATCCGAGCTGTGTCCCTCTTCCAACCAGCTTCCAATATTTCAATAAAACTGCGCGGTGGAGTTGAAGAGATGGCGAGGCTTATTTGTTTTTAATCACGACGAAATTGATGGCCCCGTTACGACTAAATGCATCATCAACCAAATGAGTGACGACCGTAAAATTCTCACTCCGCAGCAACTGATGTGATACGTCCGATCGCTCTGCCAAGGGACGTAAAAACAACGTCCAGCTTCATGCGGCGCCATATTACCTTAAATTACAACATCGGGGGACACCGCAATATCCTGGGATCATAATGCGCTGCGTTCCACAGCGTGCCCCTCTGGTGATCGCCCTCACCTGTCGAATATTTCCGACGGTAGTGCGCCCCCAATCGTGCAGCTAATCGACACAGCTTCGTGTCGGCTTTCGGCTGCTGTAATGATTTCGAGTCAAGAACGAGGTTACGTCGCCAGATTCTTGGCGTGATGTCACAGTTGACAGTAAAAAGACTTCTTCAAGGGCCCGGATGCATTAAAAAGAGGCAGCATGATTTGCTTCACAATAAGATTTGCCATAACAATAAGATAAATGCTCAAACAGTGTCAAAGTTGATTGGTTGTTGATTAGTTGTTGTTGTTTTTTTCTCCATGATTGCTCTCTCGTGTTGTATAGAGCTAGTACAAAGAATAGAGTTACGTGTATGCAATGACCCGACCTTCAATTTCCAGGCTGATCGTGGACAGTTTGCTTTTCATCAATCTAATCTTTTGAAACCAGTTCCTATCTAACTATGAATCCAAACTCTTAGAAAAGAATTCATGTGAATCAGTGGGATATCCATATTGCAATGTTCGTCACCTGTAACGAGTAAATACATTCACGATGACGGGGATTTCCAGTCTCAAGAAATGTTAACATCGACTACAACATCAAAAAGAGAGGAAAAAAAAGGAGAAAACATTGTTTGTAACACGTACTCATATATGAACAGTACGTGCGTTTATGTGTTTCAATATCTGTGTATAATTATATATATAAAGTTATCAAGAAAATTGATAAATTTCAAGCTTGACAAAACCAGATAGATAGATCTTTGTACTCTTCAACTTCCCTTGGGAAGTCATCGTCGTCACAGCAGCAACAAGAAAAAGAGTACCTGCTCTACCCCTCAATCTGGATTACTACAATCATATTCTTTATATTTCCTCCTATTTATTACTGGAAATTTGCGGCCTGACGCTGTCAGAGTTAATGTCTTTCCGAGCTTGCCACTCTCCTGGACAGACGGCTAGAGTTTGGAAACATGGCGACTACTTCCAGTCAATATTGATATTTGCACGAAGATGAAGATGTGATGGAGCTGCTAGTCTGTCTAGCCGATGCTTTATTTGAACGGATTGACGATCCTGGCTCCCTGTGTTTGCGTGAAGCACTTTGCGATATCGCGGAGTGCATTGAACCCTACTATGTCCGGCGTAACAAGACCTACTTTCCGCTATACTGTTTACAGACATCCCTGCGGCGAGAAAGTCGGTTTTTGTAGATTATTGTGAGCATGTGGAAAAGGACCGTGATTTTTCTGCTGCACGAGTACTCCGAGAAGAGAGTTCCGAGTGCTTTCTACCTAACTAATCTTATCAGCTGACCACGCTCTAGCTGATTAGGGATTTATTCGAGGAAGGAGAAGCCCGTCGGGTTAGAACGAGAAGACGTTGCCCAAAAAGCAGCCTTTCTCAAGTCCACTATTTATCTGATATCACAAAAAGGAGAGTAGATTTCTTCCTGACATATGTTACTTTGTTCCCAGCTGAGGACAAGATAAAGTGTTAGTCTTTATTCCAGCCCCCTTTGAAGGTTCTTTTCTTATTCCTTTTCTCGCTCTCATCAAAATACACGGAGGCGAACAGTTCTCTTTTCCTGTGTATTTTGTTTCGTTTCATACAGCGCAACTGTGTGTTCAATACAAATCGAAAAGTTATATCATGAACCTGAATGATTCCTGTGTGACGGACGTATGGTTAGATTGCACATTGGCATCAAAGACGTAGCACTGCATTCTTGTCACTTGTTGTACGCTTAAAACGATTCTAAACTGATATGAACTGTCTTCACTGGAAATCTTGGAAATGATATAAAAAGGCATATTCTTGAGTAAGTATACTCTTTCTACATTAAAAATTACAAGTTTCCTAATTACGACATTGTTGGAAATGCGAGTTTGACATAATGCCGAGTTCCGTTTAATCACGTATTAACTTGGTCTGCCTACCGCTCGTGGCCGACCGTATACGTCATAGCTGACTTCACATAATTCCTTCCGTCATTCTTAATGTCCTGCTTTCATTCTTTGCCGCCCTCCCCAACTTCCATCCTTATTACCGGCAAAGATAAGTAAGCAACGGCCTTGTCACTCCCTTGCCGCCGCAGCTATCTAATAAACGACTTCAGCCTTTCGGGTCGCCGCTTCTTAGATTCAAGTGACTGCATTTGTCAAGTCGCTAAGACAGTGTAGGCCATGCATACCGTGTTTAAGAACCAAACAACAAGAACTAAAAGATAGACGAAAAATTTGCAGGGCAAATGCTGACGTCATCATCAATACTAAACTTCACAAGGTAACTAGCTCTCATTATTTATATCCCAGAAGACCCTCGAACAAATTATTTTGAATCCATCAAGATTGTTGCGTTGGAGTACAGCTCGTTTCAACGAGACGTTAACAAAACAAAAAACACAAATAGATAAAAAAAAAAAATCTCTTTTTGGATTAACATGTTTTTATACTTCCGACACAAAGTGTAACCGGAGAGGCATTAGGTTGTCCGTCCATCTTTCCATCCATCCGTCTGTAATCAATTTTGTCAATCTTCGCCAACCTTCATGAAACTTAGTGCATATACATGCATTGCCTGACATTGATATTCTGCCTTCGTTTTGGGCTGATGAGGTCAAAGGTCAACGGTCAAATGTCACCGTAATACGATAAAATTAAACTATTTTATGCTTGAATAATACACTATTTTCTCCATACCCTGGAAATGACTGAATGTATACCTATAGCGTAATCACACAATGATTATGTATATGGATAGCGTTGGACCGTGGGGTCAAAGGTCGAGCGAAAGTGCTAAAATTCCACCAATTTTCAATACTTTGAAGTGGCCCTAATTATTTTCGTGAAAATTGGTGTATAATTACCACATTATGATAATTGGCCAATCATGTAATATTGTTTTACATTGGTAATATGTAGGTCTACTGTAGACATATTTGGATAATAATGCTATATGACGGAGACATAATAGTAGCCATAGTGACATTTCTAGGTTTTTTCCCCTAATCACTGATCCCACACAACGACTCTTCTGTAATCTGTCCTCCTCGGGTCTTAGTTTTGTATAGGCCCACGTAGTTCCCTTCATGTTGTTTGCCATGGGAATATTTATCTTTTAGCCTAGATATAGGCGCTGTGACATGCGTTGTCTTGGGAGCCCGTCCTCGGTTATTCTCACCTTTTCGTTAATAATTAACACTTTAAATGATCGGATATATCCGTGGGGCTGTAAATTATATCAGGAACTGCAGCGTGGAAAATGGAACCACATTCACCATGTTCACAGTAAAAAAAAAGGGTGGGAACTTGGACAAACAAGCAAAAGAGAAATGTAAGCCTATGAATACATGCAATATAATTATGATAAAGATTATTTATGATAAAGATTGATCATAATGTAAGTGGGACTACAGGGAAGCAGTCGATTCTTTCTTGTGATAAATGGGAAGCACACTTTTTTGGCCGTCTGTACATACAAATCAGGAAAAGCGAAACTCCTGGGGGACCAAATCTCGTGCGATTTGAAGACCTTCCTTCGAGGGGCCTGTTTGTACCTGTGCTTGCTCAAAGATGTGAAAATCATTCCCACTAGGCATCTTTTTGATTTTCTTTACGCGTCCCGCCGATTGCGTTCGATCACAAGCGCAGTTCTTTGACGGTGCCATTAAGTAAAGGGGCAAAGCAAATGGGGAAAAGTACAACGCTACAGACACAATAAAACCGATGGTAAGGCGGTAAGAACAAAGCGAAGGATAATTATTCGCAAAGGAGCAGCACAGCGCCCCTTACGTGTGACAGGTGATGGTTGGAGAGCGGATAAGAAGACGAAAGAAATGTGGTCGTATTCAAATATTTTTGTTGGAAACAGAACAGGTGGGAAATGTAAATACCATTTTTAAACATTTCTTGGCAAATAAACCCTTTACAGTGATACCTCACTTGTATAACATATCACGGAATATTCTTGAAGTTATGATTTGAGAGAAAGAGAGAGAGAGAGAGAGAGAGAGAGAATTATTAAGTGTTATTCGTTAACTTATTGATTCTCAAATTTACCCAGAGACGTACGCTTGGAAATTGTTAGCAAGATTGTGTATCATGGAGCTACAACACATATCATGTAGCTCCATAGTGGCGAGGGATGATTTCGAGGGATGATTTCGAGGGATGATTTCAGTGAATGATGAGGACAAGTCTCTATAGCGGTCTCTGTCATACAGAGACCGCCACATAGAAAAATAGATATCTGAAAGGTCCGAGAGAGACGCATAGGACTGCTGTAGTTAATACCTACGCCGAGATTGAACGAACTGAAAGTAGAATCGGGGCAGATTGCCCTTTAATAATTCCATCGAGTTCGCGTCAATTTATCATCCACAAGGTCAGGAAAGTAAGGACGGGATGGAAACGACATTCTAACGTGCAATGGTGATATTTCATTACATGCACTACGCAGCGAAAGTGTTTTTATGGAGGTTTTCTACGCTTATTATGCCTATAAACCCCACTTATATTGCGCTGACAGTTTTCTGTGACGTGAGCGCATGCTCTATTTTGTTGTTGTTGTTGTTATTTCAAAGGAAGAAAGAAGAGATAGAGATATATTGTTGTTTGTACGAGGATACTGCCTATGAAATAAAAAGGGGATCAATGAGACGTAAATGTGGCAATAAAACTGTCATAAAACGGCTACACATCGTGTCTATATCAAATATTTTTCTCGGAGACTGGTCGTTGAGGTCTGCGTGCAAGTCTGACAATTTGTATCACATTGGTATGTAAGCATAGAGTCTGATATGGTGGGCAGATATGAGTAAACAGTAAACATAATATACAAATGGGAAGATTTTTAAAAGAGGTACTCACCCTCGTTTATCATTAACCATTCTTCCGGTTAACATTATCAAAAAACACTCCGTCTCTGTCACTCCGACGTCGCCATGTAATTTGTTTCGCGTATTTTGTTTTTGTTGTTCTGTGACGTAAGCCGAGACGAGAGTTCGGCTGAAATGCAAGCTAACGTAAAGGGAGCTCTTCAAGAAGACAAATTAGGCGCGGTTAAAGAGAGGCCTGCTGCATCGTCTGCCGACCGACCGAGAATCGATAAGTGTGAGACGGTCTGGTAACAAGGTGTTGGATTCACGATCGAGCAAGGTCGAGGAGAAAAGTCTTCCTTTCTCTAGAGTCGTCTGCCAAATTCAAGCTGGCTTGTCCTCCTTTTCGACCCAGATATGCACGAAAAACGCCAATATCACGTTTACCACTCAGATCAATAGAAAACATCAATACATTCTAAAATGCCGCTGATAGGTCGGGTATAGAATTTCTCAATGCCTTTGCGGGAGATTATATTTCACATTGAAAAGATTAAACACACCTAAACGATTCTAAACAGCAGAAAAGCCGACGTGTCTAAAAGGCAGTCGATTGCATATAAACTAATATCAATATCGATGAAATTGAAATGTCTGATGGCTATCAAATTTGAATTGATCGGTTGAATTTTATACCAGACGCCATCAACCTTAGATTTAAATGAAATAATTGGTAATTGTTAGCTTAAAAGTAAAACATTTCATCTCCTTGGAAAGATGCACCGGAGTCACCTTGTGCACAAAATGAATAATGTATCACCATACAAGGCTGGGTACTGTTGAGTGAAAATATCTTCATTATCTTATCATTATCATTATCATTATCATTATCAATATCATTATCATTATCATTATCATTATCATTATCAGTCACCTTTCCTTTATAGGATGTGAAATAAACCTTGAGTTACAGCACAGCAATTAGGTGCAACATCGAAAAGAGTGGTAGCCATACTATCAATCATACAATGTTCACGTGTGTAAATTTTCAGAAAATGTAGGTGGAATCTGTAATTGACCAGAAAATTTGGCTCATTGTTTTCGATTTGCATTGCTTGCACGTGATTATTTGGATATCATCAACTAGTCACGTGATCAGTACAGGCTTCGTGTAGTGAGTCTTTTGTAATTCTACACAAACGCCACAGACACCACCTTTATACGTGCCTTAGGGCGTCACGAGATCGGTTTGCGATTTCTCGAGCGTCGAGATCCGCGCTCGGGACATCTTGGAAGAGCTGACCTTCAGGCGGACAATTATAGCTCGTCAGTCGGCTGTTTGATTTTCTGTGTGTGTGTGTGTGTGTGTGTGTGTGTGTGTGTGTGTGTGTGTGTGTGTGTGTGTGTGTGTGTGTGTGCGTGCGTGTGTGCGTGTGTATGTGTGTGTGTGTGTGCGTGTGTGAGTATGGGGGTAGGGGCAGGGGAAGGGGGTTGAGGAGACAGCATGATGGTCGTTGATACCACGGGGACGAAATCGACCTCGAAGAGGCGAGCGGCCATTAAAGTGGTAATTACCGATGACAGCCGTTCAGTCGCAGCCGGCGTTTGTGTACAGGTCAGCATTGAAGGTTTGTTGCAAAATTAGACAATGCGGCTCGGGCACCGACGACAGGCGCGCTAATAATGATACACGTTTTAGCATTGAGGACACTTATCAATAATTATTATACATTTTCTGAGTAGCGTATGCAGTATCACCAAGTGCCAAATAAGTGTCCTTACATGAATGACCTTTGATCGCAATTACGTTTTTCCCAAGAGGGGCAGTATTAATGAATGCTTTCCAGTATCAATTCTCTATTACACCTGCGCAAAAAGTATTAGGGTGTAAAGAATCGGAATTAAGAAGACATGGACCCAATTCATCTTATTCAGACTGAGAAACAGATAGAGAGAAAATGTGAACTGAGACGGAAGAAATCTAGAGAGTGTTTTGGAGTGTGTTGGAGACAAAATTCCCGAACGTGCAGACTGCAAAGTGAACAATTTCGGAGATTAGATCGCATCGAATGACGTTTGGCAGATCACGTGTACGCGATCGAACATAGCTTTGGCATGAGAGTTTTGAGATAATGGTTCCCAAAGGATGGCCCGAATTCAAAGTATGCAGTATGAAAGTGTTAGGACCATTATGTGGATTCATATCCATGACAGATTCCACCTTTCCAACTGTCTTGAAGCTAAACAGAAACCTCTGATGAATGCATGCAGGACGGAGATTATTATCATCAACTATTTTCTCTGAGATTTCGAAATTCGATGTCATCGAGTCTAGCTGAGTCTTGTTGGCTAGCAATCACACCAACCACTCTAATAAGAGGCAAACACTCCGTCCCTCCGATAGGACATTAGCAATATAAGTAGTTAAAAGACGGTATCAATCAGACACGTTGTACCATGCGAGAGGACCGAACAGGGCACGCGTTGAAACAAATGATCGCCTTGGCAGTGGAAGCCAAATGGTGGTACCGGCTGAGAATCGCAATACATCTCGATCATCCGAGAGATCCTACACTGTGATAAATCTGTTCACTAAGGGAACATGTGTATCAATTCTACGGGGATTTTAGAATTCAGTATGGAACGGGTTAAGGCATCTAACATGGAAACTAGCGCACCTGTTATCTCTCGACTTGATTAACATCATCTCTGAAAAAAAAAACGATCGAGAGAACAACCCAATTTTGTTCACTTTTTATTGCCTAGTGGAAGGATATCCTAATCTCTTCTGTGAATGTTACCATGGCAATCTTCCTAATAAATTAAAGTATAGAGACACAATGCGATGGTGCTGAGAGAAGGCTTGTAATATCGAAGAGCAAGACGTTCCTCCATCTTCAATGAGTGATGATACTTTTAACTGGTTGGCCTTCGATGGACAATGATTAGATACGTCCATCTGTCCCATGTGACACTTAACGACATGTAAGATAATAGGAAGGAAAGGAGGATGACTTAATAGATACCACGTACGGATCACGTGGTCTGAGTGATGCGCTCCCGTTGCTATGTAATACAGCTACATGGTGTAATATAGCCTCCCCGTGCATCGTCGCTTTTAAGGATACACGTCTACCTTAAACCAGATGCAAACATTTTTCGCCACCCATGCAGGCTCACCAGCTCGTCATCCCCTGCAAAAAGGAAGCTACTGACATATCTGAAGAGTGGTGGTAACGACCTTATTCCGGGAAACCGACGCTCATTAGTTCAAGATCAAGTTCAGCACGCTCGTCACGCGGTGTGCACTCCACAACCAATTTGCTCCCTTGCAGCATAATGGTATACTGAATAATTCATTCATCTCAGGCAGTTTGGTCTGTAAATCGAAAGGGTCTAAATCATAGATTCGAAGAGAGGTACAAAAGAGACAACGTAGATGCTTAAAACACCGTGATGGCTGTGGTACGTGATTAAGTAATCAAGGATATAATTCTCAGTCCTAGCTTGTATGGAATATAAATACGATTTTTTTTTTTTGTGACCACTTTGGTGCTGCAATTCTATATCCCCTGAATGTTGTCAAAATAGAATGTTTCAAATAATTACAGTAGACAGTGATTGTTTTCTTATCTAATGGTAGTGTCAATCACACGAGCTTTTAGAATATAAAAAAAAATAAAAAAAGAAACCCTAGCTCGGATAGCAATTAACGGGGAGTGATTGGGGGTAGTATCGATCACCTTTATCGCTATCATCGCCATCGTTTTCGCCAATTTCGCTGACGCGGAATCAGTTTCACTTGACTGTTTGCTCGATATCGAAGAAGCGACGCACGAAAGTGCTCCTGTGTACTCTGGTGCTGTATCAATTTACCTAGCTCTCACTCCTGCGTGCGCACCAGCTGTTGACTCAGGGGGGAAATAATATTAGTTACACCCCGCATGATTCCCTTCCATTATATACATGTCTCACTAAGCTACGGTGGACCTTCTGCCTCGTAATATCGATTATGTGGAATGACATTGCCGGAGCTAACTTGATATAAACGCCGGTAGTAGTATGATGTAATATACTCGGGGAGGGGGACAATTATGTATGCTCAAGTCTGTGGATACGAAAGGTCAGGAAAAGGTTTAGAAAGTCGGTAAAAGTTCACGCAATCCCATGTATCCACCGTAGTGAAAAGGTGTTGGTTAAAAAAAAAAGTGTAAAAAGAGCACAGATTCTAAGCAATTCTACGACTAACTTCGAGAGTCCTATAACTTTTCAAACCCAATGAGAAGTGTCTCTCACTAGTGTTAAATCTACAATCATAATCCCCGGTGTTATTCTCTCACAGTCCACAGAAACATCTCTGGTGGTCCATAGCACAAGCTGCTGGCTTTTACTCATCTGTTCACTTTCATTGGATCTCCTCATCAGCGGTTGAGCTTGACCGAATCTCATCTATGACGTCAAAAATCATTACCAAAATTGAAGCATAGCGGACGTAGCCTACTAACCGGCCTGCAGTATAGCAGCCATGCACTTCGCTCTACCCTCGGTAAGACCGCGCAGTATTAATAATGACAATCGCCTGCACGCTGTTAGCCAATAACGTGTATATGCCATTCTCAGGCATGTACTTTCTGACAATCTATGTGCACACGTCACTGGAAGATTAAAGCGCGTTTTCATATTATTAAAAAAAAATCACTTTGAAGATTTGGAAGAAGTCCATCTTTACTTTTTATGACCAAAAGTTTCAAAAAGAAATGGTAGCATGGGGAAATGTGAGTGGTGCGATTGAATTGATCTTTATTCACTGCCCACCGTGATACATTTGAAAAACACGAATAGCGCCCGTCTGCAAATATTATATACATCGAAACGTACGCTCATCGGGAACGGTCAACTCCGGTGAGATCCTTTGTGTGTGTATCTACATAGAGATCAGTGGTACAGCTCTACACAATTCGTTGCGGGGATTGTCGAAGAAATCCAAGCCGGGCCAGCCTTCCCACTTCAGGGATCTCCACCTACCCAGTCTTTCATTGTAAAGTTACCCACTGTGAATGGCTAAACTAGTCACAAATGTCTCTCTCGG
Organism: Diadema setosum; assembly: GCA_033980235.1. Taxonomy (NCBI): domain Eukaryota; kingdom Metazoa; phylum Echinodermata; class Echinoidea; order Diadematoida; family Diadematidae; genus Diadema; species Diadema setosum. Next base: position 945,227 of record CM067077.1, on the reverse strand, counting down.
GGTACATGATTCAAAACAATTTGCCGCCGTAGGTGCCTATGCCTAGACGACAAAATCTGCATGGAGAGCAGTTTGTGCTAACTTCGAGCTTCTTTAAAAGTATTTTCATCTGCCTTAAATCTTCATTAAAGCCCATACCTTGCTATATTGTTATTGAAGTCACACGTGACATTTATCTTCCAATGTATAATCGATACGTGAACCCAGTGGCAATTAAAATAACAAATTGAACAATCGAAAGGAAATTACAAGTCAATCCCTAATGGATTTTGTAATAAGCCTCAGACATAAAGTACTCTTAATTAACCGTAATGTGCAGTGAATGTACAAAGAGATCCATAAAGCTAATTACATGTAATAATGTTCAGGCTTATTAATACTTCAGAATGATATCGATCATTTTGGTCGTTGTGGTCATATTTGCAGTTATAATTTGTCTTTGCGGCTGCAAACTCTGAAAAGATCGATAAATTCAACAACAATAAAAAGAAGAAATTTCATTACAACGCCGCCAGTGACACCTACACGTCCAAGGCGACTTCATGGTTGTCTAGGTAACAATGTGTACATTGGAGAGTTCCCGCCCTTCCTTCTGCCGAATTGCACAGAAATACAACTTGAGGGAGACAGGTATTAGCCCAGGGATCGTCTCAGAAGTGTCAGACGCCAGACTAGATTAGATAAATCCTGCTGTATTCTCGCTGTCAGACGCAAGGCGAGCCATGGCTGACAGATTTGTAAACCGTCACAGTCGATTCCTCATTACTTTCATCATCTCCGGGTCACCGAGCCACGTTCGACTGTCAAGCCAGTTCTCACCGATGTCACGATGTCTTCCGCCGAGTCCTGGGGGTAATCAGAAAACATTCCCCTTCCCCTGTACCCCCGCTATACGATCAAACCTCGGAAGCTCGGTAAATCAGGGATGCGACGCGAGGCGGACTGAGTCTTGCTTTATCGCTCGTATGGGGTGAATAATCACCGGCTATATATCAAGGGCTTGTCATGCTGTTTCCCCGATATCATCAACATACAGCGCAGACGAGAGAGTTGGGCTGATAGAAGGATAATGCAAAATTAAACGATACAACTGCGATAAATCATTCCACAGTGTATTGGTCATTTATTTCACTTTTCAAAACATGTCTGCGGTGAACGTGCATAAGATAAGTAAGATAACTTTTTATCCCTGCAACACGAATCAAATAAGCATGAAATTCACAAGGACACGACTCACGCTGAGGAGGTACTGGGCGAGCTCACCTAGTGTCTTCTTGGTCAAACTATCTACGTGTTGAAAAGAGGGAACCTCGGTTGATATTTCATCAAAAAGAGGAAATCGACAAACTGACCGACGAGAATGGACATCTACCGTAGATGTGAACTTATTAACGTAGATTTGATCGTAGCAGTGTAGATCATTAACCACCTTTTACATACAAACACGAATCTAAAATTGCAATTCTGAATTGGACTCTCCCATTTCAAGACGAGTTTACCCAGTTGTACACTTAGCTGAAAGTTTTGAAGCATTTTGTTGGTGACGGTCATTACATGATGGACAAAAATGTCATAGGGATCGAGCGTTGAGATTTGTTTTTCAAAGCTTGTTGAAATATCGCGCGTTGAATTCTTTACTGACGTTGTTAATAGAAAGAGCTGCTTCTAAATCGGATCATCAATCTTTTTTTTCAGATGAGAAGGACAAAACTATTGTAATCAGTTAGATATTTTTCATTACGTTAATTTGGGTGAAATGAGGCTAATTGGCTAGTCAACTAACTTTAATTTCAATCACATTGAACTGAAATATGTTCACCGCTTCCTCGCTACATGATTTTCTCCACAATTGAAAGGTCGGCACCGCGACATATCTTTAATTATCCGAAGTGCACTTAGATATATTTCTCTCATTTTCCTTCGCAAGCTCCACGTGCGACGGATTACAATCCTAAACATAAATCAAGTCTGTTATAAGACGGGAAAAGCCCGCCATCAGAGACTGGCGGACTCCCAAGGAATACATTGACATTTTGTACTTCCGTCGCCAACTCGTCTCATATTCTTGATAACCAGCATTTAATGATAGGTTGAAGAACAGCAAAAAAAAAAACCCAAAGAAGGTCAAATGTGACTATCGAGACCCGGTTCTCTTGTCCCGCCATAATGAAGGTGGGGTAAGTGCTGTATGATAATGGCGGATTTGCGCAGATTGAAAAACTATCACTCAAAGTTTTCATTCCATCCGGATTCATCCTCTCAGTAATGCATATTCTATTTCTCATAAAGGAGGGAAATCTATGTCATCTTCCTGCTATCATGAACTCTTTCTCTCTCTCTGTCTCATTATCTTTTGTCCCCCAGGCTCCACGACAGAACATCGCATGTGGTTTTACAAGTAATATGCGGACAGTCTGACGAAATGAGAAATTGCGTTTTGGAGGAAATCAAACGTCATTACAAAGAGCGGGCGTAAATATCCCGCGGGAATAATCCCTCCAGAGTGCTTGACCCGGCGTGTCTGGAAGCTGGCGTTGACGAATTTGGGATTGCTAATCCATCGAGCCGCTTTCCTCCCGGGCTGACAGAGTCTGGCTGGTGCTCTCGAAATATCGGCATTAACTCTGAATCATTCATAAAGATGGTTTGTCATCAAATGGGTCTTTCCTATATACATTTCCTCCCTGTCTTCCAAACGTTTGTATTTTGATACTCGCACTTTCCTCCCATTTCATACTTCAGCATAATTCTGCTTCCTTTTGGCTCATACTTCCTTTTGGCTTGAACGGAAATTGCATATAGTACGACAAAAAAAAAAAATCAAAAATCATGACTGACAATTACTCTGTTAATGACCATTATGTCATTCCCAATACGATAAGCACCACAAGACCTCGACAATAAGTAGCACTGAACAAAATTAGAGTTTTAATACCCACGTGCATAGCTGCAACATATCGAATATATTATGAACCCCATTAGCATGATTAGAGCTAGCTAAATAGATAAAGTGAACAAGAAAAATACGATTAATAGACGATTCTTGTTAATAAAACACATTTGCGTACCTTCATACGCCTGTTTATCATGTGAGTTTTCATTTCTTCTTCACTCCTCCAGTATCTCCAGCCTGATGTGCCATAATGTGGAATGATTTGACCAACACACTTTATTCATGATTCTATAAACTCGAATATAAGGTCAATCACTTTAGATTTACGCATTTTACTGACAGCTTGGACAGTGCAGTCCTCATGGCTATACATTTACCAACCAAAAGTGACTGTATCTCAGTCAAATCTTTTCGGTATTTCAGTTACGGATTCAGTGTCGGCTGCAAAACAAATTACTGCCTACTAAAACAAGAGAAGAACCCCACACAACCCACTCCCTGACACACGTTTTCTCTCGTCGTAAAATGAATATGTCAAGCATGAACTTATTTGTGATTCGCGCTCCGGTTACTGAATTCAGTTATCCAAAACGAGTATGATCATTAGCGAGAATGAGTCTTAAACGAGAATGTTATCGTGGTTATCATGATGTACTGTTTCCATGGAGTACTGACGATTTAGGGCTTGTGGGTTTGTTTGAGGTTTCCTTGAGGGACCTCAAGGGCTTTATTCCCAGCACTCAATTACCGGCATACCCGAGTCCTGTATCAGGAAATTCTTACTGTAACAGTAACTTACGATGATCGCAAGCGCCATATCCAATAACACTGCTCAATCAGTTGTCAAGCCATTAAAGCTGTTGTCATCGTAGTTGCAATCAATGTAATTTGCTGGTGTAAGAGGCTTTTCAGGCTTCAGGGCCCTGAGGGGGAGGCGGATCTAGAATCGTGACTCTAACGAATGCACCTGTTCTCACCATCACGCGAATTGGAGTGGTGTTAGCTCGTCCCCCGGAGTGAACGGTCGCTACCCATATCGCCTCATTACCACGCAATGCCACTCTTCCTTCCACCATTAGCATTCCATTACATTTCATATGACAAAACGATATGCGATGAAATCACTTTGGGAATACTACTTACGAGTCCTCGTCTTTCCGAGGAGGGGACAAATCTTTTTGTGGAATGAAAAAGTGTGATCACTTTCTATTTCTGCTCATTGCAAATTGACATCAATTATGAAGCATGGGTCGGAAAAAAAAAAAAAATCTTGTCCGATTCGGAAGGACAAATGAGGGCGATGAAGTGTGAGCTAAGGGGTCGAGGTCATTCAATAAAATTTCCCTCGAGATAGGTAGACATGACTTAATGGTGTCGCACAACGTGAGTGCCATCTCGTGCTTTAAGTTCAATGGTATGAAGTCGACCGTGATTATTTTTACGAACCCTTTGTTATAAAGTGCCTAGCCACTTTAATCTGTCAATCTTAATTTTTTAGTTGCTCACAAAATTTCAACAAAACAAAGAATAAGGTTTAAAGTAAATCATCGTCAATTCAATGAAGCATAAGTTTGGTGAAAATGCCTTGATTTTTCCGTCAAACTTTAAGAAAATATATTTAAAGTAATATAATGTAATACAATGTAATACATTATAATGTAAACGTAGTCTGTAACAGAAAAATAAAGTTCATGATCGGCAACACTTTCAATCATACCAGTTCTGAATTCAAAGCGTGCATGAATGACACATTACTCCGTCTCTTTCCATGTACTTATCTTCATCTTTCTCTTTTTCTCTCCCTTTCTATCTATCTATCTATCCATCTATCTATGTGTCTCAATCTCTCGCTCGGACGCTAATGTTTTTGATTGATGTGCAGGTGACGTGCTGCACGTAGGAAAAAGAAAACCCACACAAACACAAACGAACACATAAAGAACTCCCCTTCCAAGTCTGCCTAAGAGTTGGTGCGTGGGATGAAAATGCCTGTTGGTGGTGCATCATATCATTTGGCAAGCCCAATTCTATTACCCGCTACATTTACCATTGCAGCCTGTCACTTAGCGCCTACTGCTCTGCGCTAAGAGGCTTAAATTCAGGGACTGAACTAGACCTGTATTGTGAGGAATTGAAAGGCGTGTGTACAGCCAGATCCTCTGTATTTATTCTCTTCAGAGTGAAGGTTATTTTCCTCAGAGTTGACACTTGTGTTCGTCTGTGACTGAACGATTTCTTTGAAGTGTTGTGAAAAGGGCAGTACTTGCGCGTCCGAGTTATAAATTGCATAAGACGGCACCGACTTTATCAATGATTGAATAGATAGATGGAGAGATATGAGAATAGGGAACGAATCTATATGAGGTCGAGATGGAGCAAGGAAGAAAAAAAGAGAGGGCGGGGCCAGAGCGATATAATTCGTCACGTGACATAAAGAACATTACAGCCGGTATGTGGCGAGCAGCTATGCTGCGAGTTTAGACTCGTTGCGTTCATTCAGAATTCATGCAGACTTTATAGATTGACATAATCTCTGCGTACCAGAACACTTTAATTACTATTTTTCGGTCAAGCTTGGGTAAGGCAAGAAACCAACAATGCTGAAGCTCTGGCTAGCTACCACCCAAATATCACGATATATTTCAACTATAGATTCAGTGGAGTCTACAAACTGCTTCCAAAGTATGGTTGTTTAAATTTCATGGAAACCGGACATCAGATATTAGATGTCTTACTACACAAGTTGTCTACACCTTCTGTTTGTCATTTCATATCTTTTTCACACAAAAAATTAATATTTATCGTCTTCACGCAGAATTATCTGATTACGTATTTGGTGAGAATTTTTTTTTTATTTTGTGATAGTAATTTCATATGTACAACTGGAGAAATAAAACAAACTGAAACCGAAACTTTTCACAGTAGAAACGAATGCATTCCAGACAATGTCTGGGTCAGTCTGCCCGATCTCGGACCTATACACTGATTTCAAATTGGGCGTCTCCAGCCTGCGTGTTTCATGCAAGCATCCAATAAGTCTGCAAGCGTGCAGCAAATGTACGGGGGTAGAAAACTCAAATATATAAGCATCCAGTCACATTGATTTATTGATTGAAACCGACGTGCAGGGGGATGGTGACCCATAAAATCTAGTTTCTGATGCTCATGCAGACGGGACCCAGAAAAACTTCATGTTTCCTTTCTTCTTCTTCTTCTTTTCATCTTTTCATCTTGGTAGTCATCTCCTTTTTCCTTTAATATTATCTTTATTCTCCTCATTGTTATATCTATATAATCGTCATAATTTTGTCATGAAATTAGTATAAAAGTTGGTTAGTTAAGTTTATCTTTAAATCAAAACGTCAATATCTTCAAGTACGGTTATTTTGAAATGAACGGGAAAGCAATGACGCTCGCTAATGACACGATCCACACGAATTGAGCAATACTGAGAGATTATTGTTCTCCTATACAGGATGCAACTTTCATGTATGAACCCGTGCTAGAGCATGAAGGTTATGACCATTACACAATTGGAAAACGGTAGATTCGCGCGAAATTGCATGAGGCTAAATTCCCGAAGAGATCATGTACTCAACATTCATTCAAGAAGATTTTATTAATTGCTGACCTTGGCAATTCACGTAGCAGGAAGCAGAATGATATAAAATACATTGGAACATTAATATTGCAACGAGTCTCTTTGTTTCTGTCTGTCTGTCTGTCTCTCCCTCTCTATCTATCCATCTATCTATCTATCTATCTATCTATCTATCTATCTATCTATCTATATCTATCTATATCTGTATCTATCTATATATCCATCTATCTATCTACCTACCTATCTATCTCTATATCAATCTATCTATCCATCTATCTATCTATATCTATCTATATCTGTATCTATCTATATATATCCATCTATCTATCTACCTACCTATATATCTATATATCCATCTATCTATTTATCTATCTATATATATATATCTATCTATCTATCTATCTATCTATCTATCTATCTATCTATCTATCTATATCTACCTATCTATCTACCTATCTATGTATCTATCTATCTTTCTATCTATCTATCTATCTAAATCTACCTATCTATCTACCTATCTATCTAAATCTACCTATCTATCTACCTATCTATCTATCTATCTATCTATATATCCATCTATCTATCTATCTACCTATCTATCTCTCTTTCTCTCTCCCTCTCTCTCTCTCTCTCGCTCTCTCTCTCTTCCTAGGTCTGGCAAATCCAGCAAATTTGCAAGTTACTTATCTATACTGATATTTTTTCCGCCGCTTCTTAATCAAAATTTTTTAGGAAGGGAAAATGGCAGGCATGACAACAAAATGGTACGTTTCACGAGGTGTATTTTTTTTTCACGTACAGACAGTTATTATAATTTGTTTTGAATACGAATTACGAAGATGTAGTTAGCGGAGATGGAGTTCTTGGGTGCATCGCATACCGCCGTAGCTCGAGGGCGAAGAGCGGTCAGCGACATCCAGCTCCACATCAACAAATCATCATCTGATATGATTGCCACGAGCGTGGTGTGAACCATCCCGTAACTGACATCCATGCTTCTCATCAACCACAATATCAATGTCGAGTTCATCGCGAGTCAAAGCTGGCCATGCAAAGGTCGATCGAATGATATCATTAGACATTTATCATGTTTATCTTGGTCGTTTCTATGTAAACACGCATCACAAATCTTTCAAATTGAACAATATTATACAATTGTTTGAACATGAACAACAGGGATGCTTATCTTGTCAACAAAAGCACCTGAAAACATTAACGATACCAAAGATTACGGTTTATTATGCATTAAAAGATAACAATATGATATAGCAAATTGTAATAGCATTGATAGCTAGATGGATGGATAGATATCAAGCTTAATAGCTAGCTAGATAGATAGTGAAGATAGATAGACATAATATATGGAGAGATAGATATCTACTTGGGTGATATTCTACTATTGTCTCAAACCATATGTAAAAATCAAAGGGATGGTATAATATTGGTGGAGATGAGGATTGGGCTTTTAACTTTTTGTGAGATGCCAAGAAACCACTTATGAAATAGTACAACAGTACATGATTCTAAGAGGATTTCAAAGTTTATTTCATGGAAATCGGTTTTGAAATGGTTGAGATATCCAAAAACAAAGTAAACCAAAGCGATCATAATAAAAGGTGGGTCCCACCTTTTATTAGGATCGCCCTTTTTGGATATCTCAAAGAGCTATGTCATTTCAAAAACGATTTTAATCAAATACACATTGCAACCCCTTTGAAAATACATGCTCTTTCATATTTTTATAAGAGGTTTCTCGTTACCTCGCCGAAAAATGACAGAAACCTGAAGTTGGGTCTCAACCTAAACTATACAATCCCTTTAAATGTATATCCGACGTCCATATGACTCTTTACCACACTTATAGACCAGGAGCTGGCTGCTGGTCAATTTACCCCATCAAGCCCAAAAGGTTTGACCCCTCAAAGTTACTGGGGCCACCCCCCTCATTACAAAACTGGGCGTCAGCCTGATACCTGAGGGCGGGGTCGTCCCCCAGGGACCCCCCAAAAACGCCCTCCGGCGGGTGTAATTTACCCCATGGAGCCCATGGACCAAACCTGGTCTAAAAGAATGGCCTAGGGGTGTACATTATAAAAATATAAAAACTGACAAAATATCTGGTCGGGAAAGGGGTTGCCAGACCGTCCCCCCCTGGGCCCCCCTGGCGGGTGTAATTTACCCCATGCAGCCCATGCACCAAACTTGGTCCAATGAAAGTACTATGGGTGTACATAATAAAAACATAAAAACTGACACAATATCTGGTCGGGAAAGGGGTTGCCAGATCCCCCCCCCCCCCAAAAAAAAAAAAAAAAAAAAAAAAAAAAACATAACACCCCTTCGTGGGATTAATTTAACCAACAGCACCAATGGATCGAATTTGGCCAAGGAAAGTAGGCCCCACTATGGGTGTGCAAAAAAGAAAAATAAAAGCTGACAAAATATCTCACTTAGAAAGAGTTATCAAACATATCCCCTACCTTTGCTACTCTCCCCCCCCCCCCCTTCTAAGTGTGAAGGGCCTATATGGTTTGGAGAGGTATGAATGAGCATGTCATAAAAAGTAATAAATGGAACTTCTTGAAGTAAGATGGAGTTATAACAACAAAAGCATTGTGTGTGTGCATATATTTATATATCCACATGCCCCATCCCACTCCCTCCCCCAAAGGAATGGAGTTATCGATATCTACACTAGAAACATACTCAAAGAGTGCAGACCTTTGCCAAGCAGCTCATTTCCACCCATCCACACATGCTAAAAACTGCCAAATTTCCCATATAAAAGCCTCAACTTCCAGCTGTGTGGTAGCACCTTATACCTTGAGCACATGCTTTTACCTTCAGTGCATGCATGCAAACCTCAAATTCATGCAGCTTGAACTCCCAATTTCATTGATCTCATCTGCCATAAGATAAAAATCATCAAAATTTCATAAAAATTCCCGGATCACTAGCAAAATTTATATGAATCATCTGTTCTTAAAATGTAATTGTGTTATTATCATCTTTTCATACAAGTTTCATCCAAATGTGTTCTCAACCTTTCAAGTTGTTTTGCATACAAACAAAAATGCAGACAATACTACTATATAAGTAACATCAACTCCTCAAGAGGCAAAAATAATTACAACTGTATCCAACATCCTACAGTTCAACTGTGTTACCATGCATGTGGAGCAAGCATAGCTCATGTACAAGAAACTGTATTGATACAAAATTGTACATATGCAGTGCATGCATAGGCCATAGTGTGGTTAATAGGCCATAGTGTGGTTAATTGCATGCATATACTAGCTTGTATGTTGTATATACATTTTATTCGTTGCATGCAATTAATCTCTACATTTCGTAGATCTGCAACATGTGTATCATTAGTCTGCAAACAATGAAAAAGCAGTGCTTTCCTGACCTTGGTAAGTGAACTGGGCTTTCCTATTGTAGGTACTAAAATACTGGTAGCCCCTATGACAGTAGTACATGTATTTCATCACTGGATTACAATTAGTGTCAGTAACAGAGCAAGCAAAGAAAGGTCAAGAGTCTAGATCTTGGACTAGATCTATGTCTCAAATATGCTATGATTTGGCTAGATATCTAAACCTATTTCCTATACACGCTATAGCTTGCAGAGTACCTGGTAATATTTGGCGAAACCAAATGAACTGGAACAGGGGATGGATTGTCAGCGAGACGTAGTGTATTATGAGTCATAACTGAAAAACCAATAAATAGGATATCAATGTTCTCAGCCTATATAGGTTTAAGTGTCAAAGGTGTGCATTGCTTTAAATTTGCATAGAACACTTAAACCCTGAATTTGTTAAAGTCACTGCACTTCCTATCATTCATAGAGTCAAAAAGGCAGAATTATACTACATTTCAATTTCTCTATCTAGGACATCTTTGACTTTAGGATTAGAAATAGCCGTATAAATATGTATCATAAGTGTTGAAGATGCAGATGTTCCAATGAATGAATACTTGGAGAATTGGGTATGAAGATTAGGCAAAATGATCTGAAACTCTCTTTAAACATAGCAAAAGAAATAACAAACAGCCTGATTAAAGGTGCAAAAATTGTGATACTGATGTCTTAACAAGCAGTACATGCAGCATGTCTACCATGCCAGAAACATGGACAGAGAGCCTTAAGATTGAAGAGCTGTGACAAAATGAAGCCTTAAATGGCTTAAATTGCAGATTAAAACCATTGGTAGTAAGATAATAATATATCTTAAATACCTGTTCATTACTTTATAGATATGCAGATGATATGTCCAAAACTATGAGATGACATGCACTACTGAGTGTAACAATGGATGCATATCATATCTGAAACCATTTCTCCTTGTAAACCTACTGCAGCTTATTCCAACTGAAATTTACTAGAATCACATAAAGGTAATGTGAGCTTGAATGTTGTGATCCTAGCACTACCTCATACACAATAAGGAAATGGTGTATTTTGTCAGCTAAAACATGACAGGTTATTATGAGGTTTTAAAAAGAATCTGAGTGAAGGACTGATAGTTGTTATTTGCATGTTATTAAAGGCATGTTGATAAAAAGATAAACTTTAATTTGGTGTACAACTGGCCTTAAGTATTTGTGTGGTTGGTGTGAAACCGTAGTGTACTCTCAACAAAGGCTTTCTTTAAGCATTTTTTTAGTAGCTACTTGTTTCCTATAAGGTGAATACATTATATAAGTACACAGTAGGCTGTATATAGAGTAAAACATGATGCAACTTCACACACATAGCTTTCAAAATCTGTTAAGTGTTCCTGCTTGGAGGTCCACTGATAGTATACATGTACAGTATAACATTCAAAAGGTATGAACATCTTACAGACCTACACTGTATTTGGTTTTGGTGTTGTTCTTTTATTTTCATATTTACTTCTGTCACAACTGTGAAGCTTCAATATGCCTAATGTCAGATAATTTATGCACCGACATAGCAATGCATCCGAGTCATTCAATACCCCATTTAATCACTTTTTCTTCATATGTTGGAAGCTCCGCATTTATGATTGTGTACAAGCTACAGTGTTATAATCCGAAATAGTCTTAAGTCCGACCAGTGCAAGTGACCATGGTTGTGAGACATTTTATTTACCACTATGTACATACAGTATAAGAATACATGTATGTCCACGGTCATGTGTAAGCAGTAGGCCTATGCATGTGTGTGTGTGCGCGCGCACATGCCTACTGTTACAGCATATATACACACCGCAATATCCAAAATCATATACAAAATTGATCAAAATGGGCATATAAATACTACATCTAATATACAGGTTGTGCTTTATGGATGATAGGCCACACAACATGAATGGATAGATTGTATCAATACTTAACCCTTTCTGTATGGACTTAAAAGATATGTATCACCATACAACGTACCTCTTCCTTTGGAATGACTTGGTACATTACAGTACACATGTGGGTGCATATTGCTCTGTGTGTAAATATGTGTGTTTGTGGGGGGGGGGGGGGGGTATAGGGGGAGTGGTTGTCCCAGAGGCAGTTTAACCCCTTTCCTGCCCAGATGTAATGTCAGCTTTTCTAATGTTATTATGTACATATAGACTTCTACCTCTCTGCACACTACACCGAGAAATCTCAACCCATAAGGGGTGTTTATGTGTGTAGGGGGCCTCAGGGGGGCCGAAGGGACAGTCTGGCAACCTCTTTCCCGACCAGATATTGTGTCAGCTTTTATATTTTCATTATGTACACCCATAGTACTTTCATTGGACCAAGTTTGGTGCATGGGCTGCATGGGGTAAATTACACCCGCCAGGGGGGCCCAGGGGGGGGGGGACGGTCTGGCAACCCCTTTCCCGACCAGATATTTTGTCAGTTTTTATATTTTAATTATGTACACCCCTAGGCCATTCTTTTAGACCAGGTTTGGTCCATGGGCTCCATGGGGTAAATTACACCCGCCGGAGGGCGTTTTGGGGGGGTCCCTGGGGGACGACCCCGCCCTCAGGTATTAGGCTGACGCCCAGTTTTGTAATGAGGGGGGTGGCCCCAGTAACTTTGAGGGGTCAAACCTTTTGGGCTTGATGGGGTAAATTGACCAGCAGCCAGCTCCTGGTCTATTAGTATTTATACTGCAAGACTGCAAGCTACACCAAGTTTCACAAGATGGTACGACGCCATGTATGGCTGTATAAAATAGACAGCGTAGAATCTTTTGGAATCCCGTGGACTTCTTTAATCGTTCAAATTACGAGATGGCTATGATATTGTATAGTAGGATAATTCATGAACATACACACAGACGCCACCACTCACACACATTATGCGCACAACACACTGCATTGAGGTTGCTACTATGCATGGCCGGCATACAAAGGAATACATAAGGTGTTACCACTTAAGGGCCCCCCCCCCCCCCATTTTTTTTTTTACCCTGGAAGTGCGTAATAAGTGGCACTATAGAAAAAAAAATAGATAGAAACCTTGAAGTGTGAGCATAAGGCTTTGTTTTTGCGGTGCAGACTTTTTTTTTTTGCTTGTCAGCTCATGAAACCCGGAAGTGCCCTCCCCCCCCCCCCCCCCCCCCCAATTTTGAAAAAGTGGCGCCGGCGGTGCTATGTATTACAAAAGTCACAACTCTAAAGATGTGAAGGGAAAAAGCAATAATCATTTTCATAATTTTTTTCTCTATGTAATTGTATGTCCTAATTCATGACGAAATTTCCAGCTCGACTGAACAGCACAGGTTAATTCAGTCTGTCTGTCAGCTGGCCGCGGTAAGATGACACAGTACCCACAAGATACAGTGACACCTAATGAGACGGGTACAAGGCTTGTCGGTGGCAACCCCGCTGGAAGTCTTCTCATGACATAGCATTGACATCTGAGGCGTAAAAATAGAGATGCCCGAGACCTCTGTCACCTTTAGCACTGATAGCTACACGCTTGGCGATGGGCGCGGATCTGCTCGCAGTGACCTGGAATGCTGGATCGTCGTCTGCACGCGACACGATCCGAACATTTCGTCTTGCTGTATAACAGTTTGAGGAGACGACGTGGCATTCCATCTCGCCTCCCCCATAATTCCCTTCAAGCAAGTGTGGGCGTTCTGGCCTTCACTGGATATCTTTAACGCATGTATATGTAGTGACTATTATATCGATTAACCCTTTATTTCCCAAGTATCATAATTTTCCATCAGGGTATCATGTGACACATTATTTCCGGTAAGCAATGGATCATCCTCCTCCGCATTATCATGAGTGCTCGTTGTCGGATATTCATCTTCCGTCGGGGTTGAATTTTCATCTTCAATCGTTCTCAGGGTTCGTTTTCCCTTCGGATGATAACTCACATTTATTTATTAACGTGCTTTGGATTTATGTCTTCTGTTTTCCTCATTGAAGTGACTTGCATGGTTTGGCACGATTCTTCCTCAGATCAAAACATACCCTAAAATGGGGGATTCTGCTTCTGATAAGTAGATCTCGTGGCAGTTGCGAAATTATTCGCTTTATTTCTGCATGTTAGAAAGATTACGAATTGGCCTGACACTACTTATTATCGGTCGGCCTGAAATACGGTCAGGGATTTAGTTGTCTCCTCCATGCAAGATGACTCCATTGATGCGCATGAAACTTCAATCAAAGATGGCGTCAGGTGCTTGTAGCACATTTTGAATGTTTTAGCGGGGAGGAATGAAAGTATTACTTAAAGAGAGTTTATAATTACTTCATTGTAGATGATATCGGTTTGCTATTAGACAAAACCAACAAGTCGACAATGCAATGAGACATACAACTGTACAATAGAACGCCAAATGGATGTAACAAAATATATTTCTCAAGAGTCACTAATCGCATCACTGTTAACCTGACTACTTTTGTGAATTCATCAATTTTGGTGCCAATGATGGCTTAAGCCTGGGGATACGTAGATTTCAAGGGCTTTAAAACAGTTTGAGAGGCGCCATCTACGAAGAATACCCATAGCAGACTATCCCTACTCAAGATTACTCTATTCTAATACCGACGATAAAAATGTCAGTTTGTTACATGATCAATAAAGTGACATGCAACAAGTCATACAAGCATCAACAGGAGCTGCAACAATGGCATAATACAGACATATTGCGTGCATATACTCTCATGCAATGCACACTCTCTAACAAACACACACAAAAAGATGCATACACATATATAAACACAGACATACATACATACGCAAACACACGGTACACAAAACACCCATCATCACAAAAACACACTTGCGGACAATCTAGAATACAAACAGACGTAGAGGAGCGATTGAAGAATTATTGTCGGATAAAGCTCATCGACAAGGAACCTGGATGTGTTTAACAGAAGGACGGATCTGTCACATATAACATTTTGAATAGGTCGTATGCACTTTGCGACCTTCTGTCATCAGCTGATCAGAGCACATCGCGCCACACTGTCCGCTATTTGATTCATTCACGACCACATCCAAATTTCGCGAGCCCGTGTAGAAAACTCATCTCATTTGCCTCCTCCTCCCTCCCTCCCTCTCCCTCAGCCCCTCCCCTCCCTCCCCCCTCCCCTACCATCCCCTTCTCTTTCAATCTCTCCCTCGCTCCCCACTCATCCCCTCCTCTCCTTCCTCTTTCTTCTATCGCCATTTTCGCTTCTTAACAAGCTTTACTAATCGCAGATCGAACTGGGTCTTTAATTGTATTTATTCGCAATTCGAAAGGCTTCTCTTTCAAGTATAGGCAACAACAAAAACAGCAAAAACCCACAAGCATGACGCAAGAACAAACCGCTGGTATCATAAAACTTGAATGTAACATCGGCTTGACGTATTGATTCAGTTATACACAAGGGTTTGTATTGTCAATTGTCAGCCTTTCAACTATGGTGGACATCATTTTTTGATGGCGTAGACGAAGAGTGTGAAAATACCTTTCACAAAATTGTGCTACTACTCGATGACATCTAGAAAAAAATACTGTGTTTTAAAGATCTATTTTCCACTTCGATGAATGCTAGGGTTATACATGCCGTGCGTTCGCATTTCTTTTGTTTGTTACCGTACATGACTCCCAAATTATAGCATTAAGGTACTCTATTGTAATTAAAAAGGTATGTCATAAAAGTACATACAGTCTATTGTCATTATTTTAGCATCAAAGGCGGATGTATGTCTGCTTGTTCGAAAAGTCTATACAGACTTGCGGTAAATCAGGGCGTGTAAATCAAAATAATATATTTTCTTGAAGCTATTCATACTAGACCTGTTGAATAGAAACCCCTCATTAACTTCATTTTCTGTGTCAATTTTCATTGTTAGGGGAAAATCTGATGCAGATCCTCGCGTCTGTTGTTCGTTTTTTTTTTTGTTTTTTTTTAAATAGAAAGCATAACCTTTAAAGCGAATGATTAAAAAAAATCAATATAACGTACAATCAGCAGCGAGACAGCGTATACTATACACGCAATATTATTAATGTTGTGATGAACGTACGTGGGGCGTGATTACAGTTCGTCGCTGCGTACACACTCCCGTCGACATCTGTGACATGTTTTGATCAATTATGTAGAACTCAGGAAAGCAGCCAACAATTTATTCCAAAGTCGGTTAAATTGGACGCGGCGAGTCGAAATAAGATGCAAACGATGAGAAGAAGTCGCGGAAATATATAAATACCCGACATCTGTTTCTATCTCTTGAGAATGATGGATTGAGTACCTCGAACGCTCATCGACCGTCTGTTTAAAGCAACTTGCGATAAATGTTATTCATTCGGTCACACACTTCAATACTTTCACGAGTAGGCCTACACTGGCAGCTCTAGGGGAGGGGGTCACCTGAGATTGTTCCTATGGTATGGCTTTGAATTATTTACCAACATGAAGCATGAGGGGTAGCATAATGGTGGGAAAGGAGAGCAATTTAAAGACACCTCCTCAACACCACAATTTGACCTTCACTGGACTCATGGTCAAAGTTTCTCAAGGTCACTTCATTAAGTGTCCCTTTTTTCTTCATTCCACTCTGAAGTGTAAGCGTTGTATTTTGTTGGGTTTTATTTTAGATTTGACAATGAAGACGTGTGCAAACACAATATGTTCAAGTGATTCATACTATTCTTTGGAAGGCTGCAGTATGCCGCAGCTTTGAAGTCGGGAATATTATGTTTGCCATGCTTCAAACGCCCTCAATAAGTGTTCTCTGTGTGGCGTCTTTTTTGTTCAGCACCAATAAACCTTGGTTTATAAACTTGATTTCATCAGTCGATCAGAAGGTCAGAGAGTCTTTGGGACTGCGATTGTGGCTTGTAGCAGTCACCGGGACTCGCCTATAGGGTGAAGATCAATGCATGGGGGACACCCGGGAAAATTTGCTTGCCATAAGGCGTAATGAGGTCTGTGCTCTCTGAAGACTCGTTTGTATTAGTAGTACACTGGTTGTACTATACTACAGAATTAGTGGCGTAGCGGCAAACTGCCCGTGAACCACTTGAAGTATTCCGCGCGTGATACCCTCTCTCAGTAGGCGTTAGCCCAGTGTACTATACCGTGATCACAGTACGTGTGCCTCTACACCGCAGACAGAAATCCTTATCATTGAGTGGGCCGTAACTTCACCGGCCTGTTCAGACTGCCTTTTCTAGATTTATGATGGCGGATATAAGATACACAATTTCCTCTACTGCTGAAGCACTTGAACTGCCTCATGGAATGATGCATACTCATTTGAATTCGATATGCCACCCTTGAATTCTTGTTGTCTACACTAACCATATTTGTGACGCTTTTAGGAATACACTAGAAAGGGTTGAATGTTAAGAATACCAACTTGCCTCTTTATGATCATCAAGATAATGATGGTGACTGATTTTTAATGTAGGCTCCTCCTCTTATAGAACTATTTCCCCTTGTTATCCTTAACTACTGTCAGTACCAGTAAACGTAAAAATACACTAAAAGGGTTATTTCTTTCAGAGATCAGGAGATTGTTCAGTTTTTCAGTTACAATTTACTTTAGTTTGTTTCCATTAAACGAAAGGTAATTCTACATATTATTATCACTATACATAATTCAAAATATACATTTGACCAATATATCGTTTTAATAATTTGTAAGAAGTGAACCAAATATAATACAAACTATCGGATTAAAATAGTGAGAGAAACAATACTTGCGTTGACATACATCTTTGAAATTTCCAGAAGGCACAACAATGATTTTGGCA